>CM063510.1:76429402-76454402 GCA_032207245.1 Pardosa pseudoannulata
TATATAGTTAACATATACTGGTTTTCTTATTAGATATCTTAAATGTGCTATCTATGTCACTTGTCGTATTCATTTCAAATGGTTCGACAAGTTCACAATTTTCTTTCACTCATTTTAATTATATTTTTTTCAGTTAACTTTTAATTAAAACGCTACCGAAATCAAAAGGATTCGTTTATTGCTTTTACTCTGAAACAAAAAAAAATACTTTAGTTTTCGCTCTGTAGGGTACAGTATATACTTTCATTCGGTGATATTGTATAAGCATTGAAAGGAAAACCTTCTTTAAAAGACTAGTTATAAATATTAAAATGTTTTTAATAATATAATAGTCTTTTTTATATTAAATGACCTATCTTTTTTATATTCAACTTATATATGTATGCTTTAACTTTGAAATTGTTTTGTTTGCTTTAAATTTCTGGTAAAAGTTTACTTCTGCATAAACTATTCAAATCCCATTCAGTCAAAGAATTTCTTTCTAGAGTCCTTCCACATTATTCTATTTAGTTTAAACAATACTTCAGACAAGAGTGTGCACAAAAGGCAAATATTTTATATAGTTATGATTTTTAATTAAAAATATCTTCTAAGATTTTTTTTCAAATTTGAATAAAGCTTAGATATTTTAATTAAGTTCAACTTATCTCATTTTTTAGGTTAAATAAAAGACACCCGTTAAAAAAAACTGTTTCCTTAATCAAGTCTAGTTCCAGTTTGCAATTAATTTTTAATTTGTTTTTTTAATCGTAACTTCTGATAGTACAATAGGTGAATAGTTAAATAATATTAAATCTTGTTTTACTCAATTTATTCTAATTGCTGGAATTTTAAGCAGAAATATTTTCTTATGAACTCATTATGTTAAGGGTGCATTTAAATTTTGCTAGAATACTAGGGAATAGTTAAGATATATTAAATGTTTTACTCAATTTATTCCAAGTAATCAAAATGTAAATAGAACTTATTTAATGTACACGGCTTATTTAATTTCCATTTAAACTGCTAATTTAACTGTAGGTAAATAGTTAAATATTGTTAAATCTTGTTTTATTCAATTTTTTCGAATTGATCAAAAATTAAACTGAAACATCTGGATAACTTACTTAATGTCCAGGGATTATTTAAATTACTATTATTTCCTTTAAAAGTCTTCTGACACTCATTTTTGATCTAAAGCAAATCTCGCCATGAATTCTAAGCTGAACCTAATTTTTAATTTAATTTTTTAACTTTAATTTTATTTCTTGTACTAACTTAACGTAACTTCACTTATTATATCTCTCATCATCTTTCACCTATATATTCACTCTCTTGTACAGTAATTTAGTAATAAAAAAATTTAAAATTTAAAAAAACAAATAAAAAATTCTTGCTATCCTTAAATTTTCTTCTTTTTATTTTAAATGTATTTCATCTTAATATATTTAACATGTTAAGGGCCTAGCAATTTATCTCATCCCATCATTAAGACCTGCATTTTTATATTTATTATTTTTCATCTTAAAATACTGGACACTTGATTATGAATTCAAAACTTACAACAGGGGATAACGCCTTCGGCCAAAGTACCCCGGTCAACTCTTCAATAGCTAACCAAAGCAAATTGACTACCTAAAGTTTACTTTTCGGCCATGAAAAAGGGAAAAAAAGAAACTTATTTTTATTTTAAGCTAGTATCGGTTCAGTTTTATTTTGAGTAAATTATACTTATTATTATACGCAATTTGCCATTAATTGTAAATTATGTCGTAGAGACTAACGTTTCCAGTCAGTTTTAAGAATTTGTTTAATTTGTTTAAATTATATGATTTTAGTATAATCTACAACAAAATTGATACGAGCGGTTATTCTCTTCCATTATATGTTTATACTCACTAATATAATTGAAGTTTTGATAATTACTCTTTAATAAAATACTTTTTTTCAACTAAACTTGACTCTAATTTTTAAAAATCCCTTCTTTTGCATGAAATTTACACGTTAAACATATCAAATGTCACCTTACACACCTATCATGTACATGGATATCAAATCTAACTTCCTTCTTCACTCTTCTTGTTTTTAGAGATATCCAGAAATTAATAATTCTATTTCGAAGTATCATTTTATATTTATTTGTAGTTCCAATTTAAAAGTTTAATTCTATTTTTCGTTCATTTCTACACTTTACATTTATAGAAAAATATTTATATTTGAAGATGTTTTAAATACCTTATTTTTACATTTCTACTTATGGAGACTAGTGTAAGTTTTTTTAATTAATCTTCATTGGTTGCATCTAGTATTGATCCAAAATGTAAAAACGAAAATCACAAAAAGAAATACTAGTGGATCTGCTAAATCAAGAAATCACTTCTTAGAAGAAATAGTCTTAAATCTTCCAAATGAATATAAAGTTTTCTCCTTTGGTTTACTATGCTTACTGAAAGGTTCTTTTATTGCATTTTTAAAAATACCACCCAAAAAAAATTTAGTCTCAGCATTAATCCTTCAGTTCTGATCAATGATGTCTGAATTTTACACTAAGTTTCCGCACGGAAAAACTGTTTCTTTCACTACACTGTACTTCACTAATTCTGGAATTAGTTTTTCCCTTGTTTTGAAGCTGCAATTTATTCTGTTTTGTCTTTTCTTTTATTTTCAAACATAATTTGATTATTCGTCTTTTTTTTCGGATTCACCTTCTTACATTTTGCTTTCAATCAACTTTTTTTGTCTGGTATTTTCTTTGTTTCACATACACGATTTTTATTCACTATCCCGTAAATGTATTTCTAGTTTTAAATAATTTCCATGATTTAGATGCTTTATCAGGTATAGGATATAAAACTTGCATGGATAAAACTTTTATATACTCAAATAGTCTTCTTATCATCTTCTATAGATCACAAAGTATTCATGGAATTGTTAAGAAAACTACCAAATTCAAGCCGTTATAATGATAACCTATGGTTATTGGCATTTTACATATTCCTTACTAGTCTACAAAAATCTAAGAATATCCGTATTTACATAAATTTCAAATCCTATTGGCTTTGCATCAAATTTCTATTTACATTTATCACCTAGGGAATTCTAAACTGGAAAATATAATCATTCATGCTTCAAACCGTTTAAGTAATTAATCTATGAAATATTTAACATTCTTGTATTTTAGATATTTTATCAGATTCCACATAAACATTACTTGCATGAAAGGTCTACATTATCCTCATTTAACATTTGAAAGAACTGCATTACTTATTTCAGTAATTACTATGAAGCAGCAAAAAGTAAACTCTTTTTTTTCAATCCTTTAGACAATTTTCATAACTTGTTTTTTTTATGCATTTCTAAAACTGTAAGGGCTTTCTTTTCCCAGAGAAAAGTGTAATAATGCACAATCATTGTATTCTATCCTAATTTAATTATTAAAATTTCTGGAACTCTTTTGTATGCAAAATTATTTCCGAGATTTCTTTCTTGGAAGGAACTTTTGAAAAATTAAATATAGATCGGAGAAACGTACTGTTTCTCGGTAAAAGATAATTTAAAATTGCTAGCCGGATACTTTTTACAGCTTGTTTACCTTTACAAAGAATTTTAGTTTTGTTTTTGTCTTGTTAATTTCCTTTTGTAATTCTTTAAGATTTCTCAGGTATTAAAAACACAATTAATAATAAATTCTTAAAAGTGATTTACTGTTGTAGTGCAAGTTATAATCTATTATTAATCTTGCCTTAAGTACATCATATGTGACTCTTACAATAATAGTTAAAATACGATAACTGGAAATAGATACAAAAGAAACCACGGAATGCAAAATCCGCCCACCTGCTTGACTAAGACCTATATTGTGGGTGTGGGTGTTTTTTTCGAACAGGAGAAATTCCAACAAAAAATGGATTTTTGATATACACATCACATTAAATCTGCTTTATTGTGTAGCTTTGGGTGTGTAACAATAAACTGAGCACTGGAAGATTATTATCAAGTCATCGAATTTGAAACTCGGTCCAAGAAAAACAGAAAAAAATTTAGAGGATATCTGGAAGATAATGTCTGAATTTGATTTTTAATATGCATCGCTCATAACTACTAAAGATATCTGCCCAGCATATGAATTTGACTTAACATTCATGGCGTCTCTCGGGTCACAGTGCATGCTTCTGTTTTGTGTTCTGTTTGATGCTTTTGTTGTGTTCTAATAAGTCCACTCAACTCTTCGTCCAAACATCTTTTCCTACTTTATCTTTTTCAAGAACATTCTTGCGAGTTCTTCTGATCTAACCTCCGACGAGTACATGTGGTTTCAAGATTAATGCTGTTGATATTAACAGTGTCAATGGTAACTGAATTTCAAGGTATCATTCAGTAGACCTTGTAATCTGTATGGTGAACCAGTACCAATAATTTGTATACACAGAATTCAATAAATATCAACTTAATGGAATGAGGACCAATATTGTCTCTTTTTACTAATTTATTTTAAATCTAGGTTTAATTTCGGAAATACGGTCTTTAAATGTTTGGACAAACATGAATTGCATATAAAAACTATCGAAAATGTTTAAAAATATAATTTTTTTACAGTACGGTCTTTTAACGCGTACGTTTATATATTCCTTAAATCCCATTTCAAATCTTTCCATTAATGCCTACAAGCAGTTGCTTTTAAACCCGTACGAAAATATTTAGTCGTCATCATACATCATTCATAAGGCCGATGAATACTTTGATGATAAATACTTTCTATATATCCTCAATATATATCCTCAACTATTTTAATTAAACTGTAAACAAAGATCGAAATAATTGTTTTTGAAGTGATGGTTTCTTTATTATAATTTACAATTAATGGTTGTTAAAAGTGAATATTTCTCATATTTCTAGGGAGACTAATTTCTGAGATCCTCGAATGTAAATAAAGGTGGCCTAGGATATATTGAAGAAACATATGTTTTACCTTTTTTTACATAGGTTTAAAGTAGTTTGTTTTGTGATGTTAAACAACAGGTAAACATAAAAATGAAAACATATAAGTGAAAATGTTTACTACTGAACATGTATTCTACTAAATGTGAAGCATTCAATTTCATATTTAATATTGTAAATGGTAATTGTCCTCAACAAGTCAACTAAGTTCAAATATTTAAGCTTTGTTAAGTACGTATGTCTATATTTCAAAGTCTATATTTCTCAGAAAGGCTAAGAAAAAAATTTTTCTCAATGTCACTTCATTAAAATA
Source organism: Pardosa pseudoannulata (assembly GCA_032207245.1). Lineage (NCBI taxonomy): Eukaryota > Metazoa > Arthropoda > Arachnida > Araneae > Lycosidae > Pardosa > Pardosa pseudoannulata. The sequence goes on from CM063510.1 coordinate 76,434,633, forward strand.
TTAACTAATTTTGAATAAATGTTTATTGTCCCTAATAAAATACCGATGTAAAATATGACTTCTCATGGTCTTTATTATATTGCGGAGGAAGGTAGAACATTACACATTTTATGAAATATTCGAGAAAACAAAAATATAATACATAATCATTTGCGTTAACAAAAATTTGCAATCTTCCAAAAAGGCTTATATTATTCAATGTGCATAAACTTGAAGATAAGCGAAATGAAAATATTTATATCCTTTATAAGATTGCCTGCAGGATATAATGAGTTTTCCAAAGTAGTGACTGTGACGTATTCGATAAATTATTTAACCAGCAATGCCTCTTTAAGGAAAAAAGATCATTATGTGAGACAATAGTTAGTTTTGTTCTTTCTTTCCTTTAGACAAATCTTCACCATGGAAAAGCAATTAATTAAATATTATAAAACTGATAATTTCACACTGATCAATAACATAATTTTTATTGATTTTCTCTACTAACTGAAGAGTCATTCATCATTGGTAATTACCTATCAAGTTCGCATTTATTTTTTGCCATTTTGTTATATGGCTGTGGGTTTAGAGAAGCCCTGTTCTACTGTAAAATGTAATATACAAGCTTTGAGAAATTAAGTGACTATTTTGGCTGCTCTTTTACATACTGAAGGAGAAAATTATAGCTTCACGCTTTAGATAACTCAATTTAACAAAATTTTGACAATCTTAACCCATTAACACTTAAATCATTTTTGCTGAATTTCACTTAGCTATTTCAACTTAAACTTAAAGTATTATGGACTTCAAAGAGTAACATAAACTTAAGATTAAGCAGCTTCTACTGCTTTTAATATTGAACTTCCAGATATCTCTCAAATGTGAACGGTCTGTAAATTTTAGAAAACACATGATGGCATTTTAAAGAATTAAAATTCTGTTGTAAAAGATATGTTTAGTATAATATTTTATCACAGATCTATAAATTGAAGTATTAAAATAGATATACGTATTTGTCAAATTTCTCCATTTTGAAGTTCAATTAACCCCTTAACAGTAAATTAAATATTCTGATTTCTTTCTTTTCTAGTATGAGTGCTTTAATTCTTCAAAGTTCTAAATAATTCATAACAAGTCCCATTAGGAAAATATAAATACTTGAATTAATGGCAATTGTTACCAAAGTTATTTAACATTTCTTATGCATTTAATACCCAACGTAATGTATTTTAGTTCAGTTAATGTATAAAAGGTTATAAATAAAAAACATATGCATGAAAATTTAGCAGTTATGCCCTTCTTATTGGTACTTAATAAAATCAAATATTTATTGAGCCTTATATTTTGAATGCAACTGATTAAATGTTAAGTAAGTTTTAAAAAACTTTATGTGTATGTGTATGTATACACATATACACACAGACAGACAGACATTTATATATATGTATATATGTATATATGTATATATATATATATATATATATATATATATATATATATATATATATATATATATATATATATATATATATATATATATATATATATGTATATATATGTATATATATATGTATATATGTATATGTATATATATATATATATATGTATATATATGTATATATGTATATATGTATATATATATATATATATGTATATATATATGTATATATATATGTATATGTATATGTATATATATGTATATGTATATGTATATATATGTATATGTATATGTATATATATGTATATATATATATATATGTATATATGTATGTATATATATATATATGTATATATGTATGTATATATATATATATATTTATGTATGTATATATATATATATATATATATATATATTTATATATATATGTATATATATATATATATATATATATATGTATATATATGTATATATATATATATGTATATATATATATGTATATGTATATATATATATATATATATATATATATATATAGAGAGAGAGAGAGAGAGAGAGAGAGAGTTTATTAAATATGTATGAATATATATACATTGCTAAAAACTACCTGAGCAAACCAAAAAGTGCAAAAGTACTAAAGAAATATATGCATGTTTGACAGAAAATAGGATGCACAAATATACAAGAACTTGATACCGATGACCAATAAACAAAATATAGTGTATGAGAAAGTTAACTATGCATATTATGTCTAGAACAAAACTAGTATCACAAGGTAAGGAAATGGGATATTTTAGTAAGAGCTGTGTTCACCCTGAATGGCAAATACTGATGCTCAACTGTTTTCAATCGACGTGGTAAATTTGTCATATGAATTAGATGTAACCCGGTTCCGTCTTCGAAAAGTACAATCTCCAACTCGTCATTTCTTAAACAACTAATGGAGGTGTTGCAATGCTGCAATTCACGTCCGAACATGTTCTTATATGTTACACTTAAGAAGTCACATGAGTAAGCGTAAGTACTAGGGTTGGAAATTTAATAGTGGCAACTATTTATTTTCTTGGAATTCAAAAGTGATTCATGTCGCTATGTTTTACAGTCCTTCAATAAAATCACCAGCAGTGTGTATAACCCGTTTTCAAAGATGTGGAAATCGCAGAACACCTGTAGCAGTGCCTGTTCTGTTGATAGTTCAAATGGACTGATCTATTGCCGCAAGAATCTCTGGAACACTTCTGAAGCAAAGTCAAAAAGTGGTTTCTTCATCATAGGGATTAAGACAAAGTCACTATCTAAGCATAATGAATAAGATCTAGGGAGTATGTAGCATGGTAAAGAAATTCCCTGCTCCATCGATCGAACAAATCAGTCACAACTTACGCTGTATGTGGCCGAGCGTTGTCATGCAGAATAGTAGGGGCGTTCTGCAGAAAATGTAGAATTTTTCTCATGCTCAGGCGTTCCTTCAGAATTTGTAGCACAGTATGATCAAATACCGTCCTTCGGAACAGCTCACTGATCGTTTGACATCGATCACTGTCAATTAGTGTGGCAACAGCAAGCATATCTGCATCGCTGACACTAGGAAAACCATGCCGATGCATGTCTGCCAAATTTTGGCGCTCTTCATTGAAGGCTTTTACCCATCTTGCTACAGTTCTGTAAGGCAAGGTAAATTCCCCGCAAGCCTCTTGAAGCCCTAGATGACATGTCGTGATTCACGACCTCTGGAAAACTGAATTTTTATCCATTTTCGTTGTTCTTGTTTTGAAAACATCCTAACAACATTTACTTTAGACAACAAGCTAATACAAGTACCAGTTCTTTGCATCACTCCGCATTCGTTTGACTAAGGAAGGACGAGTTTTTTTACTGAGAGGTATGTAGCTTACGTGTGGTATTCGCGACATTCTTTGGTTTTGTCGCATAGCATTTTTACAGTAGTATTGCCACTATTAAAGTTCCAACCCTCGTATGTTCTCCTCAAGCTGAACTGTGTGATGTGGCGTATAATCATGCATTTTTAAAGGAAGTAATCGACACCTGCTGCCGTTTAGAGTGCATGAGGTCTGAATATCGCTTCACCATACCTCCAGTCCGTCAAGTACCATTTGGAATAATGAAGTCATCATGTTGGTATCGGCTTACAACATCAAAGCAGCATTGTCACATTCGCATACATAGAAATATATAAATGAGTATATTTAGTCCATACTGCAATTATGGAAACAGTGAATCATTATTCTAGATTTTGAAATCCTTTTCTGTACAAATGATTTACATTTCTTTAAATAAGAGTTATTATTCCTTTCTTATACACGTCAAAGAAATTTAAATCTATTTTTAACCATTGTTATCTCTAATGGATTTCCTCTTTGTTAAATTCAAAATATGCCACATTTTTTTTCTTAGGAAATTGTATTATACTGTATTAACAACAAAGTCAAAAACAATTCTATAAGTAAGCATAATTTGATTATTAGAAACCTTGAGATTTTCTTTTATGTTACCGTTTTTCTTCCTCGAATCACTTTTAGACTGAAACTTGAGAAATCAGACATGTTAATGAAGCCCCTTTTCCTGATAAGATAATTTGTAAGCTGATAATCCTGTTTTTATTTCTTTTCTTCTCTCAGAATATCAAAGAAACTAACGTTCCCTTTTGTTTAAAACTATATGTATTTCATTAGTAATGCCGAGTGTAGGATTTTGCCAGGTTATTTTTAATTACTTAGATATAAGAATTTACTAAAGATTTTTGTGTTTGCTGGGATGTGCTAAACAGGAAATAACAGTTCACACCAGAAAAGGAGCTTCCTCAAACCAATTTATAGCTCCAAAAGCATCCTTACAGATTGATTTAAACAGATTTTTCTTTGTGTAAAATGTTTATTAGTAAAACTATTATAAATATTTTATATTGTAAAATAGATATATATGTAATATATCAAAATTACTTAACTTTATTATTTCCTTATAAGCCTCCTCTTTCAAATTCTAATTACTTAAAATCTTTTTCTCAGTCTCTAAATGTCTTAATCAGAGGAGCATCCTCGACTTAAAATTCTTTCGATCCATTTCCCGAAGCTTTCTATCCTTTAGATGTAAATTTTCTGTCTATTCAACACGTTTCCCAGCTGTCGCCGACAAATGACTCCGCGTTTTTCCTGATCTTACACTTAAATTCGCTGAGTAAGTGGGAATATTCTTTCTCTCTTTGCTCTTAGGTGCTCCTCTGTTCGAGCAGAGTGATTTTTGTGTCTTTCCTTTGTCTGTCATTGATTCGTAAAGATGTCCGTTTTAGCATCTCTGAAATGAAATTTTAATATATATAAATATATATATATATCTATATATATATATATATATATATATAATATATATATATATATATATATATATATATATATATATATATATATATATATATATATATATATATATATATATATATATATATATATATATATATATATATATATATATATATATATATATATATATATATATATATATATATATATATATATATATATACATATATATATATATATATATATATATATATATATATATATTGTATATATATATATATATATGTGTGTGTGTTTGTGTGTGTAACACGGCGAAGTTAATCCGCCGTTTACACTGATATAAAATTACGACCTTGTTATTTTTTATTTCTCGGAGCTTACTGGGCAATGAGAAGCCTATTTAAAGGGCAGTATACTGTCGTGGCTCCATGAAAAGAAGCAAGAAGTCCAACGGGGAACTTAACTTTTATTTTATATCTAAGAAAATCATCTTTCTTCATGAAGAGGAAAGATACACGAGAAAAACTTACAATTACAAGTTTGAACCCACAGCCGGATGACGCAGAGAATATTCCCAGGAGAGAGCAAGTTAATGAGTGATATTAAAAATCAGACAGGAACTTCAGTGTGACAGGAACTTCAGGAGTGAGAAGGGTAAAAATAATTTTAAGTCATCGAACACCGCTCTAGATAAGATATTTAGTGCCTGGGAAAATAAATATAAAAGGGTAAGAGAGAGTACTGTTTAAAAATACCTTCTATAATTTTCAAATAATTGATGTTTTGAAATACAAAATTACAAATCAAGTGTTATTCTTGTAAAAAAAATTGAAACTGGATTAAAGCAGACTAACTACTTTTACATGTAAACCTAGGCGTATACTACGATTTATTAAAAAAACAATATACTTAAAATAAATATCTGTATGAGATTAATATATTGTTTAAATTAAATTTCCTGCCAGATATAGAAATTTCTTAATCACAACATTACTTTTAGTCCGTGTTTTATACCCATTTACAAATTCATATTGAAACTGTTTCATTAGTAGTCTTGTATTTTTTGTTTTATTTATTATAGAAGTATGACTTGTCTATCCTTTTTGTCTGTTAACGTAACTAAAATTTTTAATTATAGTTCAATTCCCTTTGATTACTTTTTGTGCTGTTTTTATTTATAGTCCTTTTAATGAAGAGAATTAAACAAACTATCAACGTTTTGCTTCATCTAGACTCTTGAGTCAGATTTACTCAATGGTGTTATAAACTTTTAACTCTCTTCTAGCAAGTATGTTTTTCCTTTAATGCGCATATATATATATATATATATATATATTGAAAATGGAAACTCAGACAATAAATTCGATTTGTTAGTATCTTTAGATAAACTGCCTTTTTTCAATGTATGTGTTATCAAATTATTTTGAAAATATCTCCTTTCATGTAACCACTTGATTTCTATTCCACCTCAGCTAGTACTTATTTATCATTTTTATCTCCAGAAAATAAATGCTCTATTACAAATAATTTCATTTAAATTAATTATTATTTATGCATTCCCTAAATTTAAGCTAATTTTATTTCAAAAGAAACAACCAATAATTAACGTTTTGTTTCGTCCAGATTTACGAGTTATATCTAGATATAATTGCATAATAACATTTCCTCGCTTTGAAATTAGCTTCTTCCCTGCAATATATATCTTTAAATATAAAGAAACTTCAATGCTCTTCAAGTATGTTTCTTCCTATAATGGATATTTTTTTGAAAAAGGAAATTCAAACTATAAGTTTGACATGTTTGTATCTTTAGATAAACTGACTTTTTACAATGTATACGGTATCAAGTTATTTTGCAAATATCTTCTTTCTTAAACCACTTCATTCCTGTTTCAGCATAGCTAGTACTTGTCTATCATTTTATACCCTACAACTTAAATGTTCTATTACATGTAATTTAATTTGAATTAATTAATCTTTATTCATTTTTTAAATTCAAGCTAATTTTATTTCAAGAGACTTACAAAACCAGTATTTAGCGTTTTGCTTCGTTCAGTTTTACGAGTCATATCTAGACTTAATTGCATAATAACCTTTCCTAGCTTTCAAAATAGCTTCTTCCCTGTAATATGTATCTTTAAATATAAAGACACTTCAACGCTCTTCAAGTATGTTTTTTCCTCTAATGGATACTTTTTTGAAAAAGGAAATTCAGCCAATAAGTTTGATGTGTTTGTATCTTTAGATAAACTAACTTTTTGCAATGTATGTGTTATCAAATCATTTTACAAATATCTTCTTTCATATAACCACTTCATTCCGATTCCAACATAGCTAGTACATGTCTATCATTTTTATCTCCTAAAACTTAAATGTTCTATTACAAATAACTTCATTGGAATTAATTACTCTTAATGCATTCTTTAAATTCAAGCAGTTTTATTTCAATAGACTTCAATAACCAGTAATTAACGTTTTTCTTAGTCCAGATTTCTTAGTCTTATCTAGACTTAATTGCAAAGTTACCTTTCCTCGGTTTGAAAATAGCTTCTTCCCTGCAGTATATATCTTTAAAGAAATTTCAACGATCTTCAAGTATGTTTTTTCCTGTAATGGATATTTTTTGAAAAAGGAAATTCATACAATAATTTCAATTCGTTTGTATCTTTAGATAAACTTCACTTTATAATGTATGCGGCATGAAATCATTTTTCAAATATCTTCTTTCTTAAACCACTTCATTCCTGTTTCAGCATAGCTAGTACTTGTCTATCATTTTTATCTCCTACAAATTAAATGTTCTATTACAAATAATTTTATTTGAATTAATTGCTTTTTAAGCATTCTTTAAATTCAAGCGAATTTTATTTCAAACAACCAGTATTTAACGTTTTGCTTCGTCCGGATTTATGAGTCACATCTAGACATAATTACAGAATTACCATTCCTCGCTTTGAAAATAGCCTCTTCCCTGCAATATATATCTTTATATATAAAGAAACTTCTACGATCTTCATGTAGGTTTATCTTGTAATGGATATTTTTTGAAAAAGGAAATTCAGACTATAAGTTCAATGGGTTTGTATTTTTAGATAAACTTACTTTTTACGATATATGCGGTATCAAATCATTTTGCAAATATCTTCTTTCTTAAACCACTTCATTCCGGATTCAGTATAGCTAGTACTTGTCTATCATTTTTATCTCCTACAACTTAAATGTTCTATTACAAATAATTTCATTTAAATTAATTACTCTTTATGCATTCTTTAAATTCAAGCTAATTTTACTTCAAAAGACTTAAACAACCAGTAATTAACGTTTTGCTTCGTCCAGATTTACGAATCATATCTAGACTTAATTGCATAATTACCATTCCTCGCTTTGAAAATAGCTTCTTCCCTGCAATATCTATATTTAAATATAAAGAAACTTTAACGTTCTTTAAGTATGTTTTTTACCTGTAATGGATCTTTTTTGAAAACGGAAATTCAGACAATAAGTTAGACGTGTTTGTATCTTTAGATAAACTAACTTTTTACAATGTATGCGGTATCAAATTATTTTTCAAACATCTTCTTTCTTAAACCATTTCATATCTGTTTCAGCATAGCTAGTACTTGTCTATCATTTTATACCCTACAACTTAAATGTTCTATTACAAGTAATTTAATTTGCATTAATTAATCTTTATTTATTCTTTAAATTCAAGCTAATTTTATTTCAAGAGACTTACAAAACCAGTATTTAGCGTTTTGCTTCGTTCCGTTTTACGAGTCATATCTAGACTTAATTGCATAATAACCTTTCCTAGCTTTCAAAATAACTTCTTCCCTGTAATATGTATCTTTAAATATAAAGACACTTCAATGCTCTTCAAGTATTTTTTTTTCCTCTAATGGATACTTTTTGAAAAAGGAAATTCAGCCAATAAGTTTGATGTGTTTGTATCTTTAGATAAACTGACTTTTTGCAATGTATGTGTTATCAAATCATTTTACAAATATCTTCTTTCATATAACCACGTCATTCCGATTCCACCATAGCTAGTACATGTCTATAATTTTTATCTCCTAAAACTTAAATGTTTTATTACAAATAACTTCATTGGAATTAATTACTCTTAATGCATTCTTTAAATTCAAGCAGTTTTATTTCAATAGACTTCAATAACCAGTAATTAACGTTTTTCTTAGTCCAGATTTATTAGTCTTATATAGACTTAATTGCAAAGTTACCTTTCCTCGGTTTGAAAATAGCTTCTTCCCTGCACTATATATATATCTTTAAAGAAATTTCAACGATCTTCAAGTATGTTTTAATGGATATTTTTTAAAAAGGAAATTCATACAATAAGTTCGACTCGTTTGTATCTTTAGATAAACTCCACTTTATAATGATGCGGCATGAAATCATTTTTCAAATATCTTCTTTCTTAAACCACTTCATTCCTGTTTCAGCAAAGCTAGTGCTTGTCTATCATTTTTATCTCTTACAACTTAAATGTTTTATTACAAATAATTTCATTTGTGTTAATTACTCTTTATGCATTCTTTAAATTCAAGCTAATTTTATTTAAAACAAACAGTATTTAACATTTTGCTTTGTCCAGATTTATGAGTCACATCTAGACATAATTACATAATTACCATTCCTTGCTTTGAAAATAGCTTCTTCCCTGCAATATATATCTTTAAATATAAAGAAACTTCTACGCTCTTCATGTATGTTTATCTTGTAATGGATATTTTTTGAAAAAGGAAATTCAGACTATAAGTTCAACGGGTTTGTATCTTTAGATAAACTGACCTTTTACAATGTATGCGGTATCAAATTGTTTTGCAAATACCTTCTTAAACCACTTCATTCCTGTTTCAGCATAGCTAGAACTTGTCTATCATTTTTATCCCCTACAACTTAAATGTTCTATTACAAATAATTTCATTTAAATTAATTACTTTTTATGCATTCTTTAAATTCAAGCTAATTTTATTTCAAAAGACTTAAATAACCAGTAATTAACGCTTTGCTTCGTCCAGATTTACGAGTCATATCTAGACATTATTGCATAATTACCATTCATCGCTTTGAAAATAGCTTCTTCTCTGCAATATATATCTTTAAATGTAAAGAAACTCTAGTATTTAGATCATTTTATTAAAATTTTCTGACTCAATTCTTCAGCAGAAAGTACTTTAAAGAAGTGAGAAAATTTTAAAAATCATTTTTTAAAACACACTATGAATACATTATTTTGCCTTCCACGTTAAAAGGGCCTTAAAAACAACGAAAAATCTTAATGAAAATCTAACTTAATTTAATAATAAAAATACCCGGGTCATACTTCAAAAATTTTCTTTTAACCTTTTTAAGGAAAACACGGTGTCCTTTAATGAGCTTCCCTCTAAAGCTCGTCCCTCGTTAGATAATTTATTAATTAACAGCTCCTTTCTTTTCATTTTTATCTAGAGTTACTTTGTGGCTAATTTAAATGAACATAAAGGAGTTGTTAACGTTTCGTCTCTTATTAGCAGCACCAGAAACGAGGTCATGAATGTGTGCGGTTCTATTATTTAAATCTTCAAAAGTTGAAACATTAGTCCATGATGTAAAATGCATAAAATTTAGTAGTTAATGAACGGTCAAGTGTTTCTTGAATTATGTCTTTTCTGTAACTGAGTTACAAAACTTATTTAATGTCTTTATAAGTAATTAAAGCACAAAATAGCTTTCATTGTGAGTTTGTGGGATAATTTTTCTTGGGGACTGGTACCTTTTAACTGCTGCAAAAATTTGTCTTCTTTTAACTTAATAAAAACTGTTTGTTTAAAAAAAAACCATTTGCGAAATATTCAGCAACTCTTCATTGCGTGGTATTAAAATTTCTCTAAATTTAGCCGTACTTTTTAAAACATCAAATTGAGTATGTTTTACAATTGATGTAGTGTGCACAACTTTGAATATTTATTTTTATTTATACATACTCATTTTATCTCAAACCAAACCTTAAAAATGTATTTTTAACTTAAAGTACAAATTTTGAAAAATGAACTTAAATATACCTTCAAATAAAACATAAAAATAGCCTGACTCTTTATTACATTACATTTCTTTAATATTTAATAAAATAACTGTGTTCATTTCGAAGAATAATTGAGTACTGTTGAACGAAATAATGTAACTGTATAACATAACCATCGTTGAAGCTTTAATTTTTAGGAACTATCTATAAATTTTTAGAAATAATTTGTACCTCATGATAAAAGAAACCAAAATGTAAGTTAGATTTTGGGCCTTTTAACATGTACTTGATCTTTTATAAATATATTTATACGATGGGATGTTTTTGAAACAATTAGAACTATTTTTATACCCAAAGAATCATCCCAAACAAAAATTAAATCTTGGGATATTAGTAATTCGCGAATTAAGTATAAAATCGTTAAAACATTATCAAATGTATTAAAGAATTTTAGTTTTAACAAGTAAAGATGTAATAGGAACATTTTGGTTATTTTATTTCAATAACACTCTAAACATTAAAAGTTATTTGTACAATATACTTGCATTAATATCATGACGATACAGATTATTTTATTTAATATGAATAATGGTCAATATAAGTATGAGGATTACCTAATATTTCATTTAGCATTTTTGTGTTCTAACATTTAGCATTTATTCTTTTATCTTAAATCTTTAACTGACGTTCTACATGTTTTACCAGATTACTGTGATTCTAGTCCTTAAATATATACAACACATCTTATATTGCAGTTTACATTGTTACAATTAAACAGCACTTAAAGTTTAATGTATCTAAATGTGTGTGCAAACATTATATTTTATGCTCAGTTTTATTCGGGGTTAACTAATAGGGATTATATTGATAATTATACAAGACATTCTAAAAGTTTGGTTAATTCTCCCAAAAATGAATAATCATGTTGGATACGATGTTGTACTTAAGCGCACAAAATGAGAAACAGGGTAGATAGTGCTCACTAGTGTCCAAATCATGATAGTTATTACGACAAACGTGCACGCTATGATCAACTGAACGCGGTATAAAATGGTTTGTGACTGCGAAATGAAAAAACGCGTCAACATCAAATTCTGTTTCAAATGAAGTAAAACGGTGACGGAGACACCGTTTCAAATAATAGTATAAAATATATTTCATATAATATATTTCGCTTAATATTTAGTGAAATATTAATAAAAGTGAGTGGTGGGAAAGGACTGATTAAAATTTTTGATATTTAATGGTTTTAATCTTTAGAGACGGAAAGAAAGATGTAAAAGATTCGCAATGTTTGGGTCCATTGTAAACAAGAGATTTATCTATCCTGAGTTTGTACCCATCAAAGCCCAAATTGGTACAACCATCAAAGCTGAAACCTGCTAGGGAGTTCTGAAACGGCTTACTGCAACGCATCCAGTGATTTCATCACAGTTGTACTAGAGTGGACACTAGAATATGTTGCACGACAACGACCGTCAGCATATTGCTATAATCTCCGTGAGGCACTTCTCTAAACTCCATGTGAAAATGTTTAAACATCTGCAGATTGGGTACTTCAGAAATCTTCTTTTTGTTTTCCAGCTCCATAGAAAACAGGAATGTTCTAGGCTATCTCGGTTGCTCATATCCAACATGCCTCGAGTAAAACCTAAAGAAATGTTTTTTGTCAGTTTCTAGTAACAGTAGAACTGAAGTCAAGACAGTATCCTAGATCAAGTGAATTTTTTATGCCCTTTTGTATGTTTCTCTCGTTTCCTTTCTTTCAGTGACACCATTCACTGAACATTGCAAGTGCACTTTGTATATGAGGTTCATATTTCATCAGATTTACCAATAGTACATCGAACCATTTATCATATATTGTCTATTTGACGTAAAACAAATTTGCTTAAACACAATATATGTCTTATATATGGACCTTATACTGTTGGATAAATGGTAGAAATTAATTAGCTTATATATTAAAATATGAAATTAATAATACAAAGTATTACATTTACTACACTGAATCCACATCTTTAGCTTTTATTGTCTGCGTTTGCACAGGCATTCTGTAAGCATAAGCCGAATTTTCCTAAATGGTTAAATTACAGCAATTCTAGTATTTATTAATTCTGTATTTTTTCTCCACAAAATCAAGCATGCAATTATTCTTTCAACACAATTTACAATCATGCAAATATACTTTCTTTCTTCTTACAAAACCCTAGACAAGCGTTATATTATTTTTTCTATTTTTCAAACAACAGATAAGCTATAAAATTTCGAAACACTAGAAACAAATTGGTATTTTTTTAAATCTCCTTTGTTCTCTCTAATTTTAAAACAGAACGAAATTTATTTCCTCGACTTTTTAACGATCTTAACAAAACCATAAAATTTATTTCGAAAAATCGATCTTAATTTAATTATTAAATTCCTCCATGATCATTTATACTACAGATTTTTCCCCTGAGATTTGTAAAGAAAAACCTTCGAAATCAAAGATTTTAATGATACATTCTTCTTTCTGTTGAAATAGTTTGTAAATTGAAATCTGCTTTTTTTCTTTATTTTTTTTTTACTCTAGAATTATTTTCCAGACTCTGACATTGTTATTTTTAACCTTATATCTTATTAGCAACATAAAACTGATAATTTTCGCTCTGATTATAATAAACCATAAATTTTAAGTATTTAAAAAAACGATAGGTAATTTTATCATTTAAAAAAAAAAAATTATTGCTTTTTATTTTTTAATACCTAAAACAAAAATTGTGTTATCGTGTCATAATTTCCGAGCAATGAAAGAAATATTAATAGGTCTATAGAGGTATCACACTGATATAGGAAATTAAGTACATAAGACAGTCACTCTCAACAATGTTTATTTTTACTGCACTTCACGTGGCTTTGAACTTTAAAAAAATGTAAAAGGTTAGTTTAAGCCCTGTGTAGTTTCAAAAGAGCACAAGAGCACAAGATAACAGGCTTCTCCCGTCTTCTAAGATTGATAAAGACAGAGTGATTAATCATCCACTAGTTGCTCCAGAAGAGAAAAATTTCAACAAGTGTTTAATAATCAGATTCATTTTTTTAAAAATTACTTTATAATTTCTCTTTATAGAAATATCACAGTCAATAGATCAAAAATATTATTTTCTAATAGCTTTAATTTCTTTTATGTAAAGCTATTTTTCATTTCGTAATTTCTCTGTGTAAATATGGTAATTGTTTGTGTTTTAATGTGTATATGAAATTTTTTCTTAGACAATTTTAAAAGAAAAACTCTCTGCATTAAACAAATAAATTAAAGAACAACTTTTTAAAAACGTTCTATTTTTTATGAAACATAATTATATAAAGAAGGTTAATTTTAAATGCAATCAGATAATACATTTAAAATATTTTGCATTATCTGTTTCACAATTGTGTTTATGTAATCGTTACAGTAAACATTTCATCTCAGAAGTTCACTTAGCTAATTTTTATAAATATTCTGCAAGAAGCACAATTTATATTGATTGTCATTCTGATTAAATAATTATTTTGGAATTAAACCAATTTTAATATCACATCTTTTCATTTTTGATTAAGTAAATATACCCAATAGTCTACAAAAGTAAAATGATATTTCGTGCATGCATCAAGGAAAAATACTGAACATGTGTTGAGATTTTACTTATTTTTAATGTTTCTTTTATTTCTTTATAGTAATTCTGGAACCATTTTGGGCTATACTTTTCCTAAAAGTTTGAATTATTTTTTTATAGTTTTTCTATATATATTGCGATCAGAGAAATCAGGGAAAAAATACTGCACACGTTGTGATTTTACATATTTTTAATGCTTCTTTTATTTCTTTATAATAATACTGGAACCATTTTGGGCTGTACTTTTCCTAAAAGTTCGAATTACTTTTTTTATAATTTCCTCTATATATTGCATTCCGGGAAATCAGGAAAAAAATACTGAACACGTTGAGATTTTACTTATTTTTAATGCTTCTTTTATTTCTTTATAATAATCCTGTAATCATTTTGGGCTATACTTTCCTAAAACTTCGAATTACTTTTTTTAAAATTTTCTCTATATATTGCGATCAGGGAAATCAGGAAAAAATACTGAACATGTTGAGATTTTACTTATTTTAAAAGCTTCTTTTATTTCTTTATAATAATCCTAGAATCCTTTTGGGCTATACTTTTCCCAAAAGTTCGAATTAATTTTTTTATAGTTTCCTTTATGTATTGCAATCAGAGAAATCAGAGAAAAAATACTTTTTTTTATAACTTCCTCTACATATGTTCATTTTTTTTTGTTTACACAATTTATTCCGTAATTGGAAAAATATTATCATCCCCATATTTTTATGTATTAAAACTATGAAAATTTGCTTTCAATAAGGTGTTTTTAAAAGATTGTAAAGTATATTAGTTTTTAATAAATTCTAAAATTTTGTCATTAAGAGTACCACAAAACAAAAATCCATTATCACAAATCCAATCACAGGCAATAAATACTTCCATCTCAATTTAAAAAGATATAATTTATAAAAAGGAAAATTAATCCATAAAAGTATTTTTAAAATGGCACATGAATGTACTAATAATGTATAACAAGAACAAATTCTAGCCATGAAATGGCAAGTATAAATAAAATTTTATATCGACATTTTATTTTCAGTTTTATTTAAGAATTATAAAATAATATATTTTAAAATTTTAGAAGATAAAAATATTTTGTTATAATTGCTATTAGTATATTAAATTAAATAAATTTTTACAAATTAAAAGAAAATGTCTATTAATAATATTTCTAAGAATTCCCGAAGTTAATAGTTGTTTTACGCAGACTTTCCAATTTTGATAACACTAATAATAACATCTATCGCATTATAAATTCTTTTTTAATTTGAAAGAAAACTTTTTTAAAGTTTTACCCCCCAAATAAAAAAGATATCCCAGACAGATAGCTGTTTTCTCCATACTTACCAAAAATTCATTTTTTTCTTTTAAAAAATCATATTTTAAAAATGTTTTTTTTAACACACATACGATGTTTATGCAAAAAAGAAAACTGAATAAAGTAGAGATAGCGTAGAAAGAGAAACTGATACTTGTTTTTTTTTTAACAAAATTCATCTTTATGATAACTAATAACTTTTAATAAGACCTCCAATATTTTTAACTTAAATCACAAAAAAAACTACTTTTAGTTATTGAAATTTCCTGAAGAAAATTAAAATTCTAGAACCAGCATGAAAAAAATATTAAATTTGCTCTTCATTAATTATCTTCTAAGCATTTTTCTAGATATCACGTTTTATACGAGTCAAAAATTTAAAAGTTTTGTAAAAAAAAATTTCTTTGAAAGAGTTATTTTTTGTCTATTTTTCCATAAAAACAATTAATATTTCCACAGATTATTTTTATGAAATCTTCAATCCTATGTTCAAAGAGGCTTACAAATAAAATTAGAGTTCTATCGAAAATGCGCATTTCTGAACGTTTCAGAGATTTTTTTTTCCTTCTGCAGTTACACGACTTATCTTGAAATCAATACTTAAAGATAAAAAAAATGAAGATTTTATGTATGCTTATATTTCTCTCGATTAAAACTAAACTTTAAAAGTATTATAAACTTCCTCTTTGTTTTTACCTTTATTTAAAAGTTTATTTTTTTTTAATTTCATACCATTTCAGATATTTTTGTCTTATTTTTATTTCGTGAAAAAGAATTTCTAAGGTTTTCTGGGATAAATACTAGCAATTCTTTTGATTTTAATTTTGGTTCCATAGCAACGGTGGATAAATGCAGCTTTTAGACGCAGACTCTTTTTTTTAATTCAGAATTATTCTCAGACTTATTCTGTAAATCAATTCGTTTGTGGTATTATTGTGATGGATCATCAATCTTGAAAATAATACTTATTAAAAAGTAGATGGGGTACAAAAAGTATTAGAAATGAAATGAGGCTTTTCAAATACAGCAAATATCTATTTCAATAATTCAGTTTTGGATATTTTTCAATACATATCAAACTATTCACATTTAAAGAAATCTAATAGTCATCTACTTCCAATTTTTGATTCAATTCTTAGGCGCAAATATTTGCATTTAACACATTGTATGCGGGACACGTACTAGTACGTTTTCTAATATCTTTTTTAACGTATAGGGAAAAAGCAATTGAAATACCAGAACCAGCTGCAGAATAACTAAATTTGCCTGTAGACATCAACTATACAGCTAAATTTCGTTGGTTTAGTAAGCAAATTCAAGCTCAACCCTGTCACTAACAATATGTAAGATTCGGAGATATCAATGGCAAAATTTACGTTATTTTTTATATAAACTACGCTATATTACAGACCATTACAACAGAATATCCCTTCATTTAACACATTGTATGAGGGACACGTACTAGTACGTTTTCTAATATCTTTTTTAACGTATAGGGAAAAAGCAATTGAAATACCAGAACCAGCTGCAGAATAACTAAATTTGCCTGTAGACATCAACTATACAGCTAAATTTCGTTGGTTTAGTAAGCAAATTCAAGCTCAACCCTGTCACTAACAATATGTAAGATTCGGAGATATCAATGGCAAAAGTTACGCTATTTTGTATATAAACTACGCTGTATTACAGACCATTACAACAGAATATCCCTTCATTTAACACATTGTATGAGGGATACATACTAGTACGTTTTCTAATATCTTTTTTAACGTATAGGGCAAAAGAAATTAAAATACCAGAACCAGCTTCAGAATAACTAAATTTGCTTGTAGACATCATCTATACAGCTAAATTTCGTTGGTTTAGTAAGCAAATTCAAGCCCAACCCAGTCACTAACGATATGTAAGAGTCGGAGATATCAGTGGCAACAGTTACGCTATTTTTTATATAAACTACGCTATATTACAGACCATTACAACAGAATATCCCTTCATTTAACACATTGTATGAGGGACACGTACTAGTACGTTTCTAATATCTTTTTTGACTTATAGGAAAAAAGCAATTGAAATACCAGAACCAGCTACAGAATAACTAAATTTGCCTGTAGACATTTTCTATACAGCTAAATTTCGTTGGTTTAGTAAGCAAATTCAAGCCCAACCCAGTCACTAACGATATGTAAGAGTCGGAGATATCAGTGGCAACAGTTACGCTATTTTTTATATAAACTACGCTATATTACAGACCATTACAACAGAATATCCCTTCATTTAATACATTGTATGAGGGATACGTACTAGTACGTTTTCTAATATCTTTTTTAACGTATAGGGCAAAAGAAATTGAAATACCAGAACCAGCTTCAGAATAACTAAATTTGCTTGTAGACATCATCTATACAGCTAAATTTCGTTGGTTTAGTAAGCAAATTTAAGCCCAATCCTGTCACTAACAATATGTAAGAGTCGGAGATATCAATGGCAAAAGTTACGCTATTTTTTATATAAACTAAGCTATACTACAGACCATTACAACAGAATATTTAGTCATAATTGTATGAGGACACGTCCAAAGATACATTTTGACTAAAATTTTGATATGATTTTTTGTTCTGAAATAATACATTTACGTATACCCTTCATTATCAAAAGACATACATTGAATAACATGATTATTTTATGGCACTGACATGAGTTTTTTGCCATACACCCTCATTTTCATTTTTAAAAATATTAATGTTTTAGTTTCATAATTTTTGTAATGATTAAATAATTTTAAAATATTCCAGGTACATTAATTTTTTCTATTTCTTATTTAAAACTTTGAGATTCTCTGTTAATGCGTTTGTTAAAAAACCTGGGTATTGCTTATAAAATTGGAAATTACTTTTTTGAGTAACAGAGGAGTTACTACCGAAAAAGGTAAAAAATATTTGGTGAAACAATGTATAACTTGAAATAATTGTGTTACAATAATATTACTTAACGTTTTCTAATATCGTTTTTAACGTATAGGGAAAAAGCAATTGAAATACCAGAACCAGCTGCAGAATAACTAAATTTGCCTGTAGACATCAACTATACAGTTAAATTTCGTTGGTTTACTAAGCAACTTCAAGCTCAACCCTGTCACTATGTAAGATTCGGAGATATCAATGGCAAAAGTTACGCTATTTTGTATATAAACTACGCTGTATTACAGACCATTACAACAGAATATCCCTTCATTTAACACATTGTATGAGGGATACATACTAGTACGTTTTCTAATATCTTTTTTAACGTATCAAGAAATTACCATTGAATAACTAAATTTGATTGTAGACATCATCTATACAACTAAATTTCGTTGGTTTAGTAAGCAAATTTAAGCCCAATCCTGTCACTAACAATATGTAAGAGTCGGAGATATCAATGGCAACAGTTACGCTATTTTTTATATAAACTAAGCTATATTACAGACCATTACAACAGAATATGGAGTGCACAATTTAAAATGATCTTCCAAAAGATACATTTTGACTAAAATTTTGATATGATTTTTTGTTCTGAAATAATACATTTACGTATACCCTTCATTATCAAAACAAATATTAATAAATGATTATTTATTATGAGTTTTTTGCCATACACCCTCATTTTCATTTTTAAAAATATTAATGTTTTAGTTTCATAATTTTTGTAATGATTAAATAATTTTAAAATATTCCAGGTACATTAATTTTATCGATTTCTTATTTAAAACTTTGAGATTCTCTGTTAATGCGTTTGTTAAAAAAAAACTGGGTATTGCTTATAAAATTGGAAATTACTTTTTTGAGTAACAGAGGGGTTACTACCGAGAAAGGTCAAAAATATTTGGTGAAACAATGTATAACTTGAAATAATTGTGTTACAATAATATTATTTAACATAAATGAAAATAGATACCCAATTTCTTTCATTTATTGTTGTTTCTGATGCCACTT
Organism: Pardosa pseudoannulata; assembly: GCA_032207245.1. Taxonomy (NCBI): domain Eukaryota; kingdom Metazoa; phylum Arthropoda; class Arachnida; order Araneae; family Lycosidae; genus Pardosa; species Pardosa pseudoannulata. The sequence goes on from CM063510.1 coordinate 76,454,306, forward strand.
GGAAAACCTAAGCACTGTTGACCCTTATTCTACTTGTATTAAGGCAAATGTGTCTTCGTTTTAAAATTTAAAAATTTCCAGTGTCACCGATTGAGCT
>CM063510.1:76459402-76476902 GCA_032207245.1 Pardosa pseudoannulata
TGTCACCTTCAGCTCCTCTTTCTTTAGGGTCATGTAACGGATCGTTACACCATATAGTAGTGACACTGATAAAATTATACTATCGTCCTCGAGAAATCACAATATGTTAATCCACTAAAGCATATGAAGTACTTCATTTGATTAGTGGAATTATACTTGGGGCTACTAAACACGACTCAAATATGTATGTAGTCTATTTATCAATTTAAATCAACAGAATCATTGTAGAATATAGAAACAAACATACGGAAAAAAATAAACAGAACACAGAACGTACTTATAAAATGATATAGGAAACCTTAAATTTATTCACTTCACTAAACTATAATATATGTTATATAACAGAACTGTAATGTCCTGTACACTGATAATATATAGACATAGTAGAGTCTGTATCATATATACTATGCATTGTTCAATACATGTTGATATAGTGCCATGCATAGCTTTGATATCGTTATTACCCTTTACAGGGAATGATTTAGTTATAATATTATACCGCATGCAGTCTATAAACTTCATATATAAACTATTCGCTTATATATAAATTATACTCTTTGCAAAATAAAGCCTAAGAATATATTACAAGCATTCAGAAAGTAAATAAGCAGTATCTTACAAAGAAAAAAAGGCGGGGTTTAAAAAATAGGTATATATTAAGGCATTATAAGTGTTTAATATATTAAGTTGTTTTTTCATTTTTCTCAAAATTGAATTTTTCGGGATTTTGCTTACCGCAAAACAGGATAACTCAAAAATATTTAGACAGATCCTTAGGTAATATATCTAAGGATCCTTAGGTCCTTAGATATTTTAACTGTGTGTTATATAATTATATATTTAAGGAATAGACTACAATTGTGGTTCCAGATTAATTACTTCGGGATTTACAGTCGTTTAATTCTTGATTTGCATGAAACTTTTGAGAAATTTTCAATGCTATTGTATCCAAGTTCCTATAACTTCACAAATATATTTATGATCACCATGATTGTAGTCTATTCCCTGAAATATATAATTAGAAACATTATCAAATATACAAAGCAGTGATAACATGATTTCATTTAGAGTTATTGTTTTGTGCAATGCCTAATTTTAGGGCAAATTTCACCCTATTTTTCTCCATAAAATATGAAAATATTATTCAAAAACTATACAATCTGCATTTTACATAGTTTTAACTTATGTTTCATCATAAAACTAATACTAAAATAAAAATTTCAAATATTTCAAAAAATCCCCTCCGAAGATGTCAACCAATTTTTCTTTACAAACCTGCAGATAATTTTGAAAATAATTTTTCAACTTAGTTTAGTTGTTAGTTCATTTGTATTCACAAGAAAGGTAAATTATAATTTCCAATGAAACAAATTTAAATAATACATTTTTCCTTGACATTAAATGAATCACAAATTGGAATGTTTAAAATATATTTTAACTAATTATATTTATGACTTGAATAATTGCATTTAGGCTCACTAACAACTCCCATTGCTAAAGTTATACTATACCGTAAATTATCTAGATTATTATTTCTGAGATAATATATACATCCGTGAGTAAATGGCTACAAAGGAAACGAGTGATAGTGTGTGGTAACAGAGATAAAACACATCGTGAGCTTGAATTTCACTTGCATCATCAGAAGTTATTAACGATGTGGATAACGAAGGAAATCTGTTGTTGCCAATTTTTGGAAATTATCTCCAGAAAAGAAGCAATAAGCGGAAATATCAATTTACAAATTACGGTACATGAAAAGAATATGCCATTAAAGCCATTGATGTCGAGTACTGTTTTCGTAAATGACGACAAAAAACTACCCTGCAAGACAGAAATTTGTGGTTATTAAATTACGAGAAAGCTCTAACAGAAATAACTTTTTATCGCTTTGGTAAAGTTCATTATGACCTGAGCTAAGCTGATTTCTTCTTTGCTTTTTCAAAAAAGCTCGGTAGATATTTAAAGATAATGAAAGGAAGGTTTTTTAGGTTGCTCATTGTAATAGAATTGCTTCTTCGGGAGCGGAGAGATAAACTTCTGCGTTCTACCTAATCATGCGAAGGAGTAATTAAATTTTATTTTTGCACAGCTTTTTTTTTGTGTGTTTTGGTTTTGTGGGGAGGAAAATGCAGGGCTTGTGCGGAATTACATTCCCAGTGTTGTAACGAGCAATGTGGTCTGTGCTTCATAAACGCTATTTGTCTTTGGGAAAAAAGTTTTTTAATATCTTCCTTAGTTATTCTGAAATTAAGAGTGAAGTGTTTCAGACAAAAGAAACCGTTGGATGGCAAGTGACAATAATTCTTGTTCTCATTACATCTAAAACACTTACTATGTATATATACATGTATATATATATATATATATATTTTATATATATATATATATATATATATATATATATACATACATATATATATGTTTATCTATATACATATATATATATATTATATATATATATATGTATATATATACATACATATACATAATATATATATATATATATAATAATATAAATATATATATATATATATATATATATAAATAAATATATATATACATATATACATATATACATATATATTACATATATATATATAAATGTATATATATATGTATATATATATGTTATATATATATATATATATAAATATATAATATGTACATATATATGTATATATATATATGTATGTATGTATGTATGTATATATATATATATTTATATAACTATATATAAATAATATATATATATAAATATATATATATATATATATATATATATATATATATATATATATATATATATATATATATATATATATATATATATATATATATATACATAAATATATATATATGTATGTATGTATATATATATATATATATATATATTTATATTGTCTAAATGTTTATGTTTATTTATATATATAAAAATATATATATATATATTTATAAATATATATATATATATATATATTATATATATATATAGATATATATATATATATATAAATATATATATATACATATAGTTACATGTATATCTATCTATATTATATATATATCACTTTTTTGGTAGAGCTGTTCTTGTTTTTATAAATAGATCAGTCTTATTTGCCTGAAACACAAAACATTATATAATCATTAAACGGAATATAAGTTTCTGTAAATACCATCAAGTGAAATCCGAAGTCAAGTTAAATATTTGTTGACTGATCTTTTCTATCCATACTATCTAATTCGTTTCTTTCTATTCTAAAATCGCTACATATTTAGTTTATTTCCAAATCCATTTTCATTTTTTAAAATGTAAGCCTTGCTTTCTCCTTAAGAGCTTCTTATAACAATCCATCTCTACATTGAAATGAAATGCGTTTTCGGTTAAATTGATACAAAATCACATATTTTATAGGGACAAATATTCCCCTCTTTCTTCAAATAGATTAATCCGTCTTATTTGTCTGAAACAAAATGCATTATATAACAATAAAATGGAATATAAGTGTATGGTTTATTTTTTGTTTGATTTATCTGGTTTGTTTGTTTACGAGCACTACGGTCTATTTCTTTGAAACACGAGAACTGTTTTTAAATGCCATCAAGTGAAATCAGTGGGAAAGTTAAATATTTCTTAACTTGTTCTTTCTAATCCTACCATTTCATTTCAGTCTTCCTGTTCCAAAATCTTTACGGGCATTGTATATTTCCAAATCTGTTTTAATTTTTAAAATATAAGCAATATTTCTTATATTCTTAACTAGGATTTTACAATAATACATGCCCACATTGAAATAAAATGTGTTTGCTTTTTAACTTACGTAATTAGTAATTGATTTACGCCTCCTATTTTATAGGGGTTTTCCCTATTTCTTTAAATATATCAGTCAATGTTTCATGTTACAGGCTAATTAGCCTGTAACATGAAACACTATGTAATAATTCAAAGGAATGTATGTTGTTCTAAATGCCATTAGCTGAAATTAGAAACCAAGTCATTACTCTTTCCCTCGTCATTTCTAACCAAACCATCTCAATCCGTTCTTATCCTAAATATAACATGCAAAATATATTTTCATTTTTAAAATATGAAAGTTATTTATTCTTCTCAAAAGTTTTTTACGACAATATATCTCTAAATTGAAATGAAAAACGTTTACAGTTTAACTTTCATCGTAATTAAATTGAATTAAAATAGCAATTATTTTATAGGGTCTGTTCTTGTTTCCTTAAATAGTTTTACTTGCCTGAAACATAAAACATTGTATTATACTAAAACCAACTATAAATTTCTGTAGATGCTATCAGTGAAATCAGAAGCCAACTTAATTACTTGTTCGTAAGTCATTTCTATCCAAGCCATTTCATTAAAGTGTTCTTCATACATAAACATAACATGGGTAATATATTTCGAAATTTATATTAGTTTTTAAAATATAAGAGTTTTTTTATTTACTTTTTGAAAAGTATTGGAAAGGAAGTTTGCAGTTAACTGTTGTTGTGTTTAAATGTATTTAAAATCGCTTATTTTATAAGGACTGTCCTTGTTTCTTTAACTAGATGCCTGTAACACAAAATATTATGTTATTCTAAGACGGAATATAACTGTCTGTAAATACCATCAAGTGAATTCAGAATCAGAAGTTAAATATTTGTTAACTCGTCTTTTATGATTACGACCAAATGATTCCAATCTTCTTATGCCCTAAATTTTACATGAATAATATATTTCGAAATCTATTTTCATTTTTAAAATGTGAACCCTGTTTATTCTTTTGGAGCCGAACGGTGGGCGAATGGTTAGGTTGCTCATCCTCCGTACAGGAGTTCGTAGGTCCGCTTCCCACTCAGGCATCCTACTAGCAATTCGAAATCGGCTTTAAGCAGTAGGTCTCGGTCTCATTTGCCCTCGTGTTGCAAACGGCTGACCGTAATGTTCCAAATTAAACTTTAACTTTATTCTTCTTGAAGGGTTTTTAGGACAATATATCTCCACATTGAACAGAAGTTTTCAGTTTAACTTGCGTTGCAATTAAATTTGTTTAAAAGCGCTTATTTTATAGAAGCTCTTCTAGTTTCTTTTAATTGTTCAGTCTTCCTTTCCTGAAAATCAAAACATTATATAATATTAAACCAAATATAAGTTTCTGTAAATACCATCAAGTGAAATCAGCAGCCAACTTAAATACTTGTTCTCTCGTCCTTTCTATGTAAACCATTTCATTTCAGTCTTCCTCTACCTTAAACTTAAGATACATAATATATTTTGGAAATATATTTTCATTTTTTAAATTATAAACCTTCTTCTTTATATTTAAAAAGTTTATACAGTAATGTGTCTCCGAATTGAAATGAAAAGCATATGCAATTTATCTCCATATTCAAAAGAAAAATGCTTACAATTTAACTTGCATTGTATTTAAATTGATTTAATAATATGCTTATTTTATAGGGCTGTTCTTGTTTTTTTTTTTTTTTAAAATCAGTCCAGCTTTCTTGAAACACAAAATATTATATAATACCAAAACGGAATATACGTTCCTGTAAATAACATCATGTGAAATCAGAAGCCAAGTTAAACATTTGTTAATTCCTATTTTATTACCAGACCTCTTGATTCCAGTCTTCCCATACCCTAAAAATTACATGCATAATATATTTTCATATCTATTTATATTTTTAAACTATAATTATCCTTTATTCTTCTTGAGCTGAACGATGGGCGAATTGTTAGATAGCGGATCTTCGGTTCATCTGCCCAGAGTTCGTGTGTTCAAATTACACTGGGACATGGATGCTCGTAGCAGTTCGAAATCGGCTTTAAGCAGTAGGTCCCGGTCACATTAGCCCTCGTGTTGCAAAAGGCAGACTGTAGCGTTCCAAACTACACCTTAACCGTTTTCTTCTCGAAAGGATTTTACGCCAATATACCTCAAAGTGAAATGAAAAGCGTTTGCAATTAAACTTGCATTGTATTATCATTGATTTAAAATCACTTATTTTATAGAGACTGTTCTTACTTCTTTAAATACATCAGTCTTACTTTTAGAAATACAAAACATTATATAATATTAAAATCAAATATGATATTCTGTAAATATCATCAAGTGAAATCAGCAGGCAACTTAAATACTTGTTCTCTCGTCGTTTCTATGGAAACCATTTCATTCCAATCTTTCTCTACCTTAAACTTAACATACATAATATATTTTTGAAATATATTTTCTTTTTTTAAATATAAACCTTCTTCTTTATTTTTTTAAAATGTTTATACAGCAATGTATCTCCAAATTGAAATGAAAAGCATATGCAATTTATCTCCACATTGAAAAGAAAAATGTTTACAGTTTAACTTGTACAATAATTAAATTGATTTAAAATTGATTATATCATAGGGTATTTTTTTTGTCTTCTTAAAAAGTTAACTTTTTAAATAGTTTTACTTTCCTGAAAAAATTAAACATTATATAATATTAAATCCAAAAGTAAGTTTGTGTAAATGCCTTCTAGTGAAATCAGAAACCAACTTCAATATTTGTTTCTCGTCATTTCATTCCAGTCCTCTCTACCGCAAACTTGCATGATATATTTCGAAATATAACCCTTTAAAATATAAACCTTTTACGATAGTATATCTCCAAACTAAAATGAAAGGCGTTTACAGTTTAACTTGGATTGTTATTAAATTGATATAAAACCGCTTCTTTTACAGAGACTATTATTGTTTCTTTAAATAAATCAGTCTTACTTGCCTGAAACGCAAAACATTATATAATAATAAAACTCAATATAAAATTTTGTAAATGACATCAAGTGCAATCTCAAGCCAAGTTAAATATTTGATAATTCATTTTTTCTAACCAGACCATTTCATTCCATTTTTCCACTTCCATAAACATTACACACATAATATAATTCCAAAAATACTTTCCTGTTTAAAATATAAACTTTTCTTCTTAAAAGGTTTTAACAACATTTTAACTCCAAGTTGGAAGGAAAAGTGTTTACGGGTTAACTTACATTATAATTAAATTGATTTATAATTACCTATTTCAAAGAGGATATTCATGTTTTTTAAAAGATCAGTCTTACTTGCCTAAAACACAAAACATTATATAATAATAAAACGGTATATAAAATTGTGTAAATGACATCAAGTGAAATCAGAAGCTATGATAAATATTTGTTAAATCGTTTTTTTTAACCAAATCATTTGATTCCAGGCTTCCACTTCCATAAACTTTACATGCATAATATAATTCCCAATCCACTTTCATGTTTAAAATATAAACCTTGTTTTAATTCTTAAAAGGTTTCCAAGTTGAAATGAAAATCGTTTACAGTTAAGGTTATGTAATCATTAAATTGATTTAAAGCCGCCTATTTCAAAGAAGATGCTGTTGTTTTTTACATAGATTAGTTATACTTTCCTGAAACAGAAAACTTTATATAATAATAAAACGGAATATAAAATTCTGTAAATGACATCAAGTGAAATCAAAAGCCAACTTAAATATTTGTTAACTAATTTTTTCTAACCCGATCATTTCATTCCAGTCTTCCACTTCCATAAACTTTACAAGCATAATATAATTCCGAAACTACTCTCATATTTAAAATAGAAACTTTGTTTTATTTCTTCTTAAAAGGTTTTAACACCAATTTAACTCCAATTTTGAAGGGAAAGCTTTTACAGTTTAACTTACAGTCCAATTAAATTGATTTAAAAGCACTTATTTCAAAGAGGATGTTCTTGTTTTTTAAATATATTAGTCTTTCTTGCCTAAAACACAAAACATTATAGTATGATAAAATGGAATATAAAATTATATAAATGACATCAAGTGAATCAGAAACCATGATAAACACTCGTTAAATCGGTTTTATTAATCAGAGTATTCCCTTCCTGTCATTCACATCTCTAAATTTTGCATGCATAAAATAATTTCCAATCTACTTTTAATTTTAAATATAAACTTTTTGTATTCTTATTAAAAGGTTTTAACAGCAATATATATGCAGATTGAAATGAAAAGCGTTTACAGTTAAAGTTACGTTTTAATTAAATTGATTTAAAACCACCTATTTCAGAGGGTATGTTCTTATTTTTTAAAACAGATCAGTTGTAATTGCGTGAAACACAAAACATTATATAATGATGAAACGGAATATAAAATTTTGTAAATTACATCAAGTGAAAGCAGTACCCAAGTTAAATATTTGTAAACTTAATTTTCTAACCATATCATTTGATTCCAGTCTTCCACTTCCATAAACTTCAGATGCATAATATAATTCCAAATCTACTTTCATTTTTTTTAAATAAACCTTTTTTTATTCTTGAAAGGATTTAACAGCAATTTAACTGAGAAAGTTGGAAGAAAAAGCGTTTACGGTTTAACTTACATTATAATTAAATTCATTTAAAACCGCTTATTCTAAACTGGATGTTCTTGTTTTTTAAATAGATTACTTTTACTTGCCTGAAACACCAAACAATATATAATAATATACGGAATATAAAATTGTGTAAATGACATCCAGTGAAATCAGAAGCATTATAAATATTTGTTAAAATCATTTTTTCTAACCACGCCATTTGTTTTCAGTCATCTATTTCTATAAACTTTACACGAATAATATAAATCCAAATCTACTTTCATTTTTAAAAAATAAACCTTGTTTTTTCTTTTTAAAAGGTTTAAACAGCAATATACTTCTAAACTGAAATGAAAAGTGATTACAAATAAACTTACGTTACAATTAAATGGATTTTAAACCATCTATTTCAAAGGGGATGTTATTGTTTTTTACAGAGATCAGTTTTACTTGCGTGAAACACAAAACATTATATAATGATGGGACGAAATATAAAAATCTGTAAATGACATCAAGTTAAATCAAAAGTCAAGTTAAATATTTGTTGACTTCTTTTTTCTAAACATATATTATTTCTATCTTTCACTTCCATAAATTTTAGATGCATAATATAATTCCAAATCTACTTTCATTTTTTCTAAATAAATTTTATTTTTATTTATTAAAAGGTGTTAACAGCAGTGTTACTCCAATTTTGAAGGGAAAGCGTTTACAGTTTTTCTTACATTATAATTAAATTGATTTAAAAACACCTATTTGAAAGTGGATGTTCTAGTTTTTTAAATAGATTAGTCTTACTTGCCTGAAAAAGCTAACATTACATACTGATAAAACGGAATATAAAATTCTGTAAATGACATGAAGTGAAATCAAAAACCATGATAAATACTTGTTAAATGTTTTTTTAACCAGACCATTTGATTACAGTCATCCACATGTATAAATTCCCAATCTACTTTTATGTTTAAAATATAAACTTTGTTTATTCTTCTTAAAAGGTTTTAACATCAATATATATCCAAACTGAAATGGAAAGCGTTTAAACTTGCGTTTTAATTAAATTAATTTAAAACCACCTATTTCAAAGGGTGTGTTCTTATTTCTTAAATAGATCAGTTGTAATTGCGTGAAACACAAAACATTATATAATGATGAAACGGAATATAAAATTCTGTAAAGGACATCAAGTGAAATCAGTGCCAAGTTAAATATTTGTTAACTTAATTTTCTAACCATATCATTTTATCCCAATCTTCCACTTCCATAAACTTTACATGCATAATATAATTCCAAATCTACTTTCATTTTTAAAATATAAACCTTGTTTTTTCTTCATAAAATGTTTTAACACCAATATATCTCTAAATTCAAAGGGAAAGCGTTTACAGTTAAACTTGCGTAATAATTAAATTGATTTAAAACGGCTTATTTTATAAGGGGTTCTTATTTAAAATAGATCAGTTGCATGCTGAAACACAAAAACATTATATAATGTAAATATATAAATTTTCAAATACAGTCAAGTAAATCACAAGAAAATATTTTCTCTTTTTTCTAACCAATTATTTTAACCCAGGACTCCACTTAATGAAGTTTAATGCATCTTCCATGCGGTAGCTTTTTTTTTTAATAGCCCTAAATTTGCATTACAGAATGTAGATATTTTTTAGTTTTAAATTGGTTAATTAAATTAAAGTGCTTAATGGTCATTCTCTCTTGGCAATACAATTTGCAAATTGGTATCTTTTTTTGGAGACGCACTATATTTCCTTAAATACTAAATTATTTCAGACTTAATAATAAGCCTACACGTTAATAATACCTATTCGATACTCAATATATTAGCAAAGAAATAATTGTCTCTAATTAGTGCAAGTCATTCCTCTCTTAATACAATTCAAATATCTTTTTTTAGACGCATTTTGCCATTAATTACGAAAATTTAGAATATCTAGCCGTGCACATAATAATATTTCTATGTACTTTCAGCGTTTTTTTTTGACATTATTAGTCCTTCAATTCAAAAATAAATACAAATGAGAAATATTTTGATATTATACTTTCCGTAAATCGTTTAGTACACATAATTAAAAATTTAATACATTTTAATGAGATTGCTTTTGTTCGTTGATTTTTCCTTCCCATATCAGGGAAAAATATAAAATTGTTAAAGTTTGTTTATTAGATGTATATATTGCTATTGACTTTTTTGGTAAAATGTTTCATTTCCAAAGATTTAATAAAACTTTTTATTAGTTTTTCAATCTCTCTATTTTATCAGTTATAAGAAGACTAAAAATATTACAAAATATTAAATTATGTATTAAAATAATTCTATTTGAGCAGAAAAATTTTAATATACCTAAAATTCATTGATTTTTTTATTTTTGTTCGTTATACAAACTAAAAGACGTGTGTATTGTAATTGCGGAAAATTCCAGTGTTCAGATTTTTTAAATTGCTCATTTTGACCATACCAGTTTGAATTTGTAAAGGTTTTGTAATTATGTAAAGGCGTAAACATTACAATCTGAACATAGTTACAAAATAAATCGTTAATTTTGAAGCCTTAATTCTTGATTTAAACCATGTTTAACATATTTGATTACTTTCAAAATGACGTATATAGGTATCTCCCATAACTCATAAAAAACTAGCCATAGTAGCTAGAAATTTTAAATTTAGGACTGTACTTCCCCATGTATACATATGTATATATATATATATATATATATATATATATATATATATATATATATATATATATATATATATATATATATATATATATATATATATATATACTGTACAATACTTTTTAAGTGACAACACTTTTTAAGAACACAATACTTTTTAAGTGACTGGAATAGTGTTTTTGAAGTTCATTAATTATATATTACTTAATAATACTTATATGTATATATTAATGTATTTCTAACAATGACACATACGTTTTAAATTTTCAAAAATGTTTTTAATTCAATAAGCTTACAAAGAACGCTTATGACCACATCGAAATTTTACAGCATTTTGACTATTTATAGCGTTACAAATTTATTTAACATTAATCTATACATACTTAAAGTAAATTTTTAATTTGCATTTTAACAATTTTTTAACATATTTGAATATTTTTGAAATGGCGTATATACGTATCTCCCACAACTAAAAAAAGAAAGAAAAAACAAAAACTAGCTATAGTAGGTAGAAATTTTGTATTTCGGAATGTTGAACATCTAGTTGTGTGCCTTCCCTTTTGAATGTTATCTGCTATATATATATATATATATATATATATATATATATATATATATATATATATATATATATATATATATTGTAACGTATCCGGTCCCTGTTTCAGGAGACACAAGGAAGAATCCGATGTACCTGGATTAATATATTTATTTACACTTCTATATACATCATTTCACAACTATAAAAAAACAATCTGATCACAGGAAGTGATTAGTACACGTAGGCATGAGTAGAGATGGGTACCTAAACTAAATTCAGACTCTGCCGAAATATGGGTGCGTAGACGGAAGACACAATTCGTAGCTTTCTCACTAATTCACTGAAACACACGTAAAAGGTCTAGCACAGTTAGCTCTGAAGAACAGAAACAATCCTGAAGAGGATTATATTAGAATATGAAAAACCCACTCACAGGGTATCACTTCAATCTCACAAGAGATTTATCCCAAGACAGGATTTCGCTAATGAAAATTCTCCAATGGAGAGACAGATCAAGGCGACCTCCGAGTTAGCCGATACAGGCTATTCCTTTAAGAAAAGATCCCAAGGTGGGATTATAGTAAAAATAACTCTCCGGTAGAGAGACAGGTCAAGGCGACATCTGAATTAGCTGGTTGCTAGCTAACTAACTTCTTTCCAAAAAAATATCTTCCTCGTCTCTTTCTAGGGGAGGGGCCTCCAAGAGACGGGCCTCACCCACAATTTTATTATTGGGTCACCTAGCGATGACCTCATCTTCGACCAACTGCATTGGTCCGGGTTAAAACATTATCGGCCGCAAAGCTAAGGTTGCTTTAGTGACAACATCTGACAAGCGGCAAACCCTTTGTCGTTAGGCGATCATCTTTTTAGCTGTCAGAGAAGGTACCGTGCAGTCTAGCATTTTGTTCTTTTACTATAGTGCACGGCCTTGTAGACTTCATGGTGCCATAGAAAACAATTCTTTTGTATACACACAAGTCCACCTTTCAAAGCAAAGTTCTTTGACGATACTCCGCTATATCACGCCGTTTCAATAAATAAATAAATAAATAAATAAATATATATATATATATATATATATATATATATATATACGACGGAAAAAATTCAATATATTAACACTGTTGAGCATTATTGACGGTAAACTATTGAAATTCTTTATTTAGGACTGTTGCATTTAATTGTGCGCCTCTATTTTTGACTACGATCCTCAACCTTTAAACTGAAATTTCTAAATATATCTACAGATCTGTTGAATGAAACAGAGAATTATCGACGTATTCCCGTGCAGTTTAAACAATACTTTTTAAGTGACTGGAATAATGCTTTTTAAGTTCATTAATTCTAGTTACGGTAAGTAATGGCATAATATATTACTTAATAATACTTATATATATATATATATATATATATATATATATATATATATATATATATATATATATATATATATATATATATATATATATATATATATATATATATATATATATATATATATATATATATATATATATATATATATATATATATTAATATAATTCTAACAATGAGACATACGTTTAAAATTTTAAATAAATGTTTTTAATTCAATAAGCTTACAAAGAACGCTTGTGACCACATCGAACGTTTACAGCTTTTTAACTGTTTATAGTGTTACAAATTTATTTAATATTATATCTGTACATACTTACGAAAAATGAATCTTTAATTTGCATTTTAACCATTTTTGAACATATTTGATTATTTTCGAAATGACTTACACAGGTATCTCCCATAATTCATAAAAACTAGCCATAGTAGGTAGAAATTTTGTATTTAGGACTGTTATAACATCTAGTTGAGTACCTCCCATTTGAATGTCATTTTCAATATATATATAGGATGAAAAAAATTCAATATATTAACAGAGCTGAGCATGATTGACGGAAAATATTGAAATTCTGTATTTACGACTGATGCATTCAAATGTACATCTCTATTTTTGATTACAACCAGAAAACCTTTATACTAAAAATTCTAAATATATCTACAGATCACTTGAATGAAAACAGAAAGTTATCGACGTATTCACGTACAGTTGAAACAATACTTTTTAAGTAACTGATTTAATGCTTTTTTAATTCCATTGCCATTAATTATAGTTATGGTAAGTAATAACATAATATATTACTTAATAATACTTATAAATATTAATATAATCCTGACAGTGAGACATACGTTTTAAATTTAAAAAAAAAATGTTTTTAATTCAATAAACTTACAAAGAACGGTATGACCACATCAAACTTTTACAGCTTTTTAACTGTTTATAGTGTTACAAATTTATTTAATATTACATCTGTACATACTTACAAAATAAATCTTTAATTTGCATTTTAACCATTTTTGAACATATTTGATTATTTTCTAAATGACGTACACAGGTATCTCCCATAATTCATAAAAACTAGCCATAGTAGGTAGAAATTTTGTATTTAGGAATGTTGTAACATCTAGTTGTGTACCTTCCCTTTTAAATGTTTTCTGCAATATATATATATATATATATATATATATAGGACGAAACAATTCAATATATTAACACTGCTGAGCATGATTGGCGGTAAAATAGTGAAATTCTGTATTTAGGACTGTTGCATTCAATTGTTCCCCTCTATTTTTAAATACGATCCACAATCTTTATACTCAAATTTCTAAATATATCTACAGATCATTTGAATGAAAACAGAAAGTTATCGACGTATCCCGTGTAGCGGAAACAATACTTTTTAAATAACTGGAATAATGTTTTTTAAGTCCGTTAATTCTAGTTATGGAAAGTAATAACATAATATATTACTTAATAATACTTATAAATATTAATATAATCCTGACGATGAGACATACATTTGAAATTTAAAAAACTGTTTTTAATTCATTAAGTTTACAAAGAACGGTATGACCACATAGAACTTTTACAGCTTTTTCACTGTTTATAGTGTTACAAATTTATTTAATATTACATCTGTACATACTTAGAAAATAAATCTTTAATTTGCATTTTAACCATTTTTAACATATTTGATTATTTTCGAAATGACGTGTATAGGTATCTCCCATAACTTATAAATATACTAGCCATAGTAGGTAGAAATTTTGTATTTCAGAATGTTGTACAATCTAGTTGTGTACCTTCCCTTTTAAATGTTTCCTGCAAAATATATATATATATATATATATATATATATATATATATATATATATATATATATATATATATATATATATATATATATATATATATATATATATATATATATATATATATATATATATATATATATATATATATATATATAGGACGAGTAAATTCAACATATTAACACTGCTGAACATGATTGACGGTAAAATATTGAAAATCTGTATTTAGGACTGTTGCATTCAATTATATATATATATGTATATGTATATATATATATATATATATATATATACATATATATATATATATGTATGTATATATATATATATATATATATATATATATATATATATATTTATATACATATACATATGTATGTATCTATACGACTTATGAGACCTTTACTGACTGAGATACCACGGATCCCATTAATTCTAACTATGGTAAGTAATAATATAACATATTACTTAATAATACTTATAGATATTAATATTGTCCCGAAGATTGGAATGAACACACCGCTTCACCTAACACACGAATTTATGGAAGCTATCTAGCAACTTGCAACCTTGCAAGATCGAGAAGTTGCCTACAACTAGTGGGTATCAGCTTTTATACCGTAACAGATATATTAGAGAAATAACTAATTTACATAATAAAGAAAGATCTAGAATGTTCGAGAACATAAAGCAACAATAAATAACATTTAAAATTAAAAATCCATACTTTGGACTAACCGCCATCGTGAGCATCCAACCCACAAACTTGGGGTATGGATCTAGTGCTCTGTCCATTTGGCCACTGAGATCGGTAACAAAGCGTCTTTATGAGGCAATATAATTCTAAAAAGGAGAGACACTTTAAAATTTTAAAAATGTTTTTAATTCAATTAGATTACAGAGACTACTTATAACCACATCGAACTTTTACAGCTTTTTCATTGTGTATAGCGTTACAAATTTATTTTTAGATTGTTCAGTTGGGATTCAACAATAATTATTTACAAAAATTTTGTTTTCAACTTACACTATTTTAAAATTACCAGACCATTTAAGTCTCATGTATCTTGTGTAAAGCATATATTTATAGATAACAAGTTTTACTCATCCATTTTCTCGATAAAAATATTACATGTGCCATTAAAGTAATCTTAAATCCGTTACATTAACAGAATACTCCAATTCACGCATAAAAAATATTAAAGCAATAGCTCTTTCCTTTTATCATTATCTTTACTATCAGAAACTACTTTATCTTAATTTTCCATGTTACAGTTACAAAGTAAATTCCTGTGCTTATAAAAAAAAGTTTGTAAAAGAGGATTAAATTTCATAAATTTATTCTGAATGTAGAAATAAGGTTTTAACAATCCACGTCATTATCTAAAGTAAATTATTAACTAAAGCTTTTCATATAGCGAATTGAATTTTAAGCATTAAAAGAGACTAAAAAAGCCTGAACTCGATTTCTAAACTATTCAACTATTAACTTTAATCTTAAAAGATGAATAAAATCATATTTATATATAAAATATATGTCATTAACCCCATATGTTTTGGCTATCTATTTCGAAATTTCCAATTTGAAATAAGCATTACTCTTTTTCTTGAATTTACTACATTTTTTATCTTGAATTCGACAAGGAATAGTATTTCTGTTAGTGATCACATTTTGCTTTATTAACTTAGTGAAATATCGTGTATTCCGTTCACTAACTTCCAGTTTATCCAGTTAAAATTTACCCAAATTTTAAATTTAAAAAATGCTCTATGAACCGTACTTACCAATTCTATGATTTTAGAGGTATTTGAAATCTATATCGTTTTTCTAGTTAAAATTTACCCAAGTTTTAAATTTTAAAATTGCTCTATGAACTGTACTTATCAATTCTATGGTCTTAAGGGTACTTGAAATCTATATCGTTTTTCTAGTTATAATTTACCCAAGTTTTAAATTTTAAAAATGCTCTATGAACCGTATTTATCAATTTTATGATCTTAGAGGTACTTGAAATTTACATCGTTTATCTTTCTAAAATTTACCCAAGTTTTAAATTTAAAAAATGCTCTATGAACCGTACTCATCAATTTTGTTGTCCTGGAGGTACTTGAAATCTACCTCGTTTTTCTAGTTACAATTTACGCACGTTTTAAATTTAAAAAATGCTCTATGAACCGTATTTATCAATTTTATGATCTTAGAGGTACTTGAAATTTACATCGTTTTTCTATTTAAAATTTACCCAAGTTTTAAATTTAAAAAATGCTCTATAAATCGTACTTATCAATTCTATGGTCTTGGAGGTACTTGAAATCTATATCGTTGTTCTAGTTATAATTTACCCATGTTGTAAATTTTAAAAATGCTCTATGAACCGTACTCATCTATTTTATGGTCTTGCAGGCACTTGAAATCTATATCTGAATAAAAAATTCTCAGAAATACGTAACAGAATATTATGTTTGTTTTCCTTTATTTTGAACTTTAAACTCTCCTGTTTTGCTAGACGAGGGCTAAAGAGACCGAAACCTACTGCTTAAAGGGATTCGGAATAAATACGAACATCAATGTCATAAGTGGGATTTGAAACCGCAAACTGTACTACCGAAGAGCAGCGCTTTACCATTATGCCATCATTTGGTAAAAAGGAATGTCTAGAAAAATGGGTTCATAATTTTTAAGTAAAAAGAGATTCAT
>CM063510.1:76481902-76491902 GCA_032207245.1 Pardosa pseudoannulata
AAAAGTTAGATAGAATGAATCGGAATTAAATCTACTTGTAAATGGATAAGTTTACTGTTAAATAATTTCTTTAAACATCTCTGTAAAGATGTTTATAGTTTCCTTCTTTTCAGTTTTGTAGGATTTCCGTATATTGATTAGCAAAAAACTACATACACCCATATATATACATATATATGCATATATATACATATATATATATATGTATATATATATATATATATATATATATATATATGTGTGTGTGTGTGTGTGTGTGTGTGTATATATATATGTAAGTATATATGTATATATATATATATATATATGTGTGTGTGTGTGTGTGTGTGTGCAACTAAGACACCAAAGCATAATATTACTATAAACACACAGCTTTCTGTTGTTTTTTTTTTTTAAGTTATATATAATCAATCGAAATTGAATCTATTTGTAAATGGATAAGTATAATGTTAAAAAAAATTCCCTAAACATGTCTGAAAAGATGTTTATATTCTACCCTATTTTTGGTTTTATATATTTTCCATTTATTGATTAACCAGAAACTGGAAATCACCATTTTGCAGAATTTACATGAAAATGGCTTGAATATTAAATCGATCGAGACTGTATAAACAAACCAGGGTTTTGGTAGAAAATTTCAAGAGCAGGTGTAATTGTGGAATATTTTCAAATACATTATTCTATAAATGTTTCATTATTAATGCTTCATCGAATATTATGCGTTGTACCATCTTTGCCATGAGGGAGCTAATAGAATTCTTTACTAGTATACTTAATAATTTAAGTTGAATAAATAGTTAGAATATTAATAATTTAATCATATTTGCACAATAAATTCCTTAAATATACTCTATTTTTCATGTTATTTACAGGAAAATCTTATTCTACGTGTTAATTCAAACCTAATAATACTTTAATGCTTTCGACTATAAATCTAACTACAGAAACGTGAACGATTCTATTTTTAATGCATTTTATATGAGTTTCAGAATTTTCCGAATGTTTCAGATTCACGATTCTTCAAATTGGGATTTTAAATTTAAGGTGAAAGTATATTAACATGAGAAAATATATATTTATATTTACATATTTCATTTTCTAATTTTACAAGAAACTGAATTAACACTTACCATGTAGAAGAAAATGAAACCTCTGAGACAGAATAATCAGCTTTCAGAATGGAACAGGGTGACAAATATCAAATGATAAACAGCAAGGGAAACCTTTCTCAGGGGTGCATAAAAGTGACTTTCTTAAAATACGTAATTTAACACGTTGACGAGCACTTGCGTCTGTAGACGTCAAAGCGAAGTTCACTATGCGTCATGACTGCAATAGCACTCTAAAACGAAACTGTCATATTGCTACAATAATTGCATGTCAAAACCTGCACTGTATCTTGCACCATGTTTTGGAACATGGAATAAAATAATGTGTAATAATTATAAAATTACAAGTTTTTTTGTCATTTATTTATTTTTGTTTGATTATGACCTAACATTTCGTGTAAAACTCTCAAAAATAATTTGTTTTACACAAAAAATTGCTGATCTGATACATTATACCTGTCATTTACGTTTTTAAAGTTTTGCTATTATAGCCGCCATCGTCCCATTACTTAGTGTCTAGAGTCCGCTGGTTCCATGACGGTTATACACTGTCTGCCAATAAGTATTTGGACACCTATTCAAATGACAATATATGCGGTCCTGAGGTATGTCACGGCATGCATGATGCCGCGCAGTTCGGATCTCTCTGATTTCGAGAAATGTATAATTATCGAGTATCACAAATGGGACCGATCCTTAAGGGACATATCTAACCAAAATCGTAACCAAAATCAAAAAAGTAACCAAACTCGACAGTGGCCTATGTGATTAAAAAGTGGAAGGTGAGCGGTGATTGTCGGAATGTGCCCCGAGTCGGCAGACCAACGAAACTGGGAGATAGAAACCGGCGACTGCTGTCCAGAAAAATTCGGAAGAACCGCACCCAAACGATGGCCCTAATCCGCGAGGAGTTTCAACAGCCATCTGAGAGTATTGTTTCAATGAATACCATCCGTAAGGAAGCACATCTATTTGGTTTTCATGGTCGTTCTGTTGCCCATAAGCCTTTGATCACAAAGACCAAAAGCGAAGCTCAGATAATGTGGTGCAGAGCACATCGAAATTGGACCGTAGATCAGCGGAAACGGCTTCTTTGGAGCGACAAATCAAGGTTCACCTTTTACCATTTGGATGGCAAGATCTGGATCTGGCGTCTGTCTGGAGTATGTCTCCTGCCAGAATGCATTGGACCAACAGTCAATTTCGGAGGAGGTGGAATTATGGTCTGGGATGTTTCTTCTGGTATGTATTTAGACCCTTGATCCCCATTCATGGTAAGCTCAACGCTGATGCCTACAGCACTATTTTGGATGACAATGTGCTTCCTACGTTGTGGCAGTTTTACGGGTTTGATCCCTGTTACTTTCAGGACGACAATGCCAGTTGTCATGTTCCGAGGTTAACCAAGGCTCGGTATGGTGCCAATGGAGTTCATAGAATGAACTGACCTGTCCAGAGCCCGAACCTGAATCCTATCGAGAACCTCTGGGACGAGTTGGATCGCCGAATTAAGGGGTGCACTACCCGTCCAAAATTGGTGACGGAAACTGTATGTCTACTCCAAGCCGAGTGGAAGACAATACCACTAGCTGTAATACAAAGACCTGTGGAAAGTATGCCCCGTAGGGTTCACGCTGTATTTGCCTCTCGTGGATGCTCTACCAACTACTTATAAAGTTAGTTTATTTTCTATCATGTGTGTGCAAATACTTATTGGTAGACAGTGTAAATGCAACCTAATTAAAGGTGCTGAATTAATCAAAATTAAATTTATTTAAGCAGAAAGAGTAAAACTATACTCTAATGTTCAAAAAATTACAAAAACATATTGTGTTAATTTTAAAACTTCACTTGTTCCTACCGTCCATCAGTGTGTTAACTTCTATTCTCTACTATACATGCAATAATATTCGCATACAGGAAGGCAAATATGCACCATATTTTTATGTACGGAGCAAAGGAGGAAAATTCCAAAGCAGTTTATCTTGGAGATATTTCCAAACAGCGTACGACCGAATTACAAAATTTTTCTACAATTTGATCGGACAGCTCTAGGAACCATGTTTATTTTTTGACCAAAGTTATCACATACGTTGACCACCAAATATCATTAGAATAACAAAACTGCACGAAACACTGAAGTAACAGCTTATTACTATGGTATTAACATCTTTATAGTATGGCGCGAGGTACGGAAAGACGTGTAATGTTTATAATGTTCAACATTTACTCGTTGGTCCCTGCAGAATAGTATACTGCACCCACAGTTCGGAGCATCTATATATAGATCTGTCTACGTTCCCCTGTTACGACATATGTAATACGTTAACAAACATGTGCGGTAAGTCACAGAGATTGCTTGTTATTTATTATTCGTCTTTATCTTGTTTTCTGTTTTCAAAGTGCAGGTACCCCCTCGCAATTTATGCTTCATTTCTGACTCCACATTGTGATGAGAAAAATGTTAGCTTTGAAAAGTTCTATCACCTCTTTTAGTTGAGACAGTCTTGTTACACTCTGCGCTATATATACAAGTACTTACATACACGTTTATATACAGGGTGTCCCAAAACGACTGCATAAACTCTGCTAAATTCCAGCTAAATTCCTCGTTGGGAATGCATAAAAACTGTCCAAAAAAGCGTACTGTTACGGTCCATAGTTAACGAGAAAAATACGAAAAACAAAGACGTTAGTGCCGGTGCAAGAAAAAACACTTTATTGGACATATCAACGTCAGTATATGTAAGGCCATACTCCCTAACATTTCATAAGCCATTTCCATTACATCGGCCGTACATCAGGTGCATATCACGAACGGAATACATGGTCACCATACGAAGACTACTGGTAGCTTTTTTAAATACCAGTTCAACGGTGGCTTAAGGTCATTCCATGGCGCGCGAGCATGCATGGAGCGATATGAGCGGCGAATATTTTAAACATTGTCGTCTGGAAAGATATGCAAATTCTGTTGTTGATATGTAAAATAAAATTTTTTTTTTCAAACCGGCAGTGCGTCCCACTTTATTTTTCGTATTTTTCATATTTTTCGTAACTATGGATCATACAGGAACGCTTCTTTGGGCAGTTTTTATGTACTCCCAACGAAGAATCTAGCTGTGCAGAGTTTATGCGGTCGTTTTTGGAACCTGTATATATGTATGCAAGTTAGTTTATATATATATATATATATATATATATATATATATATATATATATATATATATATATATATATATATATATATATATATATATATATATATATATATATATATATATATATATATATATATATATATATATATTTATATATATATATATATATATATATATATATGTATATATATATATATATGTATATATATATATATATATATATATATATATATATATATATATATATATATATATATATATATATATATATATATATATATATATATATATATATATATATATATATATATATATATATATATATATATATGTATATATATATGTATATATATACATATAATATATATATATATATATATATATATATATATATTTATATATATATATATATATATATATATATATATATATACAGAGAGAGAAAGAGAGATAGGTTGCCCATAGGATGGCCACTAAACTATCCCAGACTCATAGGTTAGGTGCGTCATTCGTTAAGGGGATTTAGATCATCATTTTATTGGTAGAGGTTTGCAATCGGTATACAGATATATTCTGCATTAGCCTTATGAATTAACTCTAACTTACAATAGCAAATTAACAATCCACCAGTAAGATTTTAACACCAAACACTATTTTCTAAAATTCTTATGGCTTAACTTAACTGCTGATAAAACCGCAGTAATTAATTATCTAGAAAGTGTATTTCATAGAACAAGAGACTATCGTGGAAAATTTTAAGGCATAGTACAGGATAAAGAATATTTATAATGTAACAAATGTTTCCTTGCGAATATTTTATCGTAAGTTACGTTGTAAAAGATTTAGTTTAAAGAAAATAACAGAATTCTTTACTCGAATATGTATAATTAATGATTTGTTTTGTGTATTGTGTAGGAAGGGTAAATCTTTATTCAATTAATTACAAAAATAACAATAAAAATGTACATAATTTTTCATGTTAATGATAAACATTTTATTTTGAAATTATAACTACATTCATAAATGAATATTTCAGACTTCGAATATAACAATAAAAGGATTGGTGTGGGCTTTTCATGTATTATACATGCACCATGCATGTGCATGCACACTAAAGAATAAAGAATTTTGTGAATGTTTAATAGTTGCGATTATATCTTATGTATATGAGAAATGTAAAATATTTAGCGATATGGAAAAGAAAAATTGGGTCTAATTCAACGTTCAAGAAATTGAAGATTTCTGCAATTATCTACCTGTACTATATTCCGCGTACTTAGTAAGAAAATTATATTTTATTTATCTTACATTAATACCACGTAACAACAATAATGCAACAGAAAGACCACAACGCAACTCATAGATACAGTTTTTCGCGTTTAAGATGTGGAACAAAGTCTCTTAACTCATCTTTTAGTTTGGTTTGGAATGGACTGCAAAGGTTTACATGTTCTATTCTCTAAAAGAAACAGTCTTTAAGAGAGCTATTTCACATGCAGTACACATACATATACAGGGTGTTTCAAAAATGACCAGTATATTTGGAAAATCAATAAAAACTAAAAGTGCAAAAATAAAAATACACCGTTTATTGCAACATGCTTGCGACAACAGTAAATTTTCAAGGAGACAAACTTTCAAAATTAGTTGCAATATTTCACAACAGATGGAGCTGCAAACTGAAAATATCTACAATACTTTCCACATATACACCATTCGCAGCAAATAATATGGCGTAGTCTCAGAACAAAATTATCAGAAACCCGTGTAAACGTCTCAGGCCATACAATGTTCTTTTCTAAGGGATAAACCATTTTTTCAAAGCAATATTGCAATCTGTGAACAATAATACGCTTACAGCAGAAAGACGACTTACAGATTCGCGAACTCACATACTGCGTTTTCTTCTATATCTTTCTAATCGCCTGCAGTGCCATCTGTTGATGAAAATTGTAACTATTTTTTCATACACGCAATCATCCATCCGCAAGTCAGAATTTAGATCCAAACCAGAGACCGACTCCTCTCTGATTCAGTACCCCCAGAGGTATAATTTGTTATGGGAACTTGGAGGACTTTGCAGTCACGCCATTTTTAACGTGCCCAACTGCCATTAGCAACACGGCTGTCTTTGGCCGACAAGAGGACAGAACTCGCCACCTTTCGGTTACGAAACTGAAACTCAACCAACCAGGCTACCGTGGCTCTTGTAAATCTGTTATTTTTAGAGAATAATTTTTAATTGTTATTGATTTATTAGTTTCACGTAGTAAAAGATATAAACGTGTAAAATTTTGCTTTACAAAGAAATTTCTGTATAATGAAAAACCACAAACTAACGTATATTAACGTTGCTCCTTAGCTATAGAGGGCAGTACTTGGTCTTTACTCAGACAAAGTGTGTATTTGTGAAATGAAACTTACGTTGCACCTTTAAGCGAATGTGATATTAGAATGTGAATGATAATTCTAGCGATGCATCAAACAATCAAAATAAAAAAAATATGTATAATTTAATAAGTGTACACTGAAATTGAGATTTTTAAAACTTCCTTAATTAGTAGCCTCATACGTGATTCGGGAGAGAAATAGGATTCATCTTTGAAACATGTCTAATTTTCTTTCATTCTTACTTTAATCCAAACGTCACTCTCTTATTACTTTAGCTCAAAGTTTTCAAATTTAGTTGATATTAATGGCTAGGATATAGATCACATATATAATAAATTTTAAACTTTTAACAAACTCAATCCCCTATATAATAATAGCCTAAGTAATCTGTCCGTCTGTAAAAATATATAAATGATGAATATGTATAAATTAATTTAATAAATTTATTTTACCGTAATATTTTAAACCAAAAAATTTAATTTCAAGCCACATATCTTTATATGTACACATATATCTATCTATCTATCTTTCTCTCTCTCTCTCTCTCTCTCTCTCTCAATCCCCTATATAATAATAATCTAAATTATCTGCCCGTCTGTCCTCGAATTTATGACGCAGTTCAACTAGGAATGGATAGAGACATTCATATTGCATTCTTGAGAAGTTAGGGTTAAAAAATTAAAGGGAGTCAAGTTTATCTTGTCCTGAACTATCGATCCAATTCTAAAATAAATTGGTATAAATATGCTTCATATAACGACAAAATATACTGTAGTCTTTAACCCTTTAACGGACAGTGGTTTCGTAGCAAAACCACCTATTAATCATCTTTTTTTTTAAACTTTACTTTTTGGAGTACTTTACTTTATCTTTTTATAATTATTTACGGCTCCAATCTCATACATCTGTGATATATGGAAGCCAATGATGTAGAATCAAGAGCTTTTGCAGTTTACAAAAACTGTTTGAAGATATGGATGAGTTTACGATTATATATATATATATATATATATATATATATATATATATATATATATATTATATAATATATATATATATGTATATATATATATATATATATATATATATATATATATATGTATATATATATATATATATATATGTATATATATATATATATATATATATATATATATATACATATTATACATTATATATATATATATTTATATATACATATTATACATTTTATATATATATATATTATACATTTTATACATATTATATTTTTGATATTTTCAATATATAACAGATGATAGTTCTACTTTTATTTTATGTATTTCTTTTTCTATTGAAATATATGTATTTAAACTTTCTGTACTTGAGAAGTCAGATTCAATTTATCTTACTTATGACCTCAAATAAAAGTATCTATACAAACAACACTTTTAAGTTATTAAGATGTTTATTTATTATACCATTTTAAGGATTATAATTTATTGTTCTTCCAGTATAGTTCAACTTTTAAAAAGGCATAATGTTCAAGCTGTACAAGGGTAGGGGTTATTTAACTAAACCACTTCTCAAACCCTAATTTGGTATCCTCTAAGGCAAACCCTTCTAAGGAATGTAAAGAAAATTTATATATTTTACATATACAAGGCTTATAGATAACATTTGTAAACAAATTACATTAAATTCCCATGAATTTATTTTGGTGACCTTTAAAGGGTTAAAACTTTCGAAATTCCCTCTTCCCCCTTTTTAATCGTTTAATGCCATTATTTCAATGCCTATTTTCCTCCGTTAAGAGCAAGCTATTCAATTTATCAATTTATCACATAATAAATAGGTAAAAATATCTTTCTTTTCGTCAAAAATAACGTCATTCCTTTAGCCATCTCATTTAATCATTTCTCGTTATAAATTATTAAAATATCGACTGCATTATTTTCATATATTTATCACCGAACTTAGATATTATGTAAATAATTTTCTTTTATAATGGGCTTAAATAACAGATTAGATACCTATGTGATAATTTTAAATTGACTATCGATTATTTTTTGTTGTACAATAATTCTCAGCCACAAAATGAACAATTTTTTTTACCTGCCTCATAGGTTAATTTACAGTTGTGGAAAATTAAAAATTTTACTGATCCTATATGCTAGTATATATATAATACATTTTACTCGTATATTATAATGCATACAAGAGACTTTAAATATTTCTTATTCATAACATAGTTAGATTGTTATAATCTTCCCTTACTGCAGACAACTGTGACAGAATTCTGTACTTAACTCGAAAATACTAGGGAAGTTGATTAAATTTCTAGAAAATATACTTTATAATAAGTCTGTATACAAATTTAATCTCGTAAACTCCAGTAAGATTATTTATGTTATGCATTATATAAAGTCAAAGATTTAGTTCAGACGAATTTCTTCAAAGACCGTATCTCGATTATTACAACAATCGGAGCAATCTGGCAAAAATTTATCTTCATATAATTGCTATGTAATTTATTTAATTACTAATAAAGGCAGTAACTTCACAAATGTAATCTTCAATAGAAATTTGTAAAGACTGCAAGTTCAAATAATCAGACTGATATAGAATGAGATTATACTTTAAACAATTTTATATAAATTACCTTCTACTACTTGTATAAGTATTTTTTAATTTTTATCATAATACATCAGAAGCTTCAATATCTTAAGTATTTTGAAAAGAAAAACTCTTTAGCATCTTTTCATCTTATTAAATAGAAGCTAACATTCCATAGTATCTAACTACAAACCAAAATACAAAAATTTATAGCCGAATGATGGACGAATGGTTAGGGTGCTGACCTTCAGAACCGGATTTCATGGATTCGAATCCCACTATGGCATGGATGTTCGTAGCCGTTCGGAATCGGCTTTAAGCAGAAGGTCCCGGTCTCATTAGCCCTCGTGTTACAAAAAGTAGGCCGTAGCGCTCCAAAACCAAAACCAAAAATTTATACGCTGGAATTTAGAAGGATTTTAAAACTAGAATTTAGAAGGATTTTTGGACTTAGTAACAAATAACTACGATTAATACATCTTGCCGAACGATGACCGAATCTGTAGGGTTCTGACTTTCGGAACAAGGAATTTTGTGGGTTCGAATCCTACTGTGGCATGAATATTCGTAGCAGTTCGAAATCGGCTTTAGACTGTAGGTCCCGGCCTCCTTAGCCCTCGTATTGCAAGAATGAGGACCATAGCGCTCCAAAATAAACCAAACCAACTGATGCAATGTCCTTAACCCCTTCCGTTATGATTTAATAATGAAAAACTGTGCATGAAATAACCATTTAATTTTTATTTAAAAACTTGTTTCATTTCA
>CM063510.1:76496902-76501902 GCA_032207245.1 Pardosa pseudoannulata
TGTCCTTGTAATTTAGAAGCAGGAACCAAGCAGAAGACCCCCAGGCTTTGACCTGCCACCTCCAGAGGTATCATTTGAGTACTTAGAAGACTTTTGACCAAGACATATTTAATGTGCCGCAGTCATCTTTAACAAACACGGCGGATCTGAGACCGGCTCTAGCCCCGAACCCACAACATTTCAGTTACTAGAGAGCTGAATTTACCCAACTGAACTACCAAGGTTTAAGTTTTAATAGATTTATGCTTACATTTTATGAGAGTGTATTTGATGGTCAAATTGGTCAGTAACGTAGAAAGTACTGCTTGCCTCGTGTAAACGGTTCTAATCAAGTATATTATCAACTTGCGTCAAGTAGTTGGTGGACTTGATTCAGACAACAATCAGTAGTTTAACTCAAATAAAAATATGGGGAGATATATATTTAACAAAAGTTAAACAGATGCGATATCTATTCAACAAAAGTTAAACAGATATCGCCCCAGATGAGTGAATCTTGCAGCAAATCGCTATAATAAGGTATCATTCATTTCTTTTTGTTCTTAAACTTTTTTTGGTTTTAAAAGGCGATAGATATAGAATATAAAAAAAGTCAGAAAAAAATATCCGATTTGCTGAGCTGTATTACTAAATGTGGAGTTCATGGAAAAAGATTATTGTTAATTTTAATTGCAGTAGTGAAAATCCAAGAGAAGTTGGTGAAAACGATTAAGGGAGAATGGTGAAAAAGAAGAGTTTTAAATTTCGCAACAAAACTAAAAAAAATTAAGATCGAATTTAGAACCGCGGTTGATAAGTCGGAAAAAGGCAACACTTTCGTAACTGGAGGGTTGTGGGTTCGGAGCCCGACCCGGCCTAAGATCCGCCGTGTTCTTTAAAGGTGAGTATGGGACGTAAAACATGTTCGTGTTTATAATGTGAACCAAGTTCTCTAAGTTTTCAATAATACCTCTAAGGTAACAGGTCGTCTGCTTGGACCCTGCTAGAAAATTTCGAGGATCCATTGTCGTGTAGTCCTCGTTATATATTTGAGTAAAAACCTGTGATCAAATGTATAGTGGGATTTATTTTTAATTGCGTTGTGTTAAATATTTTTGTACTAAGATTTAACCACAGGTTCTGAGAAACTACAGACATAAATATGAAGAATAAACTAACCGCTAAAATGATAGCAACCGAGACTAGATTAATATAATAAAAAAAGTAAATTTATTATAAAATATTTATACATCTATTTACAAAACCAAAATGAAACTAATTTTCTTAAGTAAGCTTATTCAATATATTCAAAATTAGTTCTGACAATTTTTTATACACTTAAGCAAATATTGTAAATAGAGAGAGGACCTAATCTCGATTTCAAAATGTAATGCAAAATGGGTACCTTTGTGAGTCTAAAATGTTGGGCCCGGAACACTTCTGGTTGAAGGGTATCAATGGCTGATCAGGAGAGGGAATCTATACATCATCCGTTGATCTGTTACAGACATCGTCAGGGGCTTTCTCCTGAGTCTTTGGGGTGCGGCCGTACTACTTTGTGCAGGAACACTTCCTAGCGGACTTGGCTGGACTCTCCTAGTCTGGACTATCGAGCACCTTCTTTTTTGGACCTCCGAACCAATCTCTTCTCGGGCCTCCTAATCCATCTCCTCATTTTTTAGATTTTTCATATTTTATTATCTCAAACTTTGTCCCCTCCTCCTTCTTGTCTTCCAATCGGGATAATTGTCAGAATTTCATTGGTCTGACCAAACCCCGCCCTGAGACCACCAACGTGAACAACCTTATCCCTTCTAATTGAGCACTGTCCCTTAGGAACTCATAAATACTCCACAAAGGTACATTCTTATTTAATGTCAAGTACGGAGACGGGATTCTAATCTGGGACTGGAATCAGAACCCCGCCTGAGACAACCGTACAAGACTACAATATCCTTTTTATCGAGATTTATGGTCCTCTATCTACAACGATGTGATGAGGTCAGATTTAGATCCCGAACCTTTTACTTCTTGTATGAATGAATCACTTATGTAACAGATCTAAATCGCCTCATCATATCCATTTAAGCATAAGTAGTACTTTCACCCTTGAGGTGCTCTTCAAAACGAAAGGCGAACACCTTTGCCTTAATAGGAGTAACCTCTGGCTCAATCATGCTTGGTTTGAGAAAGTGGCATAAGCAACAACAACAAGAGGAACGAATTTCAACAATGAAATTATAAAAATTTTAAAATTAGGTATTAAATCAGCGAACATATTTAATAACAACGATTGATTCACTTCAATACTTTACATTTGGTTGGTTTGTAGCACTACGGTCTACTATTTTCTTAAAAAAAGGATTATGAGACAGATATATACTGCTTTAATGCGATTTCTAAAAACTATGAACACCCATTCAGAAGTAAGATTAAAACCCACGAACTCCGATATGGACAGTCCGAACAGTGCCCTACACATTCGCAAATTTTTCATGACAAACAAAATTTCAAAATAAAATATCATATTTCTCAGTTTGCACATAACTATTCGGTTGAGCCAAATTTAAAAACCTTTTTTCGAACACATTAAATTCTATTTAATTTTACATAAAGAGGTTAATAAATTCATATCCAATTTTAAGAACTGGTAATTATTTAGGTATAATCTCTTCAGGGTTAAATAGTTCACAAAAATTAGTGAAGAAAATCCAGTTCGTTAAAATACCTTTATTGTATAAGTTAAATAAAGAAATTTTATGAAAAAATTGTAATTACAGATTAGTTTGAGTTAAAATAATCCAACAATGTTCTCAAGCTAACTAACCGCCCCCCCCCCAAAAAAAAAAGAAAAAGAAAAAAAATAGAAAGAAAAAATTTCCATTTAGAATATTTCTATCTATAATCAAAATAATCTGTTTATGGCAAATTCATTCCTAAAATTCTGTTAAGAAATTATTTTTCTGTGAGGTAAAAACGCTCCATGACATAAAAAAGATTCACTAAAGGTTCAGCGCCATTCTGAAAGCTTTCGTATTATTCGAAAAATGCAGTGTTTATCAAGAGACACGCTAACGTTATCAAAATTTATGCGAGAACATATATTCTGATGAAATTAGGGAAAACTTACAGGGAGAAACGAGAAAAAAAAACTTGAGCGCCTGCATTACTAGGCACGCAACTATGTTCTAAATATCTCAAAATGAAAACACATGTGATCGTGCTTCTTGGCGTTTAAGTTTGATCCTTTTTAAATCAACTTTTTACATTACCCAGTTTGGCATGACGTGACCATTTTAAGAGTTATAATCCTGTTTATGCCTAGCCTGTTAAAATATATTTTAGTCCTATTCTTTTCAATCTTGTTTAGGAACACATTTTGATCAATAATTTCGGGAATATAAACGTTATTTTAGCATGTATCATAAACACTATCCATGCATTGGAGATATAAGAAACCCAAACAAAATTTTTAAGTCAATAATAATATACCTTGAATTTACTGCATGATAAGCTTTTTAAATAACTGATTTAAACCCTTAACGTGCATGCTCGAGTTAACTCGAGCTTGCTAAACTGGCCAAACTTTGCCCAATCGAGATAATTCGAGCGCCGTTGTACTTTTGTAGATATTGCGTTGTGTGTTGTGCTAAAAGGGATAGCAAAGGAAAAAGGTAAAGAAAAGAGGAAGAGGAAAAGAAAAGCAATGTTGGGATATGTGCTGAACCTTGTTTTGAAATATATCTATTTGATTAATTATTTAGAAAATTTTGATTAATTTTATAAATACTAGTATTGTTATTATTTATGTTTCAAAAGTATAAATAAGTATTTTTATGGATAATAATGTTTATTCTGAAATGGGAATTCGAAAAAAAAAAGATTAATAAAGTTGATGTGCGTGTAATATTAAAATATTCGACTATTTTCTGTAATGTTATCAAAATCCAAAATTGAATTAAAAATTTTGTTATTTTTGCATTTTTGTAATTTTTTTGGCAAAAAAATACAAAAATACAAAAACTCAAAAGAAATACAAATAAAGATTTTTAAAAATTTACCAAGGAATTCAAATTTCTTGATAATCTTTTTAGACAAGGTTCTAAATTGTGTTTTACACATTAAAAAATCTGTATTTTTTTGGCCGGCCTTTTTAAAAAAAAGTTGTGCATTAAGGGGTTAAGCAAATTAAAGAAAGATATCCATAAAATCAAAAGAAAATGCATGAGATGGTCAAGGTTTTAAACAATTAAATTATTTCTTTTGGTCTTTGGTATTCAGAATTTAGTTTCTGTATAATGTCATGTAAAAAGTCCAAAAGAGCTGTGCCCGCTTACATTTAAAAAAGGGAAGGTAAATAATTTCGGATTTCATTTCATAGAAATCAATGCTGTTACTCATTTTTCACAACAGTTAAGCCAGTTTTGAGACATTTGTCATTCCTTGAAATCTTCTTGTTTATGACTTCCAAGTAAACTTCTACTACTAAATAACCAGCAAATGCTGCTGTACACCTGCTTATAAGTCATCATCATTTTGGTAACTTTCTCCTTACAAGAAATCCTACAATTTAGAGAACAAAGGATAGTCACTTGGAACTAAGTTGGGGCAATATACAAGGTGGTCGAAGAACTCATTCCAGGAGAGTCATTGATTTTTCGAGCAATGTGCTGTCGAACATTATCAAGTCGAAGAATAATGACATATGTTAAGCATTCTACACATTTTGTTTACGATGGATCTATGCAAAAGAACGTTACCAAACAGATGATAACTTAATAGAAGATGTACAGTGATGGCTGGCTACTTTGGCAATGCAGGTTTATGATGAAGGCATAAACAATTTGGTTTTAAGAGGCAATAAATGTCTTAACAACGACATCGACTACATTAAA
Organism: Pardosa pseudoannulata; assembly: GCA_032207245.1. Classification (NCBI taxonomy): domain Eukaryota; kingdom Metazoa; phylum Arthropoda; class Arachnida; order Araneae; family Lycosidae; genus Pardosa; species Pardosa pseudoannulata. The sequence continues at coordinate 76,501,777 of CM063510.1, forward strand.
AAATAATTAAATGTATTACGTTTACTTAGGTAAAATCCTTATTTACTTTCATTCACTTTCCTTTCAATTATATAAGTGGGAACAACCTTCTGGACTTCCCTCTTATTATCTTTATTTATTGATTTT
>CM063510.1:76509402-76539402 GCA_032207245.1 Pardosa pseudoannulata
GCTTCTATAATGCTCAAAGAATGGTTTTAATAATCGGGATAAATAATTGGGATTGGACCGTTGTTCTAATTTTAGGACACCTTTTTTGTACTTACAAAGCACAAGTGCAAAATAATTTTTGAACAAAAACTTTCAACTACATTATTAGCTCTGTTTTTAAACTACAAGTAACCACCACAATGGTTGAAAAAAAATAAAGATAAATATAAAATTAAAGATTATATATTAACAAATATTAAGGGGTTGCTAAAAATAAACTTTACAATGCAGTATAATTCAACTTCTCAGTTATTTTTGTTATTATACTAAAGTGAGTCTGTTTTAAAGGTGTTAAAATAAAATACACTCAAAAAATATTGATAACTTTATTATTAAATGGAATTCTATTTGCTGTCCTGTTTATAGGACAGAGGTCCAATATGGGTTAACTAGGTTGTGGCTATAATCATCATGGCGCCAGCGTACTCTAGACAGTAAGTAATGGCACCTATAACAGCAAAAGTTAAAAAACGTAAATGACAGGTTCAATGTCTCAAATAAGCAAATTTTTGTGTGCAACAGAGTTTTACACTAAATTTTAGTCTTCAATATAAAATCATCTATTCTGTTCCATATAAAATGGAAATTTTTATCTGTTTATAAACCAATTTTTCAAAGAACTTTAATAAGAGTTAAACTTCAAAATAAATTACTTAATTTTATTATAAAAAATAATATATTATTAAAGTTCACAAAATATATTTCAAAAAAGCATAAATCCACTTACAAGCAAAATAAACTTTAAGATTTAGAAATCAGAAATTAAATTTGTTTATCAAATATATTATGTATTATGTATCAAATATATTATGTACTATGTATCAAATATATTATGTATTATGTATCAAATATATTATGTATTATGTATCAAATATATTATGCATTATATATTAAATTTATTATGTATTATGTGTCAAATATATTATGTATTATGTATATGTGACCTATTTATGTATACTGAGTCCAAAAGCTGAATTAGAAGCAGCTAGAATTAAACCATATTTTTAAACCAGTAATCAGAAGTACTTATTAAGATTTAGTTAAATTAAAGAATAGTATTATGTTTTATTTTGTACCATTATGAAATATTACACACTCAATATATAAACATATATGTCCTAAAATATATCTATTTTTCAAAAAAAACTATCATTTTAATGTGTTGTTAAACTGTGCATGAATAATATCAAATTTTATCAAAATAATAACGCAGTTGCAAGTTATTAAATTTTAAATATTTTAAAACTTCATAAACACACACTTTTTTTTTCAGAATGTTATAGATTCATGTAACTGCAAATCATATATTTATATCTATTTCAAAAGACATACTCTTCAATGAATTGTAAAATAATGATATAAATTGCTTTTATAAGGAATTTAGAATCACAACGTTCTAACAGAAAATTCTTTAAGGATTCCAAAATAAATAAAATCGTTCAGATGTTAATATTTGAACACTTTCATGATAGTATCGTTTCATTAGCATTGCAAGGTCATTTACGAAATTCCATTTTCAAGTATCACATACCACTGGTTATAGAAAATTTCACTTTTGAAAAAGCCCATTTTCGAATTCCGATATTTTCGGAAACCGATTAAAATAGATTTTCGAATTCTTGAAATACTTTTTTTCTATAACTATGATAGTATGTATTGCTCTGTGCAATGTTTTGTAATGCATCCAAATCTCTAACTCTCATGATGGTCTAAAAATTAACTTAAATTCTTCAAATACTTTTATCAGTGAATTATAATAGTAGAATAATTTTCTGTTGGGACAAAAACTGAAGTATAACATCGTTTTCTTTATTTAAATAACCTTGAAAATAAAAATTGTAGCGGAATTGTCAAAATTATAATAAGCGTTTCGATTCAGAATGATAAAAATTTTGTCAAAAACCTTGAGTTTTGATGTGAAGTACAGCATTTCAGCTTACCTGGATTAGATTCACGTGAACGTAATTTGAATTCTTACATGAATATTTCATTCAGCAAAAATTCAGCAATAAATTAGAAGACTTAAAATGTTCAAGCTTTACTATGCATAACACTTCGTAGCTATTTAGTGTCAAAACATTAGTACTTAACAATTATATTTTACGTGCAGTCGCTACCTGAATGAGCCTGATTTTTTTTTTGTTTTGTTTTAAAAGTTCCTATAAAAAAGTTGATTTTTCTAAAAGGTTTCTGAAAATCCACAAACTCTAAAAAAAGAGCTTTTAGACAGTAAATTATAGCTTACTGTCCTTGCTTTTCTCCAAAATAAGATTGCTAATTTTCAAATTATTGTTAATAATCATCCATTCTTCAAAATATTCAAGAGGTTTTAAACCACAAAAAAAACTGTTAAATGAAATCTTAAAAAATATCATAAAGCATTGTAAACAATTTATTTGTATAAAATAATTACAATTATATTAAATCAGGTTTGACGAATCTAAAAGACTTGTTGAGGTAGACTGGATATATATTGAGAGGAAAATTAAAAGCAATACTTTATTAAAGATTTTATTACTATTATTGATAAATTAACGATAAAATAGATAAAACCTTATAAATATGAATACATATTTATAAGAATAATTAGTAAAACAATTTGATACTATTATAAAAAATACGGTTTTTCGCTTCAATGGAAAATTAAGCAAATTCCACCGCGAACAGCTTTTTATCTTAGAAAGTGAAGCCTAATCTAATTACTGTAATTTTAATTCTAAATACTCAGCTAGAAACTTTAACAAAAGCAAAAAATACATGAAAAACTTTCTGAAGCTGGTAATTAAATAGTACAACAGACGGGCTAACTTCCCTTTCCAAAAGTACAAAAATAGCAATCGACTGTGCATAGCAAAAGTTGACATTCCCATTTTAAACGTATAGAACGACCCGTATGAAGCAGAACGAAGGGAAAGAACTAAAGAGGGAAATTTCGGAATTCTGAGATAAATTTAGAACGTTGTACCGTTGAAAAATATTAAAAATAAATTAAATGGCGCACTGTAGCAAATGAAGAACATGACAACCGAAACTAGTTGGTGATATACATATGAGTTAAAAATTAATAAAATTAGTTAAAAGGTTCTTTCACCGTATTATTTGTTAACATGACATTTTGTCTCAAATCCTCTGATTCAAATTTTGGAAAATATCACTTAATAGCCATATGGAGTTTAAAGACTTATGTTAATAAAATAATACTGCCTTTAGACCCAGTAAGATAAAATTCAGAAATTTTTAAGTATAACTTCTGAAGTATACTCTTTCTGAAATATATTCTGAAGTTGTATACTACAATATAACATTTTCTCAGAGTACTGTGTAATCATTAAAGAAGGAATATATCATTCTTTTAATCCCCTATATAATAATAGCCTAAGTTATCTGTATGTCTGTCCTCGATTTTATGAAGCGTTTGGACCTGGATTGGATAGAGGCATCTATAGTTAGCAAAATTCAAAGAGAGTAATGTTTATCTTCTCCTAAACTATAGATCCTATTCTAAAATAAATTGGTATAACTATGCTTCATATCACAGCGAAAAATAAATTCTTTAAAACGTTCGAAATCCACTCCTTCCCCTCTTTTTAAGCTTTTAATGCCATTATTTCAACTCCTATTTTCCCCGGTTAAGAGCAGGCGATTGAATTTATCAATTTATCCCATAATAAATAGAAAAAAATAACATTTTTTCTAGCATTATGAAGTCATTCCTTTAACCATCTCATTGAATCATTCCTTATTTTAACTTATTTAAATCATGCCGTATTTTCATACTTTTTATCATTCATCTTAGATATTACGTAAATTATTTTCTTTTATATTTGGCTTAAATAATAGATTAGGAACATATGTGATAGTTTTACAGTGAATCATCGATTATTTTTTGTTGCAAGATAATTCTCCCAATAAAACAAACACTTTTTTTACCTGCCTCATAAGGTACTTTACAATTTTGGAAAATTAAAAATTTTACTGATCCCGTCATATGACGGGCTATATGCTAGTACTCCTATAATGTTTTATGTGTAACTTATTATCAGACATGTAATCTAGTAAATATTTATCAAAGAAAATATATAATTCTATGAAACTAGCATATAGCCCATCATATGACGGGATTAGTAAAATTTCTGATATTCCAGAACTGTTAAGTACCCAATGAGGCATGTAAAATATGATTTGTTTTTTGACTGAGAATTATCTGATTCACTCTCAATAATTTATTTATCGTCATACTTTTCTAGAGTCTCCCGTCCTGTAATGCAATTTAGAATCACATTGAATTCTTTTAGTCAAACCGTGTGGTTATGTATAATAAGCAAACACACAAAAGAACAAACTTCTTAATTTCCAAATATATAAATTAAAAGTTAGATATTTATTAGACCGTGAAATAGACTCCTAGACTTATATGAAAAGAATTTATTGTTAATACCGGTGATAAAATGTTCATTGCATCAAAAAATAATCGATGATTCAATTTAAAATTATCACACACGTACCTAATCTATTATTTAAGCCAAATATAAAAGAAAATCATTTACGTAATATCTAAGTTCAGTGATAAAATATACTAAAATAGTGTAGACTAAAATAGTGTAGACGATATTTAAATAGTTTAAAATGTGAAATGATTAAATGATAGGTTTAAAGGAATGACTTCACAATGCTAGAAAAATTGTTATTTTTACCTATTTATTAAGTGATAAATGGAAAATTTAATCGGACACTCTTAACCGGGGAAAATAAGGCTTGAAATAATGGCATTAAACTCTCGAAAAGGGGGGAAGGGTTGGATTTCGAACGTTTTAAAGACGACAGTATTTTTTGCTGTGATATGAAGCCTATTTATACAATTTTATTTTAAAATCGGATCGATAGTTTAAGAGAAGATAAACTTTATTCGCTTTGAATGGATGTCTCTATCCATTCCAGGTCCAACCGCTTCATAAATTGGAGGACAGACGGACATATGATATAGGCTATTAGACAGATTATAAGACAGACTTAGGCTTTTATTATATAGGAGATTGTTGGTTAACTAGGACAAACATGTATTTTGCAAATATTTATAAAAATTTAATCTTTTATTATTTTCACATATTTATTACTTGATAACTCTGCTTTATTGGATGAATGATTCTTTTATTCGTCAAATTAATCACTAATTAATTTCAATTCTTTTCTAGGAGACGACACTGATGATGACGATGATGACGACGATGACGATGCTGCATCAGCCCATTCTTCGTCTCTGGTACTTTTATTTAGTCTTTTGCCAGTGTTGTTCCTCTTAACGTAGCACAAATTGGTAAGATTTTTTATTCATTTGTTGTTGGTAAAAACGCGTATAGATGATAGCTTTTTGGTAGAAAAATTATACCTCTATTGTATTTCGAAACACAGACATTTCTTTAAAGATATATTTTGTTTTAAATTATATACATTGGAACAATGGTATGTTAATCCATTGTTTCTGATGCTCTTAATTATCTTTTCCATTATTTCATCCTATCTTGAGTTTAAGAGATGAAAAAAAGTCTTAATGTCATTGTTTTTTATAGTTTTAATATGTGTGCCTTAAATTGCATGTTCCCATGAAACATAACTATGGTATAAAAGAAAACTATGATTTCACTATGATTCATATCATTGTTCCCAATGTTATTTACGGACCCATTATCCCCATGATTGTATAATTTTCAGAAACATAACTATGGTACAAACTAAAGACCGCAACGGCATTGTTTCTAATGCTCTTAATATCTGAGCCCGGGATTAGTATATTCTCAAAAAACGTAGTACATTTTCCATAGTTGGACACTAAGTATACCGCAAGAGTAAAAATTACAATTTCACCTCAAAACTGTTCTCATATTTTTCATCAACTAAGGAGGGAAAGGCTTGTCTCATTCTAGATTTCAGTGGGTTGGACTCCTCTAAACCGCTAACACCTCAGTGAAAAGAATGTTTGAAATATTTCACACACTTTCTCAACTTGTATTGATATGCAGTAACCCAGCATAACAACAGCTACGTTCATCTATTATTATAGCATTTAGTCTTTATAATGCACACTTTGTTTCACATTTAGGAACCCTAGAGATATATTTTGTTTTTAATTATTTACATTGGAACAATGGCCCATTAAGCCATTGTTTCTACTGCTCTTAATTTTCTTTTCCATTATTTCATCCTATCTTGAGTTTATGAGAGGAAAAAAAGTCGTAATGTCAATGTTTTTGATACTTTTAATATGCGTGCCTCAAATTGCATGTTCCCATGAAACATAACTATGGTATAAAAGAAGACTATGATTTGACTATGATTCATATCATTGTTCCTAATGTTATTTACGGACCCATTATCCCCATGATTCTATATGTTTTCAGAAACATAACTATAGTACAAACTGAAGACCACAACGCCATTGTTTCTAATGCTCTTAATATCTGAGCCCGGGACTAGTATATTCTCAAAAAACGTAGTACATTTTCCATAGTTGGACACTAAGAATACCGCAAGAGTAAAAATTACAATTTCACCTCAAAGCTGTTCTCATATTTTTCATCAACTAAGGAGGGAAAGGCTTGTCTCATTCCAAATTTCAGTGGGCTGGACTCCTCTAAACCGTCAACACGTCAGTGAAAAGAATGTTTGAAATATTTCAAACACTTTCTCAACTTGTATTTATATCCTTTAACCCAGAATAACAACAACTACGTTCATGTATTATTAAAGAATTTAGTCTTTATAATGCATGGTTTGTTTCAAAATTAGGAATCCTAGGTGCGTATGTGTATAAGGATAATGTTTTACTGCTTCATTAATGACAAGATGTATTATAAAAACAGGTTTTCAAGAAATAAATTCAAACGAGTTAAATATTACTTTTGCCGCAAATTTTCTCACAGTATTTACACTTCTTTTGTACAACTAACAACTCTATGCCAGACGAAGTCTGGGTTCTCAGACTGCTGTCTTTCGGGAATGTAATCCGCTCGTTTGAATCTCGCTGACAGTATAGATTCCTTCAGAACAAGCTTTAAGCAGTAAGTTAAGATCAGATTATTTTTTTAGTATTTAAATTCTATTCCCGTAGTTTTCCATACAAAATACAAACCTTATTTAAATATATTTGGCAGTAATAATCTGACTTTATAAATTCAAAATAAACTAAAATAGAGAATAAAATTTCTCCTTAACATTTTTGGTAATGCAAAAAACTACGGATTTTTGCCTTGGGAACCTGAATACCAGATAATTTTTGGGATAATTCTTTGGATTTTAGGCTTAACAGTTGAAAACTTTCAATCGCCTGACGACGGTATTCAAACTGATTTGTGAGTTGATTTAATTTATCACCTTAGCAGTTGATTTACTATATAAAAATACACGCATACGTTAAATTTATGATGCGCGGTATGTATGAGATAAAAATGGTCTCTATTTTTCTTCTAAAAGACTGAGTGTGTGTTATATACGAGTAAAAACTTTATTTAATGATAATTTAATTTACTAATAGCTGTATCATTAAAATTATTATTATTTGAAAATTATTTTACAACTGTAATTCATTTTATTAACTTATGTTGTTTTCAAAAAAATTACCAAGTACTGTTATTTGTTTAGATTACATGCATTTAAACTTACAAATTCTCAGCACGTGATTAAAACATTAACCACTACTGAAAAGCTTTTGAAATTTTAATAAATGAGGACGAAAAATATCTATTTTCATCACTAAGAGCACAAATTACATGCATACATGCTACATGCATACTAGATTACATTCGTTTAAACTTACAAAAAGTGTGCACTTCATTAAGATATCAACCACTACCAAAAAAACTTTGGAAATTTTAATAAATGAGGACTAAAGAAATTCTAATTTCATCACCAAGAGCACACATTATATGCATACATAGATTACATGCATTTAAATTTACAAAACTCAGCACGTGATTAAAACATTAACCACTATTGAAAACCTTTCTAAATTTTAATAAATGAGGACTACAAAAAATTATCTATTTTCATCCCCAAGAGCACAAATTACATGCATATATGCTACATGCATACATAGATTACTTGCATTTAAACTTACAAATACTCAGCATGTGATTAAAACATTACCACTACTGAAAAGCTTTGGAAATTTTAATAAATGAGGACTAAAAAAATTATCTATTTTCATCACCAAGAGCACACATTACATGCATACATAGATTACACGCATTTAAGCTTACAAAAACTCAGCACGTCATTAACACAGTAACCACTACTGAAAAGCTTTGGAAATTTTAATAAATGAGGAATAAAAATAGTTATCTATTTTCATCACCAAGAGCCAATTTTAAATAAATGAATTACTGTGAATACATTAAAAATATGTTTCTAATATATATAAAGAGGTAAAAAATTAAATTGTAGTGGAATTGTACTTTTATGATTAGATCTGCACATTATTTTGTTTGAGAATGATTAAAAGCTTTGGAAATTTTAATAAATGAGGACTAAAAAATTATCTATTTTCATCACTAAGAGCACAGATTATATACATACATGCTACATGCATACATAGATTACATGCATTCAAACTTACAAAAACTCAGCACATGATTAAAACATTAGCGACTACTGAAAAGCTTTCGAAATTTTAATAAATGGACTAAAAAAATTATCTATTTTCATCCCCAAGAGCACAGATTACATGCATACATAGATTACCTGGATTTAAACTTACAAAAACTCAGCATGTAATTAAAACATTAACCACTTTTGAAAAGATTTGGAAATTTTAATAAATGTGGACTAAAAAAATCATCTATTTTCATCACGAAGAGCACACATTACATGCTTACATGCTACATGTATACATAGATGACATGTATTTAAACTTCCAAAAAGTGAGCACGTGATTAAGACATTAACCACTACTAAAAATCTTTGGAAATTTTAATAAATGAAGACTAAAAAAATTATCTATTTTCATCACCAAGAGCACAGATTATATGCATACATAGATTACATGTATTTAAACTTACAAAAACTCAGCATGCAATTAAAACATTAACCACTTTTGAAAAGCTTTGGAAATTTTAATAAATGAGGACTAAAAAATCATCTATTTTCATCACTAAGACCACAGATTACATGCATACATAGATTGCATGCATTTAAACGTACAAAAACTCAGCACGTGATTAAAACATTAATCAATGCTGAAAAGCTTTGGAAATTTTAATAAATGAGGACGAATAAAAATTATCTATTCTCATCCCCAAGAGCACAGATTACATGCATTTAAGCTACATACATAGATTACATTCATTTAAACTTACAAAAACTCAGCACGTAATTAAAACATTAACCCCTACTGAAAAGTTTTGGAAATTTTAATAAATGGGGACTAAAAAAAGTATCTATTTTCATCATGAAAAGCACAGATTACATGCTTACATGTTACATGCGTACATATATTACATGAATTTAAACTTACAAAAACTAAGTAAATAATTAAAACATTAAACACTACTGAAAAGCTTTGAAAGTTTTAATAAATGAGAAAAAAATATTTATCTATGTTCATCACCAAGAGTACAGATTACATGTATACATGCTACATGCATTCATAGATTACATCCATTTAAACTTCCAAAAACTCAGCACGTGGTTAATACATTAATCACTACTGAAAAGCTTTGTAAATTTTAATGAATGAGGATTAAAAAATAATTATCTAATTTCATCACCAGGAGCACAGATTACAATCATACATGGTAAATGCATACATATATTACGTGCATTTAAACTTACAAAAGCTCAGCACTTGATTAAAACATTAACCACTACTTAAAAGCTTTGAAAATTTTAATAAATGAGGAGTAAAAAATAATTGTCTATGTTCATCACCAAGAACCGATTATAAATAAGTGATTTACTGCAAATACATTAAAAATATGTTTCTTATATATATAAAGGGGTAAAAATTAAATTGTACTGGAATTGTACTTTTAAGATTAAAGCTGCAAATTATTTTGTTTGAGAATGATCAAAAGCTTTGGAAATTTTAATAAATGAGGACTAAAAAATTATCTATTTTCATCCCCAAGAGCACAGATTAAATGCATACATAGATTACATGAATTTAAATTTACAAAAACTAAGTAAGTGATTAAAACATTAACCACTACTGAAAAGCTTTGGTAATTTTAATAATTGAGGAATAAAAGATAATTATCTATATCCATCACCAAGAGCCGATTATAAATAAATGAATTACTGCAAATACATTAAAAACATGTTTCTAATATATATAAAGGGGTAAAAATTAAACTTTAGTGGAATTGTACTCTTAAGATTAGAGCTGCATATTATTTTGTATGAGAATGATTGAAAGTCATTAGTTTCCTATTATTTATAAGATAACTGAATAGACTGAGTGTTAATGTTAGGAACAAAAGTCTGTTAATCCCATTGTTGTTTGTAGTAAGAAATCAATTTTGTCTTAGTACAAAACGTCTACGAGTGGTAAAACATTGATTCTAGAGCTCCCAGCCAATTAACAATTTCGCTCTTTACTACAATCCTAACCTTTTAACATACCTTTAACCTTTTAACAAAGGGTATATTTTTTCAAACATTGTGCGTTCTTCTTTAACTATTAATAAAAGTATTTTCATCTCGTACATAACAGTAAAATTTCTTTTGTATTCCTGGAATCCTAGAAGACAAAGAAAATACAAGAAGCAAAACTTTAAAAAAAGAGGCTTATTTTAAGTATATAAAAATTTTTCATCATTACACAATGTAGAAGGAAACAATATTCTGTGTATGAGAAATTCTTTTTCCATTATACCTTTGTCCATCGTTATAATTTAAAAACTAATCCTTGTATTAAAAGTTAAAAAATAAATTAATATAAAGGTCATGTATGAAGTTAGATAGTCAAGCATGTTAAATATGTAAAATATCTTGGCTTCTCAAAATATCCAGGGATAATTATCAAAATGTAAACTACAATGCATCGAATTTTTTAAAGAAGTTTTGTTTGTAAGTCATTACAACACAACAAAAAGAAAACAAATTTGAAACACACTCTATATGTACGTATGTATAAAATATTTAAATTTTATATCCCTAAAAGTTTCATAAATGTAAAAGTTGTAATGTGTCTTTATATAATCCTTTTAAAAATTCTATGTGTTTTATGTGAATCTAGAAGACCAAAAATGGCTATTTTTTAATTATAGTTCTGTTAAACAAATGTATATGAAATGAATATTAAAAAAAATATATATTATGTTATCCAACACTAGCTTTTGTCTTTGTAAGCATTTATAAACGAAAAAAGGTCTATTACAAATGTTTATATCCGGATGTTTGTTAAATATCACAAAGAACATCTATAAGATAGATATATTTTATCATACGCATCAAAATCAACATTTTTTTTATTTTTTACTTTAAAAATACTGTAGAATAACTTTGTGCAATCCACCTTATTCTTACAGTACTAAGCGAAATGTTATTTTAATCTAACTTTTAATAGCAATAAAAATCATTTACTTTACTTTATTTCTAAGAATCTGCGAAGTTTATTTGGTGTATTTTTAATTTACCCCAAATAATAATTAAAGTCTTCAGGGTCTACGATTGACTAATAAAATTATATCTACCTATGTAGAAAAAACCAGATCACCCGTTTGTTGGTATTACACAAATTATTGAATACACAGTTATTAACATGATTAATCATTTTGAAATCAGAATTACAACACTAATATATATATATATATATATATATATATATATATATGTATATATATATATATATATATGCATGTATATATATATATATATTTATATGTATGTGTATAAATATATATATACATACATATATGTATATATATATACATATATATATATATATATATGTATATATATATATATATATATGTATATACCGGGTGGCCATAATTAAACTGACTGTGCTGAAAGTGTTCTGTAGCGCGGTCTATTTGCAAGAATGATGCCACATTTTGTAGTAAGATTAAACAAGACAGGGGAATAAGGATTCCGATAAAAAACAAATTAGTTCTAAAAGTCACCGTTAGAGGAATATTTGGCGCTATGTAATAGAAAATAGAGTAATTAACCGTGCCAATGGATGTAACGTGAAATTTTAATAAAGAACTTCTTCTTTTTTAAAAGTGTTGCCATATTGCACTTGAACTAAATCATAAAATGTGCATAATAAAAGGTAATTTTATTCCATATTAATTTGCATTTGTTAACACTCTATTTTCTATAACACAGCGCCAAATATTCCCCTAGTGGGGACTTTTGGAACTTATTTTTTTTTCCTGGAATCCTTTGTCCCCCCTCTTGTTTAATCTTCCTACAAAATGTGGTGTCATTCTCACAAATAGATCGAGATACAGAACACTGTGAGCACTGTCAGTTTAATTATCGCCACCCGGTATGTATATATAATGTTATTGATAATATCATGTTATATCATGTTATAACAAATCGAGGCTGTTTGCTATAGAGTCACCAAATTTTGGACAGGCATCCTTTGATACTACGAAAATGTCACTATCGATTTTAAAAGACCTTTTTGTCCTAGATGTAACTATATTAACATTACTGGTTTACAACACATGACAATATGCTATGCAAATGTTATTGTTTTTTTTTCCCACGTGAAGAAATGAAGTTATCTAATTCCTTACTTTTCAACCAGTAGTTTATCTGAAGATAAAATTTTTACGCCTGATTTTGAATTTTTTTCTGCATTAAGATATAAATGTATTAATGAGAATTTCTACTGTTTAAGGCACAGTAAGAAAAATTGTCTCAGACCTAATGTTTAGATCAAAGTTTAGATAGCAAGATAAGTTATTCGTAGCTTTTCCCAAATATCGGTACTTTTATTCTGTAAAGGGTTTTATATATATTTGCGGTTTATAGTATCTGGATTCTAGCTCAAGATTTGAAACCCTTGAAAGAATCGGTTAAGTAAATGTTAATATAATGTGAAAAAAAACGGATACTTTTAAGCTGGAAGAGAGAAATATAAATTGACAAATATTACCAAATGTAGGAAAAATAGGCATCATAATTTATTTCCAATTAAACAATAACTCATGTGTATATTTAAAATCACTAAAGGTTCACTAATTATATATACCAAGACCAAAAACTAAGTTCGAAGATGATACTGATTTAATAAGATATAGTTTTACTTATTTTACAAAATCAGAATTTTGTCTCATTTTAAAGTGTTTCATGATTTTTAACATTATTTAAACTTCGGTTTGTAAAACAAATAGATTTCAGAGTTTTGCACTTCTATTAGAATTTTGATCTCAGTATAAAACAGGTTTTGCATCGGAGAATATGTCAAATTACACTTTTGAACAGCAATTGACCTGAATAGATCTATCAGAAAACAAAGGCTTAAGTTCACAAAAAGAAGAAGCATTCTTGAAGAGGTTATTTATGAAAACCTACTAAAAAGGAAAAATGAAGCTTTATGTATGCGAGAATCTCGTCTCCACTAGATTATTTTTAACACACTGTGTGCGAGTAGATTTGACAGCGGAATTGTACCGGGAGAGGGCATTTTGCTCGTATATTTAGTTATTCAGTTAAATTTCAATAGATCGAAAATTATTTAATTTTTAACCAACTTTTCGTATTTTATATTGAAATATATAAACAAATATATAAATAACAACCATAAGATTTTTGTAAATAAAAAATATATTTTTTAATGGATAAATTAATAATAGTATCGGAAATATGAAAAATTAAAGAGAAATAGTAGTATATAGTTTTAATTTTTTCAAATTATGTTATACATAAACATTTTTACATTAAAAAAATGAAAAGAGCAATCATAAAACTAATAATGTAAAAACTAGTTTTTATTAGTCTAAATTTTTCCAGAATCTGTGTAGTAGACAAGACATGCAGTGGCTTCGTTTTCCTGTATATACCTTTATTTTTGTACTCACAAACAAACCATGTTGTTACACTAACCGGTATTAGTACGTGACCCGCCCTCGTCAGAAAACTTACTAGTAGGTGTCCCGTGCTCAAGTATCAATCGTCAGAAAACGTACTAGCACGTGTCCCGCATACAATGTGTTAAAATGAAATGCCCCACGGGGGCCATTTTTGTTTTCTTTTAATATTATATTAAGCTCTTTGCACTTCTATGCATCATAACTTATTTTCAATTAGAACAAGCCTCAACAGTCCCGTAATGTCACTAATTATGTATGCAAAAAAAAGAAAACTGGGTATGAAGCTACTAGTAATTTCAAAACATTTAAATTTATTTATGATACTACGAAATCAGCAAATTTATTATATCTTAAAATATTTCCTGATTCTTAGCATTATTTATTCTTTCATATGTGAAACAAAATAGAGTTTAGAGTTTTGCATTTCTATAAGAATTTATTCTAGTCCCAGAATAAAACAGTTTTTGCATCGGAGAATATAAATGCAAATTTTACTTTTGAACAGCAATTGATCTGAATAGGTCTATCAGAGAACAAAGGTTTGGGTTCATAAAAAGAAGATGCATACTTGAAGAGCTTATTTACGAAACCTCTACTTCTAAAGAGGAAAACCTGAAGCTTTATGTATTCGAGAATATTTTATCCACTCGATTATTTTCAAAATGAAATGCTCTACGCAAGAGTATGTTTTTTTCTATTAATAAGAACTTAGCCTTTTAGTATTTTAAATATTTACAAATTATAATACATTAAAAGACTTAACTAGACGTATTACCTTTAGAGTTAAAAATCCATAATCATGTAATTGTATATTTCATTAATTTTTAATAGAGATAATTGGTTTGATTTGGAGTCCTACGGTCTACTTTTTGCAAAACGAGGGATAATGGGACCAGAACCTACAGTTTAAAGCCGATACCACACGGCTACGAACATCCATGCTAAAGTGGGATTGGAACCCACGAATTTCAGTACCAAAGACCATCACCCTAACCAATCGGCCATCGTTCAGCTAAACCAAACCAAACCAAACCAAACCTAATAGAGAGAAATACTTCATTTTTAAATAATTAGTATTACTTGTAAAGTATTATTACTGACAGGTTTCTATGTAATAATTTTAGAATGAGATTTTCTATCTTGTTCCTCAAATACAGTTGTACAATTTAAAATACTACTTAAAAGTATAAGTATGCTAGTGATATCCGTGGTAGTTCAGTCGGCAAATGCAACGCTATCGTAACGGGTTGCGGGTTTTAAACCTGATCCAACCTATGAACTATTAAAGGTGACTGGGGCACGTAAAATATATTCTTTGTCACAATGTCCTCCAAGTTCTCAATCAATATATTTTTGACAGGCCAAGCCTATGGGCTTCTGCTTGGTCCCTGTTTCTAAATACGAGTACCCACATGAGCAAGAAGTCGTAATTTCGTCCTAGAGGTGCTCATTAAAACGAAAGGCTCACCTCTTTTTTTGTTTATACGAGTAGCGTATGGCTCAATCCTGCTTGGTTTAACCAAGTGGTATAAGACCACAACAACAACAATAAACGTGTTAGTGTATGTTATGGACTGGAATATACCATATATACGAGGTGTGATCAGAAAAAAAATTACAAGTCGAATAAAAAAATATTTATTAAAAATAGACAAAAATACAAAAGTGAATTAAGAGTCATACTTGCCTATCACTTTTCGACATTGTTGAGGTGAAGACCTACTGAGCGTCTAGGCCAGCAAGTAGAGCCCCCTGATAAAATACAAATTTGAATAAGAACTAATCTCTACTGTTGAATTTTTTTCTATTTTGAATATAAATAAAGGTGAGAATAAGCAATAACAATCATAATTAGGCCATTATGCCAAAGGGACCATACTCGATCGAAGATCTGTTCAACATGGTGTCTTGGTCTAAAAAAAGAAAATGGTGTTAGAACTGCAGGAAAACATTTTAAGCTGCACACTCCTTCTTCCTTGCCCTCTCTCTGAGAGAGCCCTAAGATCTCTTTAAGAAAAAAATCGTTGGACAGCCTTGCCCTGGGTCGAAAATGGCTAACCACAGTTAGCAATCCTTATTGACCAATGGGGTTGAAGGAGGATGACTCACATCACTTTCGCCTGTAAATCAGTTTCGAGCTGGCGTTGTAGAAGTATAACTCTTTGTTACAGACATAATCACCAAATCTATTTAGGCAGTAACTTGTTTAACTCGTCTTGGTGGATATCAGGTCCCTGACCATTGAACCAGGTCTTTGCGAATGTTTTCACAGCACTGTCTGAAGGGAATAGACTGCCCGATAAGTGCTTCTTCAACTTCAGAAACAAGAAATAATCACTGGGGGCCAAATCTGGGATGTATGAGGGGTGACACCTGAACCATCGCAACAATTCCTGTGTTGCCAAACCTGCTGAGTGGACAGGGACCTGATTTCTACTAAGACGGATTCAACAAGTTGCTTCTACTTTCTAATATATTCCTAAATAGACATAGTGATTATGTCGAAAAGTGATAGGCACGTATACCTCTTAATTATCTTTTGTATTTTCTGTTTACTGTTAATAAATATGTCTTTATTCGACTTGAAATCTTTTTTTCTGATCACCCTTTTATGTGCAATATATTCCAGTTCATAACACGCACTAACATACTTGTTGTTGTTGTTTTCTTATGCGACTTGATTAAACCAAACATGATTGAGCCATACGTATAAAGGCAAAGTGTATAAAGGCTTTCGTATAAAGGCTTTCGTTTTAATTAGCACCTCTAGGGTGAAAGTATGACTTCTTGCTCATATTTAGAAGCAGGAACCAAGCAGAAGACCCATCGGCTTGGTCTTCCCCAGACGTATTAATTAAGAACATAACTTGGAGGAAATTGTGACCACGAGCATATTTTACGTGCCCCAGTCAACTTTAACAAACGCAGAAGATCAGATCACCCCTCGTATAAAGGACCGCTCTTTATCGAACTCTGCTCTGACAATTCAAGAAATATTTTGTCAAGTAATGCCTCACAGTTTGCTTCAGTAATAAATAGAGCGTGTAAATTTTGTTATATGTATTATACTACAAAAATATTTTTTGCAGTATAACAAATAGCATGTCAATTTTACTTCCCACATATTAATCACTTTCAAATATACAGCAATTTTATACTCCAAAAACAGGCAATAAATGATATACTTTCAAATGGAAATTTGCCTTAATTATACTAAATTTCGTTGTGGTATTAACTTTTCCCTTCTTAACATGATACTGACTTATGTAAACTTCCAAAACATAACTGCACTGCTCCATCCAGCTACCTCTGCTCATTAACCATTATATTTCAGTTTGCCCCCTTGGCACTAACGAGTAGAATACTTGCTACTTCTTAATTACTAAAGATTAAGAACTATGTGAAGCTCAATTCTCTCCACAGAGATCAAGATATAACCTTCTACGTTTCGCTTTCCACCATCTTGTTCTCTAAGTATAATTAAAACATCATGAGATGAAAACACTTTTAAAATCAGAGGTTTACTTTAGTTTAATTAGGTTTCGTGATAAGACGAGAAATATTACTTCGTACAATGAAAAAATATGTATTTCTTATCTAAATAAATATTCAGCAACACAGATTTGATTTTGTTATAAATGGATATGAAAAGGAATTTGAACTTTCAAAATTATATTTTCGTTTTTCACCAATCTACATGAAATTTTAATATTTTATTAGCAATATATAAATTTGAAAGTTTTTAAATTTTCAAGATAAAATCTTAGTAATTTTAAAAATTACTATTTGGTTGATTAAAAAGAAGAATTACAGAAATTGTGCATTCTTTTTATGTATAATAGGGTCACATTTCATTAACTAGCATAAAGCCCATCAAATTTTTAATTTTCTAGAATTGTAAAATACCGTATAAGGTTGATAAAAAAAAATGATTTGTTTTTTGGCTAAGAATTATCTGGAACATGCTCAATAATTTGTTTATCTTCATACTCCTCCGATCATCAAGTCCTCCGATACTATAAATGCAGTTTAGAATCACGTTCATTTAGAAAGATAGTTCAAAGTTTTTTTTAGCTAGGTCAAAACTATCGCTAAGTTCTTATTTTTTTCGTCACAGTAATTAATGAAAGTAAAGGGACGGAACTATCATTTCTAATACACCCTAGAGGTAGATATAATTTGGTGTCAATACTGGTGATAAAATTTCCTTTGCAACAAAAAATTATGTGTTGAAGTCCGTGAAATAGACTCCTAGACTTTTATGAAAAGAATTTATTGTTGATACCGATCATAAAATTTTCATTGCAACAAAAAATAGTCGATGATTAAATTTAAAATTTTCCCATATGTTCCTAATCTATTATTTAAGGCAAATATAAAAGAAAATTATTTAAGTAATATCTAAGTTCAGTGATAAAACGTATGAAAATAATGCATACGATACTTAAACAATTTAAAATAAGAAATGATTAAATGAGATGGTTAAAGAAATGACGTCTTAATGCTAGAAAAAAAATGTTATTCTTACCTATTTATTATGTGATAAATTGATTCGCCTGCTCTTAATCGGGTAAAATAGGGCTCTAAATAATGGCATTAAATGCTAGAAAAGCGGGGGAGGAGTTTATTTCGAACGTTGCTAACCTTAACTCATCGAGAATTCAATATGGATGTCTTTATCTATTCTAGGTCCAACCACTTCTTAAATTTGAGGACAAACAGACAGATTTGTACTTAGGTTATTATTATATAGGGGATAGGATACATTATAGGTATTACGATAAAATTTAGCATTGTTGATGTTCTCTAAAAATGCAGTTAGAAAAATAATAATAATATTAAAAAAACCATTATACCAAAATATGCTTAAGAATTCCTTTAATTTAAATAAGGAAATATTATTTCTGCACAAACTGTATTAATTTTAACTAAATATTATTTTATACTCTTCAGGGTGATTTATCGGTGAATTTTGAAGGTACCTGACGTTTGACATTTACCTAAACAGCGTCAAATGCTTACAAAAATCAAATTCTTTTGTTTTTAAAGCTGTTTAAAGTAGTTAGAATTCATTTTGTGGTCATAATTATACTTGTGATAATAATTTATAAGATGATGGATATTAAAAAACTATATTTCATACGATTCTTTATTTTGGTTATGTTTCATTATTCAATACGATAGAAATATTGGATTTTCAGGAACATTTTGTATACTTTAATAACCACTGTAGCTTTAAGAAACTTTTTTTTTGAAAAACATTTATTATGAAAGGTATTATATAACATCGCAATTGTTAAAGAACGAAAACGATTGTTACAGTTTATTAGATGTACATTTGATATTACAATAAAATTGATTAGATATTACAATGGAATGGTTAATAAATAAAATTATACTACTTTAAGAAATTCTTATCAGGAAATAAGAATGATTTTTTTCAATAACTTTCTATATTTCCTTTCAATTTTATATATAAATTTGCTTTTGTAATTTGTATAGTAATACAAAATAGAAGAATGTTATGATTCGTTATGCAAAAAGTAGCGATCTAATTTCACTTTTTCTTATTACTTATTCTTACGCAATATGTGTTCTATCGTCAAACGATGGTTGAATTGGTGGAACAATTCTTTTCCATAATTGAGTCCACGGGTTAGAATTCTGGTGTTATCTATGGGTTGGAATAGGTGTACTTAGGTTTACACTTATTTCAACACCTCTACGTTCATAGGTTTTGGAATAAGTGTTATGATTCGATATGCAAAAATTATCATGCTAATTTCGCGTTCCTCCTATTACTCATTCTCGAGCAAAGTGTTATTCTATGATAGAATGATGGTTCAATAGGTAGAGAAATTCCTTTCCATACCTGAGTCCACTTGTTAGAATTTCGGTTCTACATATAGGTTGGTATAGGTATACTTAAGTGTACACCTATTCCAACACGTGTATGTTCATAAGTTTTGGAATAGGTGTCGTGATTCGTAATGCCAAAATTATCATGTTAATTTCACGTTCCTAATATTACTCAAACTTACTCAAAATGTATTCTATGGCAGAACGATGGTTTAATTTGTAGAGCAATTCCTTTCCGTAACTGAGTCCACGGGTTAGAATTCCGGTGTGACCTATAGGTTGGAATAGGTGCACTTAGGTGTACGCTTATTGCAAAACCTGTATGTTCATAGGTTATGGAATAGGTGTTATGATTCGCTATTCAAAAATTAGCATGTTAATTTCGCGTTCCTCTTATTCTCGCGCAAAGTGTATTCTATAATAGAAAGATAGTTGAATAGGTAGAGCAATTCCTTTCCATATCTGAGTCCACCGGTTAGAATTCTGGTGTTACCTATAGGTTGAAATAGATGTACTTAGGTTTACAATTATTGTAACACCGGTATGTTTATAGGTTATGGAAAAGGTGTTATGATTCGCTATGCAAAAATTACCATGTTAATTTCGCGTTCCTCTTATTACTCATTCTCGCGCAAAGTGTCAAAGTGTCATTCTATGGTAAAACGATGGTTGAATAGGTAGAGAAATTCCTTTCCATAACTGAGTCTCCGGGTCAGAATTCCGGTGTTACCTATAGGTTGGAATACGTATACTTAAGTGTACACCTATTCTAACACCTGTATGTCCATAGGTGTTGAAATAGGTGTCGTGATTCTTTATGAAAAATTAGCATGTTAATTGAGCGTTCCTCCTATTAATCATTCTTTAGCAAAATGCATTCTATTGTCGATGATGGTTGAATAGATAGAGCAATTCCTTTCCATAACTGAGTCCCCGGGTTAGAATTCCGGTGTTACCTATAAATTAGAATAGGTATACTTAAGTGTGCACCTATTCCAACACTTGTATGTTCATAAGTGTTGTAATAGGTGTCGTGATTTTTTATGAAAAATTAGCATGTTAATTTCCACTCCTCCTATTACTCATTCTCGAGCAATGTGTATTCTATGGTTGAAAGATGGTCAAATAGGTAGAGCAATTCCTTTCCATAACTGAGTGGTGGTGGGTCTATTGCCACTTGGTCATACCAAGCCCGAATGAGCGCTGATCTTTCCAATTAAGGCAGAAGTGTGCGCCTTTCGTTGTTAACGATCACCGTTAAGGTGAAAGTACTACTTTGCTCTAACACACAAGACACAACATTTTTAGGGTCCGGTCGAACTCATTCATACACCCATTCATCCATCCACAAGTCAGAATTTAGATCCAAACCCTCTGGTTTGGATCTAAATTCCAACCGGCTCATCCCTGATTCAGCACCCCCAGAGGTATAATTTGTTATGGGAACGTGGAGGACTTGGCAGTCACGACATATTTAACGTAACCCAACTTCAATTAGCACACGGCGGTCTCTGGGAGAAACGAGGAAAGATCTCGCCCCATTACTGAGTAAACGGATTAGAATTCTATTGGTAGAATAGTTGTTAATAGCAATTGGAAGTCGGTTTTAAGTGGTAAATCTCTATCTAATTAGCTTTTATGTTGCAAAAATTGACTTATCGTTCCAAACCAAGCATATTCTAATTTTAATTCCCCAAAACAAGTAAAAAATATTAAGCTTTCAAACAGAACCTCGCATTAATTTTCACCACCATGATATTAACGTTTATCTTCTGTGACGAGATACTGACTTGTGTAAAATTTCCCAGTAAAATAAACATCTGGTGGTGGGTGGGTGATGATCGAATGTCACTTGGTCATACCAAGCCCGAATGAGAGCTGCTCTTTCGAATTAAAGCAGAAATGTGGACCTTTCGTTGTTAACGAGCACCGTTAAGGTGAAAATAGGACTTTGCTCGAACACACACACCATAACATTTTTAGGGTCCGGTCGAACTCATTCATACACCCATTCATCCATCCACAAGTCAGAATTTAGATCCAAACCCTCTGGTTTGGATCTAAATTCCAACCGGCTCATCCCTGATTCAGCACCCCCAGAGGTATAATTTGTTATGGGAACGTGGAGGACTTATTTCATGACGTATTTAACCCATATTGGACCTCTGTCCTATAAATAGGACAGCAAATAAAATTCCATTTAATAATAAAGTTATAAATATTTTCTGAGTGGATTTTATTTTAACACCTTTAAAATAGACACACTTTAGCATAGTAACCAAAAAAACTAAGAAATCAAATTATATTGTATTGTAAAATTTATTTTCAGCAACCCCTTAAAAATTGTCATTTTTTAATCTTTAATTTTATATTTCTTATTATTTTTTTCATACATTGTGGAGGTTACTTTTAGTTTAAAAAAAGAGTTAATAATGGAGCTGAAAGTTTTTGTTGAAAAGTATATTTTACAAGCGTATTTTGTAAGTATAAAAAAGGTGCCCTAAAATTAATACCACAGTCCTATCCCGATTATTTTTCCATGAATTCGATATTGCATTGATAGCGCACATTTTTTTCTTATCTTTCAATGAAAACCAGTTGAAACACCTGTTCACACACCTGGACACAACAAGGGGTAAATAGATGTCTATTCTATTCAGAAAAACTGGAGATTGCAAGATAAACTTACTCTCTTACTGCCAGTTCAATAACTGCAAGAGAAAACCAACAACAGTATGCTTAAAATGTAATATTGGACTTTGTTTTGACCATTTCTTCAAATTTAATCTATGAATCAGCCTAATGCAATGTAATGTTTTAGTATTATATTGGACCGTAATCCTATTTATAGGACAGTCAATTACATAAAAAATTAAAAAGACTTTTTTCAAAATTTTGGTTTTATATACTTGGTTACACCGTATTAATGATATGGATTAAGTTTTAATAACTTACAGAAATATTTAGTTGGTGTGGTACAATATGGGTTAAAGTACCCCAAATTCTATTAGCTACACGGCGGTCTTTGATTGATACGAGGACAGAACTCGCCCCATAATTGAGTAAACGGGTTAGAATTCTATTGGTAGAATAGGTGTTCTTAGCAATTGGAAGTCGGTTTTAAATGGTAAATCTCTGTCTAATTAGCTTTGGTGTTGCATAAATTAACCTATCATCCCAAACCAAGCATATTCTTATTTTAATTCCCACAAACCAAGTAAAAAATATTAATCTTTCAAACAGAACCTCGCATTAATTTTCGCCATGATATTAACGTTTATCTTCCCTGCCGAGATACTGACTTATGTAAAATTTCCCAGCTAAATCTCACAACTCCACTCATCCTCCTCTTCTCCTTAACTGCTATATCTTTCCGTGCCCCCCCTGACACTAACGAATGGAACATTTGCTACTTCTTAATTAGTGAAGATTATGAACTATGTGAAGCTGCATTTTCTCCAGAGGTATCAAGTTATGACCTTTTACGTTTTGACTTTACACCACTTAGAGTAAATAATCTCTGTATAATTAAAACATCGTGAGATGAAAACACTTTTAAAATCAGAGGTTTACATTAGTTTAATGTGATTTCGTGATAAACCTAAAAAGATTGCTTCATATCACGCAAAATTAAAAATTGATTTCTACCTTAGTAAATATCCAGTTAAACTTTATAATATGAATATTAAGACACAAACCTTGGAATAAAGCAAGCTTAAAAAAATGAATATAATGAGAGTTTAATAAAAAAATGAGATTGTAGCAATTTTTATAATGTTTATTGAAATATTTTAATAATTAAGAAAAAGGTACGATTCTGTTTTAATTAATTCCATTTAGGAAATAAAGTAATTTGTTTAAATATTGGGTGTAAACTGATTTTATTATTTGTGTTGTAATACAGTAAAGGCAAACTATTTTTGGATTTAGTGATGCAAAATTTAGTTTATCAATTGCACTTTCTGCATCTTACTATTTCTCAAATATACTGTGGTCTGACAGAGTTGAATAGATATAGATTTTACTCTTTGGTACCAGTATCCATCTGTTTCGAGCCTACTAATGCCGTAGTATTAGCAGTAATTTCTAATTGACTTTAAGTAATACGAGCTGATCCAGACCACATATTCAAAGAAATTCAACATGACACATTAAACTAAACCAATTATAAAGTAAGTTCGTACTTCAAAACAAGTTAAATGTATAAGTTTAAACAGTAGATCATACTAACTTTCTTTATATGAATATCTTTTTCTGCTTGTCTATAAAACTAACACTTATGTAGAGTCCCCTAGCATGATCACAACATTTCACCAAAACACCTATTCTAATTTAGCATTATACCTCCTCGTACAACACTGACACAACTACTTTTACTTCAAAACAAGTAAAATTTATAATAAGTTCAAACAGTAAGTCATTCTACCTTACATTACATGAATGTTTTTGTTTGTCTAAAATGCTAACATTTATAAGAATCCCTTAGCGCAATTACAACCAAGCAGCAAGGCACCTCTTCTAATTTAGAAGCCGGAGCTCGTGGGTTCGAATCCCACTGTGGCGTGGATGTTCGTAGCCGTTCGGAATCGGCTTTAAGCTGTAGGTATCGGTCTCATTAGCCCCCGTGTTGCAAAAAGTAGACCGTAGAACTCCAAACCAAACCAAACCTCCTCCTACAAAATACTCAAACTCAAATATAAATGTGTCAAGATTATGTTTGAAAAGATGGTGCACTGTATTTTGATTCTCGTATCTATACATTAAATCCCAGTGATAACAAAAATATTCATTGTTATTCGGAATCGTCTTTAACTACTTCCCTTACAATTTTTTTTAAATTGCAAAAATTCATCACATTTTTTAAATTTTATTATTAAATATAAGGATATGAAACAAAACAAAATATGTAGGTTTTAATCTGAATTCTAATTTTTTTACAGGTGTAAAAACATTCAGTTTTAAATTTGGAATTTTTCTCAAGGGACAAGTCTTAATATTTGTTTATATTAATATCAAAACTAAATTACTGAAAAATTATTTAGATACAAAATACATGTTTAATATATAGGGGAATAAAGCAATCTCCTGTGGTCTTATCTCAAAATCCAATTATACTAATGTAAACCTCTGATTTTAAAAGTGTATTCATCTCATAATTTTATAATTATATCGAGAGAACACAGTGGGGTAGAGAGGAACGTAAGAGAGTATAATGGCTTGATCCCCCAAGAGAAAATTCTGTCTCGTGCAGTTCTTAATTTAGACTAATTAAGAAATAGCAAATGTTCGGGATTCTGATGGAAACAATTAATGAGAAGAGGTGGCTGTATTAAGTGCTGCAATCATACTTTAGAGTTTTAGATAAGTCTTACTGCATCTTTGCAGAATAGATAAATGTTAATACCATAACTAAAATAAGTAAGAGATTTTATTTGAGCATATAATAATTTTTACATTTTTGGTAGAAGATTATATAAGTTTGTTTTAGTTTATTTGTGTTGATACGGTAATTTTTTGCAACGTGGAGTATTAATAAAACAAGAGCTATTTATTAACCGCTTCCCTGATTATCCCGAGTAATCTCGGGTTAGTTTACTATCCCGAGTTATCTCGGGCAAATGGGAAATGTTAAATATTAATCCTTGTATAATAGTTTTTGAAACAAGGAACAACACAAAGGAATATCTGTCATACTGAACACAGATATCTGGTCTCCTTTCTTATTTATTGCCTTACCTCTGAAATATGTTTCACGGGGCATAGAGTACACTGTCTCGTTAGATTTCATTTTTTTTTTCAATAGCAGGAATAACATCTGGAAAATGCTTTGTGGTTAACCTGAGTGATAATGGACCAATGCTGGATCTTCCTGATATGGCAGAAAACTCATGTGAAATTTTCTGAAATTAGTTTTCTAACCAGTGGAAAACACTTGACCAGTTCTATCAAATGGACCACGAAACCAACAAAACTTGACAAACTATCTATCAAAGCTGAATATTTCTTTTCCTTTCATTTACTCCAGGACGAGTAAAACAGTAATAAAACAAATCGTACAAATTCTGATTCGCCCGAGTTTTCTCGGGATAATAATTAACTGCAATGTATATAAATCCGAGATAACTCGGGATAATCAGGGAAGCGGTAAATAAACAGCTCTTGTTCTATTAATACTCCAAGTTGCAAAAAATTACCGTATCCACACAAATAAACTAAAACAAACATAGTATAATCTTATACGAAAAATATAAAAATTATTATATGCTCAAATAAAATCTCTTACTTATTTTAGTTATGGTATTAACATTTATCTATTCTGAAAAGATGCAGTAAGACTTATCTAAAACTCTAAAGTATGATTGCAGCACTTAATACAACCACCTCTTCTCATTAATTGTTTCCATCAGAATCCCGAACATTTGCTATTTCTTAATTAGTCTAAATTAAGAACTGCACGAGACAGAATTTTCTCTTGGGGGATCAAGCCATTATACCCTCTTACGTTCCTCTCTACCCCACTTTGTTCTCTCGATATAATTATAAAATTATGAGATGAATACACTTTTAAAATCAGAGGTTTACATTAGTATAATTGGATTTTGAGATAAGACCACAGGAGACTGCTTTATTCCCCTATATATTAAACATCATTTTAAAGAACTTATAAACAATTGTCATAATTAAAAAAAGAATGCAAATATAGCAGTACCAGGAATATTTTCGATTGCTTTGGTATGAAGCGCTACTGTATATTATTTTGCTACATTATTGCTAATGAGAAAAGAAATTACTTCCTTAAAGTACATTCGGTCATCGTTCAGCAAGTGTTCTTTCGAACAATTTTTCGAACCTCTTTCGAACCAGACCGAGAAAATCTGTAATAAAACAAATCGTACAAATTCTGATTCGCCCGAGATTTCTCGGGATAATAATTAACTGCAATGTACATAAATCCGAGATAACTCGGGATAATCAGGGAAGCGGTAAATAAACAGCTCTTGTTCTATTAATACTCCAAGTTGCAAAAAATTACCGTATCCACACAAATAAACTAAAACAAACATAGTATAATCTTATACGAAAAATATAAAAATTATTATATGCTCAAATAAAATCTCTTACTTATTTTAGTTATGGTATTAACATTTATCTATTCTGAAAAGATGCAGTAAGACTTATCTAAAACTCTAAAGTATGATTGCAGCACTTAATACAACCACCTCTTCTCATTAATTGTTTCCATCACAATCCCGAACATTTGCTATTTCTTAATTAGTCTAAATTAAGAACTGCACGAGACAGAATTTTTTCTTGGGGGATCAAGCCATTATACCCTCTTACGTTCCTCTCTACACCAGTTTATTCTCTCAATATAATTATAAAATTATGAGACGAATAATCTTTTAAAATCAGATTTTTACATTAGTTTAATTAGATTTTGGGATAAGATCACAGGAGATTGCTTATACCACTATATATTAAACAGGCATTTTGTATCTAAATAATTTTTCAGTAATTAAGTTTTGATATTAATATAAACAAATATTAAGACTCGTCCCTGGAGAAGAATCATTTTAAAGAACTTATAAACAATTGTCATAATTAAAAAAAGAATGAAAATATAGCAGTACCAGGAATGTTTTCGATTGCATTGGTACGGAAAGCTACTGTATATTATTTTGCTACATTAGGGCTAATGAGAAAAGAAATTACTTCCATAAGGTACATTCGGTCATCGTTCAGCAAGTTTTCTTTCGAACAATTTTTCAAACCTCTTTCGAACCAGACCGAAAACACCTGTAATAAAACAAATCGCACAAATTCTAATTCGCCCGAGTTTTCTCATAATAATAGTTAACTGCAATGTATACAAACCCGAGATAACTCGGATAATCAGGGAAGCGGTTAATAAACAGCTCTTGTTCTATTAATACTCCACATAGCAAAAAATTACCGTATCAACACAAATAAACTAAAACATAGTAGAATATTCTACCAAAAATATAGAAAAATATTATATGTTCAAGTAAAATCTCTTACTTATTTTAGTTATGGTATTAACATTTATCTATTCTGCAAGGATGCAGTAAGACTTATCTAAAACTATAAAGTATGATTGCAGCACTTAATACAGCCACCTCTTCTCATTAATTGTTTCCATCACAATCCCGAACATTTGCTATTTCTTAATTAGTCTAAATTAAGAACTGCACGAGACAGAATTTTCTCTTGGGGGATCAAGCCATTATACCCTCTTACATTCCTCTCTACACCACTTTGTTCTCTGGATATAATTATAAAATTATGAGATGAATAAACTTTTAAAATCATAGGTTTACATTAGTTTAATTAGATTTTGGGATGAGACCACAGGAGATTTCTTTAGTCCCCTATATATTAAACATCGATTTTGTATCTAAATAATTTTTCAGTAATTTAGTTTTGATATTAATAGAAACAAATATTAAGATACCCTAGGGAAAAATCATTTTAAAGAACTTATAAACAATTGTCATAATTAAAAAATGAATGAAAATATAGCAGTACAAGGAATGTTTTCGATTGGATTTTGGTATAAAACCACAGGAGATTGCTCTATACCGCTATATATTAAACATTTATTTTGTATCTAAATAATTTTTCAGTAATTTAGTTTTGATATTAATATAAACAAATATTAAGACTCGTCCCTAGGGAAAAATATTTTTAAAGTATTTATAAACAATTATTATAATTAAAAAAGAATGAAAATATAACAGTACCAGAGATATTTTAGATTGTATTTTGGGATAAGACCACAGGAGACTGTTTTAAAACCCTATATTTTAAACATGTATTTTGTATCTAAATAATTTTTCCGTAATTTAGTTTTGATATTAATATAAACAAATATTAAAACTCGTCCCTAGAGAGATCTGGGCTGAGAAAAGACTTCGGATTTATCTCAACCAATAGAAGGATCGCTGGTTTGGAGGGATATGATCCCTCCGTTCTCGAGTGGACCCATGTTTTTTCTCCGCGGGGTCCGCAGACTGATTATTTTAGAGTACGAGGTTGTTACCAGAGGAAAGAAGAGGGTGGAAGCTGCTAACATCCGCTGCTTGTGTGATAGATTTTTGGAGCGATTGAGACAAAGAAAAAAGAAACACCATTTTTGCGAGAACGATGCCGAATCCAGAGGATCCATAGCTACATATGATAAGTTGTATTCCAGTGGTATTCCTTAGGAATTTATAAATCATTTAATCAAAACATATTTGTCTAGGTGTGTATTAATGTGTTTTAACTTCTTCTTTCTTAAACACTTAATCAACGTAACATTATTTCCATAATGGGTTAAAAGCCTGCTGCAGAGATAATCTTGGACTTGGAATCCTGTTTATGCAGTAGATTCTACTCTAATAAGTCCTCGTGTTCTACAAAAGTGGGATGTCCCAAATAAACTGTAATTTTCTGTTCCCAGTACAAAAGAACTATGATATGTCAAAACAGGGTTTCATACAAATTTTCTGTATAAGAATGATTGATCTTCTTTAAAAACTGTAAGACTTTTTTTTAAATTTCCAAGCATATTCACACTCTTACACCAAGTCGTCTTTTCTTATTAACCACTATGACTGTACGTGTCTCAACAAACCAATCGAAAGAAACGTTTCTCGTTAATATAAGCTGTATGTAACAGAGTTTTTTACTTAGAGAATAAAAATATTATTAGATTTTACGTTTCTCTTACACTACTTTGTTTTCTCGGTACAATTAAAAGATTCTGAGGCACATAAACTTTTAATATCAGAGGTTTACATTAATTTAATTAAATTCCATAATAAGAAAACCAAGAAATATTTTATATCACGAACGATTAAGTCTTTTTATCTTAAAACAAATGAAAGATTTCTTTTCTGAAATATCTAAATAAATACTCCGCAACTTAGTTTTGATTTTATTATAAATGAATATTAAGGCACGTTCTTAGAAAAACTCTTAATTAAAGAGCTTATATAAAATCGTGACTGTTTAAGAAAGAATGAGATTATAACAGTTTTATAAATGTTCAATGGGA
>CM063510.1:76546902-76574402 GCA_032207245.1 Pardosa pseudoannulata
TCTTGGGCGTCTCTGGAACCCGTGGTTGTAGTAGAGCAGACCATGAATGCTACACGGTATCTGAATATCATTGCGGACCAGTTGCACCCTTACATGACCTCTACTTTTCCAGATGGAAATGGAATGTTCCAAAATGACAACGCCCCGTGTCACAAGGCTAAAATTGTGTAGGAGTGGTTCCAGGAACATGATACTGAATTCCAGTTAATGTCCTAGCGGCCTAACTCACCTGATCTCAATCCGATAGAACACATGTCATTGGATGTCATGGGTCAGCAGCTCAGATTTCAAAGAACACCAATTCACAATATCTCGAATTTGCGTAACCGTGCTCTTAAATATCTGGTACAATCTGTCTCCGGCGATCTACCAAGGACTTGTGGCATCCTTGCCAAGGCGAGTTCAAGCTGTGTTGCGAGCGAAAGGTGGACAAACTCGTTATTGACATGTTGTCATAATATTATGGATCTTGAGTGTAGGTAATATATTCAGAAGTTTGTTGCTAATTACAATAATCATAAGGTAGTATCTTTAATTTTCATTCAGAAATACGCACATCCTTCTTAGTCCTTACGGTCACACTAATCATTCCATAATCTAATTTAATAACGTCACTCGAACTATCAAGTGACCATCAAAACCGGAAACAAAATGACCCCACTCTCATAATTTAGAACCCCGACCATCTTTAATTTTTACTGTTATATATATATATATATATATATATATATATATATATATATATATATATATATATATATATATATATATATATATATATATATATATATATATATATATATATATATATACATTACATACATGTATGTGGGAGTATAAGCGAATATTTATTATTAAAGAATGTTTTTTTTATTATTAATAAGTTTTTAGCAAAATTATCTCCTTCAGATTGCTATTTGCTTCTTTACTTGAAAATATTTCCTTATTGTTTCACTATTGAATATACAATTTTCTCTCTCACCATTATTTATTTTCTTCCATATCCTAAATATTAAAAGGCAATAAGTAAAAATACCTATAGACATTCCTACACGGTACAAGATTTTTTTTCTTTATCGCAAAGGAAGCTTCTGTGTTATTTATATATTTAATCCCTAATCTCAAGAGTGATCTGCCAACGTAGTGTAGGTTGCTACATGTAGCGAAGAGTGAGCCACCTTACGAAATCTTTCTTTAACGTTGTCATTTAATTATGTCTTACCTTAGTTATTCTTATTTTATTTATAACAATACATAAATGAATGAACAGTAAAAGAGGAAATATCAAACAAGTGCTAAAGAATTCCACATTTATAAAAAGAATTTTTCAGTGCGTTTCAAATTAAATGATATTTTTCTGAAAGGAAAAGAAATAACTAAAACAGGGATTTCACAGTAAAAATTTCAAATTTTTATCTCAACAGTATTTAAATAGTCAAATCATAAGCTAAAGCTTAATCTAAAATCTCTACTACAGATCTCTACTGTAGATATATATGTATATATATATATATATATATATATATATTTATATATATATATATATATATATATATATATATATATATATATATATATATATATATATATATATATATATATATATATATATATATATATATATATATATATATATATATATATATATATATACATATATATATATATATATATATATACATATATATATACATATATATACATATATATATATATATATATATATATATATATATATATATATATATATATATATATATATATATATATATATATATATATATATATTATATATATATATATATATCTATATATATATATGTCAGTCTATAAATTCGTAGAAAAAATTTTCCTTAAAGATATGTCACACTAACTGTTAATTCTTCATAATAAACTTAATTACTCAAATATTGCTCATAAGTAAAAATAGATATTACTTTGTCTTTCTTCTTATTATGTCACTCTGTAAATTCGTAGAAAAATTTTCCTTAAAGGTATGTCACACTAGCTTTTAATTCTTCATAATAAATTTAATTACTCAAATATTGCTCATAAGTAAAAATAGATATTACTTTGTCTTTCTTCTTATTATGTCACTCTATAAATTCGTAGAAAATTTTCTTTAAAGGTATGTAACACTAACTTTTAATTCTTCATAATAAACTTAATTACTCAAATATTGCTTATACGTAAAAATAGATATTACTTGGTCTCTCTTTTTTATAATGTCAGTCTTTTTTTTTTGCAATTAAACACAGCTAGTGCTAAAAGATGGTCTTTAAATCAAAAGCATTAAGACAATTTAAAATCCTCACTGAATTCTTCTTTGAAAGATTGATCATCTCTGATCTTATATAAGTAAAAATAATTCTAAGATATAGATTTGGCTTTTATTTCATTATGTTTAAGCAAGACTTTTATGGAAAAAAAGCTACATCAAGGGAAATTTCCTCAATCATCTTTGAAAACGTAATCCCCCAGCTCTCCCCCGTAAGGCATTGGTTATGTATTTATGCCTCTCTGTAGGCCCATGCCTTATTCTTCTTTCCGTGAGAAATTCACCAAACCCTCCCGACTAGCGACACTATTACCAGAATCACGGATGCACATTTTTTAAGGCTCTCCCCAAAGTAATTTTTATATCACTAAATGATACAACAAAGCGATATCATTTCCCCCTTGTGTTCTGCTAATGGTAAATTTAACTCATACGTTTCCCCTGCTCAGTACATTGTCGATGCATCGTGTTTGGTGGGGGGAGATGATTGATGACTTCTCTGCTTTTGACTTTTGGTTTACTTTTCGATATTATCATAAATAAAAATGTATTTCGGGAAATAAAATTGATAAGGAGGGGGGAAATTTACCATGCTTAACAGGAAAGCGATTTTTTTCACCTTTCTCATGAATAGAGTATTACGTAAGGCAAAATGATTTACAAAGAACTGCTAGCATATAATTGCATAAAAATACCAGTTCTGATCTAGCATAAAAATAAATCAGATTTTTTCTTTACGCTCGAAGTACTCTGAATAGTTGAGAAATATGTTTGTTTTGTTGTCGACCAAATGTCAAATTCAATTTTGAAAACTTTTCTATGTACAGAAGATTTTTAATATTATTTTTCAAATATGGAATCGAATAAATGTATTTAAAATGTCTATTTCTGTCGAATAAAATGAACATACTATGAAAAGATATTTTTTTCAATGCATCAGGCGATACAGACATTATTCTAGCACCTTAACAAGGCTGCGAACCTGTTACCCATTTAGCATCACCCGGGCAGCACTTTGAGCTTGAGGTATCATACGGAAATGAGTAACATTACCCACGCTAGGTCCTAGTAATTTAGAAGCAGGGACCAAGCAGAAGATTCCCCCGACTTGGCTAGCAACCCCTCAGAGGTATCGTTTGAAAACTTGGACAAACTAAGCACGATTCAGCCATACGCTACTTGTATTAAGAGAAAAGTGTGAGCCTTTCGTTTTAATGAGTACCGTCTGCCACTCTCAGAGGTATTGAATAAGAACTTTGAAGACTTTGTGACCACGAACATATTTTAAGTACCCCATTCACCTTTAACGAACAAGATGGATCTTAGGCCGGCTCCACCCCCAAACCCGTAACCTTTCAGTTAGGAGATCTCTGCCTTTGCCGACTGAGCAACAGCAGATCAACGAAAGGATATCATAATTAGAATCAACTATTTAAAAAGAAACCAGTTGCCTTCTCATAAATTATTAGCATTAAATTCAATTTGGTTATGTTATATTTCCTGCTTAAGGTGTTAGAGAAAATACACGTTATTAAATAATATTTATTATCCCAAACATCATGTTAAAATTACTAAATTCCCATTTCTCTGAAATTTAGTTTAACTTGTATAATTATTTTCCGAATCTTTTCTGTCAGTTATATTCCTAAATCGATAAAAATTATTCCCACAAAACTACATACACATTTTGCTGCTTTTCATTTCAAATTATTTTGCTTGAATGTGAGGTACAATCTTCTAATTATTTTATCACGTTAATAGAGTTGTATTTACAAAGAGAAGTATATATTAATACAAAAAGGGTAGAACTTATGTACTGACGTTTGATAGAAACCGTAGTTTTAATATTTGTTATATTGAGATTCTTTATTATCTAGATTACATAGTGTAATAAAAAAGGAAATACTCAAATAAGTCTTACAACAAATCTAATGAATAAATCTGTACATATATATATAATATATATAAAACCCTTAGAAACTTTATCATAATACTAAATACAGACCCATGACAGATGTTCAATATATACAGAGAGATCAGAGTTATGTATTGTAGCATCTTTTGTAGTTTTGTTTCAATTTTTGTAACTCATCTTTAGTTTACAACTGGCCTTCCTCTGTCAACCGAACAACAACAGTTTTCCAAGCAAAACTAACAGAAATTAAGAATCTTTAGATTGATTAAAATCTTTCGTCCATCAAACAATAATCTCTTAAAGTATTAATGTTATATAGGGACAGCAAAACACGTATTAATCTCAATTATTTTACTGACATATCTATTCGTTTCTCCTACGATCATTCTCGAAAATTTTCAGTAAGAACTTGGTCTAGCACTTTCAAAAATGTAGGATTATCACCTAATCTGCACAGGTACTTTACACTGATTGCAACTATTTCTTGAAATTGTTTTATATCAACAAGATTTTCTTTTTTTTTCCAAATCCATTGTTCTTGCAATTTTTTGATAGAATATTCACTATCACTCGATAAATGTCGCAAGTATTTGCAACGTACTGGTATTACTTCACTATCCTCACTATCACTTTCCAATTCATCTTCGTTTTCATCATTTTCACTATCTAATTCATTGTAATACTGTTATCATACAGCTCTAAATATACTTCATTGGAATTATCATTTTCGCAGTCATATAATGACTTTTTTATCTCACACATCTAGGATAGCCTATCAAAAAACAGGGGTAATAATAAAGAAAAGTAAAATTAACCTTATTTTAAACTGAAAGATGTTTTAAACAAGCGTCAAGCAATTGTTTGCAATCAGCGTCCGCTGGTGGAGGTGCCTCAAACATCAACACCTGCTTCTTAAATACAGATGAAGAGTCAGACTAGTTCACTGTAACTTCGCACAAGTAAGCTCGTCTAAGGTACTAGTGAGTCTCGTCACTAGTACAGTCTCGTAACGCTAGTACATTTGACTCACCCGTCAAATGTACTAAGGTTGTCAAATGTGTTAGGATTAATGTAAAATTTCAGCATTATACGTTTAATCCTTTTTCAGATACACGGAATATATATACAAACATTTGTCACTGCAAAACTAGTTAAGGTGCATTCAGGATTGAATATTTAAAGTTCAAAAATTAATGTTTCCCATTAGAAAGACCATAACTAGTCCCAATAAGTCAGGCATGGTCAAAATGGGCATTTCTACTGAGATATGAAAACTGGAGGTCAATATTTTCTTAGCTTTTTACAGAAAATAAAATAGAGATTTTTTTTTTAAATATTGTACTTAAAAACTTTAAAAACGGAAGAATTTTATATCATTTTCATACAAGAAAAGAAGAAAATATAAAAAATATATGTTTAACAACTATATCAAAATGAAAATAATTCTTGAATTTATATATTTTTCTTTTTTTTTTAAAGCTAAACTACAAATTTATGTAGAACTATTCCTTTTCAAAGCAACCGCTATACAAACATGTATCTGAACAGAATAATAATCGAAGAACACACAAATACAGTGTACAATTTTGCATCTTGGAAGCATTTAAAAATATTATAATGCCATTCAATGAATACAATTTTTTGTTTTTATTTCTTCGATTTAAATCATTTTAACTACTTCCATAAAGAAACAGTAGAGTTTAGAGACAGCATAATAGCTAAAAGCGTATAAACTATATCTTTATTTAAATGCATTTTTCAGTAAACAAGTATTGTGTAAATATTAATGCTTTGAAACTTTGGTCGTATTTTAAATTCAAGAGTGAAACAGTTCCCATATTTATTTTTTTAATTTTTTAAAAGAACGATATAAGTCGAGTTGTCACTAGCTGTAATACCGTGTAAGAATTTTTCCTCGCTTTGAATTTCAAATTTAAATATTTTATTTAGATAGGATTTTAGCACTTCCCAGCTTTTAGAGCCTTTTTATTATGTGTGCGTGTGTACTGTTAAAGAGCATTATATAAGAATTCCAGAATCTAAGAATTTTTTTTTTTATTGTTCGCATAAATATGTAGTCAACATTTATTTGCATTTTATTTTTGTTTGAGTTGACTTCCCTGTTACAAAAAGAAACAAATATTATGACGGTGTTTTGTTTTATAAATGTTTCTTTCTGAAGTAATAATCACTTGTTCAAAATATTTATCTATTTCATTACCGATGAGTTTCCAGCATAAATCCTCAATGATATTTTTGTTTGGATTTTTTCCAACCGTTTATTCGTGTCACAAAAGGAAAAAATTCCCTTTTATGTTCGGTTGTAGTTTGAGCAATATACCTCTAACATATTTCATATTCTTCAAGAAGCTTTTACTGCCATAAATCAAAGAATTATGAAAAATGTTTAAAGTCCTTCTCAAAATGTTGAATCGGGGGATAGTCTTCGTTTTTCTGTTCGGTATATATATATTCAACCTTTCGAGGGCGAAGTTTGATTGATTACGTACGACATTTCCTGTAGCTGTCATTTATTGCTTATGACACTTGCATCCTAAACAAAATTTATATTCAAAGACATGACGCGAGATCACGTCAAAAATGCATATTTTCTCGAAATTATCGGGACTTTTCTCTCAGAATTAGAAAACATAACAAAGCAAAAGGAAGAATGGAAGAAGATATATATCTAGACTAGCTTGTCTGTGCGAGAACTTCAAATGGAATTTGGCCCTTCCCACCTTTTTATACTCTTTTATCCATCCTTACGAAGACTTGATAGTCTTTTCTCAAGAAAATGATATAAATTAACTTCTCGGATAACATGAGAAGGCAAAAAGTCAATTTATATTAACAGCTTTAAATTTACAGAAATTGTATAAATTGTTAGAAAGTGTTATTTCAATCCAGATGAGCTACATTTTCCCGCCAGAATTGTATTATATTTAATAATTAGTAACGCACTACAATAAATCTAATACACTGCACATTCATTAATAAAAATTAATTTATTTTAAAGCAGTTTAACTTTGGATATTTTTTCTTTGATCTACAATTTTGCCTGACTTAACAATAGTGAAGAAACTAATCTGTCTATTGCCTCCTACGATGCTAAAAATTTTCTTACCATTTTCATCGCTTTTTTTCATCTTTTGAGGACTTTTGGAATTCTTTCTTCATCTATTTAATCTCTTCTATCATCTGAATCCACCATCACTTTTTTGATTGTTTCTTTGTCAGTTAAAACTCCAGAAGTCGTAAGAGAATCATCTATATTTATGTATTCATCGAAAGAAACGACTAGTTCAAATATTTACCTTGTTGTAGTTGATGTTGTTACACTTTCCTCTCTTGTAAGAAATCCTAACATCCAGTCAAATAAAATCCATGACAATGTGTAACTGGGCCATTGCTAAGCTTAATATGGAGTTTCACTTGACCAAGGAACTATAAAAGCTGAAGACTGACTAAATCCCAAGGACCTAGTGATTTGAGAGCAATGACCAAGAATATGGCCTCCAGACTTGGCTGCCATCTCTAAAGGTATCGTTTGGCAACTTGGAGAACATTGGGATCTCAGATCTATCTTACGTATCCCCACCTCCATTTAAGGAGCACAGTGGATCTTTCTCAGGATTGAGCATGGATTCTGTAACCCTCTGGTTACGAGATCGCTGCCTTTGCAGACCGCAGTTCAGAATTTACCTTATTGCAACTACTACCAACTTAAGTAAATCACAAATAGAATGAAATTAAACACATAGGCGTAATTGGTACTATACAGGAGCAAAAACATAAAAAAAACTAGAATGATTCTTACATACATTGGCTTTGCATTTGCTGTTATATTCTGGTTTACATTCTAACTCTAATGTTTTGCCATTTTGTTTATACATTTATCCACTCAATTTTTATCTTGCTGTTCTATGTCAATGTTAACAATTTCTTGCCCAGCAATTTCCCCCGCCTTTGTGACATTCGTCCAAATGCCGCATGCTGATAGCAATTCTTTATTGTTTCCATCCCAACAATTCCAACCGTCGTCAAATTTGCCATAGACAGAGATCGAATATTACAATGGAGATTTTACTGAGAAAATATTAGAGATAAAAAAGGTAGAATATGTAGGAGATCATTGAAAAAATGAAAAAAAAAGTTATATAACTTTCGAAATACACAGGTTTAATTCTGATTCATTTTATTACAAATTTCAAAAGGGTTTGAAGCAGTTTTCAAGAAGTGTATTAATTTATTTAACATTATATATAAAACCTAATAAATAAAACCACCTACAGAGGAAATGCTTTGCAATAATACATCCTTTCCTTAAAAGTAACATTGTAAGTAATGTCACAATGTTTCTTGATGCTTTGTATTTAGGTTTCCGAGATCAATACAAAATATTAGAAAAGTATTTTCCCCAGAGAAAACTATTTGGGGTAAGCGACTATAAATAAGTTTCCTTAAATTTCAGCAATTTTGATCGAATCTAAATTTCTTTACTCTCCTTAAATAAAAAATAATAATAAAGTAAAAGCACGCAGTTTTCGAAATGACTTAGGGATAAATTGGCAAAAATTCTTGGTGCTCACTTTGAAAGAAAATAAGACGTTCTTTTTTCTCTTCACTAAGTCATTATTATTTTTAATTGAAAGTTCAGTTTATTATTGCTGTTATAAATTTAATCGATACTTCATACAACAACATTTCTCGAGAGCAACACCCGTATAAGCTATCTAACCTATCGAAATTATGTATATAACAATGGTAGACATATTTGGTGACAATTGTTGAGAAACGCCAAATATATCGCCAAGGCGTCTAATATGGGGATAAAATTAGTCGATAAAAACTTTGCAAACAGTCAAAAACATAACGTTTGTAATAATATGAAATGAGGCCACGAATTGTGTTCACCATTCTGAGAGTAGTAGGCGATATACCAAGCACTAATTTTAAAAACAAATATGATTTTCTTTCTTATTA
The DNA here is from genome assembly GCA_032207245.1 of Pardosa pseudoannulata. Taxonomy (NCBI): domain Eukaryota; kingdom Metazoa; phylum Arthropoda; class Arachnida; order Araneae; family Lycosidae; genus Pardosa; species Pardosa pseudoannulata. The sequence goes on from CM063510.1 coordinate 76,556,082, forward strand.
AATGATTTACTGACATTGTACTTTTGATAAGTGCGAAAATTGATTGAAAATCTTGTATTTCTATCTCATTGAACTGTGAAATATAACTAAGAAAACAAGGGATGTTTTTCTAGCCATCATGTTATAAATTATGGCTTGGGTGTTAAAGTTATTTACCACAACATATGATTTAATTATTACTAATAACTATTGATAAGTCTTTCCAAAACAATAATTTTATTTATGAATATTTATATCTCGCCTCGCATATTTTTTGCACTCATAATTTTATGATATTTGATTGTTCACCATATAGTTTATAAAAATATTTAGTTTCTATTGACACATTGTCTGCGTGTACATTTCGCAGCGGAATTGTACCGGGAGCGGGCGTTTTGCGCGTAAATTTAATTATTCAGTTAAATCTCTATAGATCTAAAATTATTTAATTTTTAAACCAACTTTTCGTATTTTATATTGAAATATATAAAGAAAGATATAAATAGAAATATATAGATAGCAACCATAAGATTTTTGTAAACAAAAAATATATATGTTTCAGTGGGGTGTTATTGTAATGGTTTAGGTTAGTGTAATGTTGGTGTGAGGGTAATCGAGTAATGTACTGGTTGGTTTGTGTTGGTTAAGTGTCTGGGTCGCGGTGTGGTAAAGGTACGTAACCGTTTTTCCGGGGGGCGTTTGTGGTTCTGTGGTAGTTTACGTGTGGTTGGTTTTTGCCAGTGGATAAATTTATAATAGTATCGTAAATAGGAAAAATCAAATAGAAATAGTAGTATATAGTTTTAATTTTATCGAATTATGTTATATATAAACATTTTTACATTATAAATGAAAGACAAGAACATTCGGCTTCGTTTTCCTGTATATACCGTTATTTTTGTACCCACAAACAAACCATGTTGTTTGTAGGTACAAACTAATCCTTACTAGTTCGTGTCCCGCACTCAGGTATCAATCGTCAGAAAGCGTTCTAGTACGTGTCCCGCAATGTGTTAATATGCTTCGAGACTAAAAATATGTCAATTTTTTGCTTAAAATAACTGTTAGAGCCTTTAAAAAAATAAACAGGATGTTATTATTGCTTTTATTACTTTCTTTTAATATTTATATCATATTTATCACAGAAACTAATTTTTATCCTAAAATACCAAAGGTATCATAGATAAATCCTAACGGTAAAATTCTAAATGTATTATAGATGCTTATATAACGTGTAAAAGAACTGAGTTTGAAACATTTCCGAAAAGGTTTATTTTCAAAACAATTAATTATAAACAACTTCAAAAATAATTTACATTTTACTTTGAAAGGCAAACAATATTTACATAAATTTATTACTAAGATCAAAAGAAATTTTCAAGCAGGTTTATTAAAATTGAAACGGAAAGCAAATGACTATAAACTTAATATATCTCACCTTAAAGTGCCATTACCAAGTATAGGTATTATAAATACTTATATAGCGTGTAAAACAACTGAGTTCGAAACATTTCCGAAGAGGTTTATTTTCAAAACAATTAATTATAAACAACTTTAAAAATAGTTTACATTTTACTTTGAAAGGCAAACAATATTTATATAAATTTTCAGTCAGGTTGATTAAAATTGAAACAGAGAGCAAATGACTATAATCTTAATATATCTCACCTTAAAGTGCCATTACCAAGTATAGGTATTATAAATACTTATATAGCATGTAAAACAACTGAGTTCGAAACATTTCCGAAGAGGTTTATTTTAAAACAGTTAATTATTAAAACACTTTAAAAATAATTTACATTTTACTTTGAAAGGCAAACAATATTTACATAAATTTATTACTAAGATCAAAAGAAATTTTCAAGCAGGTTTATTAAAATGAAACAGAAAGCAAATGACTATAAACTTAATATAGCTCACCTTAAAGTGCTATTACCGAGTATAGGTATTATACATACTTATACAGCGTGTAAAACAACTAACTGAGTTCGAAACATTTCCAATAAGGTTTATTTTCAAAACAATTAATTATAAACAACTTTAAAAATAATTTACATTTTACTTTGAAATACAAACAATAGTTATATAAATTTATTGCTAAGAGGAAACGAAATTTCAAGCAGGTTCACTAAAATGAAACAGAAAGCAAATGACTATAAACTTAATATAGCTCACCTTAAAGTGCTGTTATCGAGTATAGGTATTATACATACTTATATAGCGTGTAAAACATCTAACTGAGTTCGAAACATTTCCGAAGAGGTTTATTTTCAAAACAATTAATTATAAACAACTTTAAAAATATTTTACATTTTACTTTGAAAGGCAAACAATATTTACATAAATTAATTTTTAAGAGCAAACGAAATTTTCAAGCAGGTTTATTAAAATGAAACAGAAAGCAAATGACTATAAGCTTAATATAGCTCACCTTAAAGTGCTATTACTGAGTATAGGTATTATACATACTTATATAGCGTGTAAAACAACTGAGTTCGAAACATTTCCAATGAGGTTTATTTTCAAAACAACTAATTACAAACAACTTTAAAAATAGTTTACATTTTACTTTGAAAGGCAAACAATATTTACATAAATTTTCAGTCAGATTGATTAAAATTGAAACAGAAAGCAAATGACTATAATCTTAATATATCTCACCTTAAAGTGCTATTCGTCAGTGCTACGGAAAATTGTTTCTTTTTTATTAAAATTCTCTGCATGAGAGCAACAAAAATCATCCATTTTACAGGAATAAAATATATTACAACATGTTAGGCAGCTCATGTTTAATTTCAAGCGAGATATGTAAAGAATGAGTAACAGAAGTTTCTGGCAATTTATTCTCCGAAACAGGAAATACTTCGGTTAAAGTTGACACTGTCTTAGCCTGTTTATACAAACGCATAAGTTTTGTTTGTTTTCCTGAATAATGATCATATTAAACTTACAGTCTATCATTCATCTGATAAACAAGTGAACACCATTCATCATTTCAATAGGGTCACTTTTAGGGGTCATCAAGATAGAGCCCCATTCCAATATTTTCTCTTTACTACCTAATTAAAATAAATGACATCGCAACACAGTTGGAAAGACTTCATGAATCCTCGAATCGATTTTGTGGAGTACTTTCGGCATTAGCGTTTAATACCAGTGTAGAGCTGTGAACATAGGGTCGTTAGAAATCATCAAAACTAAAGCCTTCATTTCAACTTCTCAAGAACTATATATTTGACGCACTACATTTTCTAAAGCTTGAAAAAGGGTTATAAACTTTAAATTCAAACTCTCAGGTAAACACATTTATATTATTTTAAATTTTTTTCATTTTATTTAATATACTATTCATCTTTTATTTAAATAAATTTCTAGCAATTTCTATTCGCATGTTGCCAAATTTTTCTTCTAAGTCTTTCACAAGTAAAGAGACGTTACTTTCTTATCTCATTGTCAGTTTTTCAATACCTTGATCCTCCGTTTTCTATTAAGCCGAACGATGGCCGATTGGTTAGGGTGCTGGCCTTTGGAACTGGAGTTCGTGGGTTCGAATCCCACTGTTGCATGGACGTCCTTAGCTGTTCGAAATCAGCTTTAAGCTGTAGGTCCAGGTCTCATTAGTCCTCGTGTTCCAGAAAGTAGACCGTAGCTCTCCAAACCAAACCGCTTTCTATAAAAGGAGGAAATAGAAAACGATAAATGTGAGAAACAGTTGTAAAATTCGATAAAATTTATGAATATGGATAAATAAATTATTTATATAACTAACTGGCAGTGTTTATCATTTTATGAAGCATAGCTTACCTTTAATACCAATCATTTTAAAAGTGTTTTATATTTGATTCTTACTTTGAACATGTTGATCACCTCATTGTAAAGAATAACTGCTTTGCTGACTCTACCTCTGCATGTACATAACACTGACACTCTAAGAGTGCTATGTAAATTATATTAATTTTGATAAAGATTCCTGTGGTTAAGTCTTTCATAATCTGAAAAAAAATAAAAATAAAATGTAGAAAATCAGTACAATGTGTTATTACAAATAAATAAATAGTTAAAAAATTAATTGAAAGTTTTTACTGTTTCAAAAAAAAATGAAGCTTTTATTTAGTATGACTGATTATTTAAAAAAATATTTTGTAATTAATACCTGCTATATAAAAACTGGTCGTAATTAAGCCTTTTTTTTCCTATTTCTCTGCAATTTTGCTATCAGTGAACCTGCGATAGGATATATTATGCCATGTTGTTGGAAAGGTTAATAGAAGAATAAAAACGTAATTGCAACACACACACACCACATGAAAAGCAATGAACAGAACTGTTGAAAAACTGCTAATACTCCAGCAAAACAGGCAGATGTATATAAGAGAAGAGTTACCATTGAAGAAAATTTATTTTACAACTGAAAATTTAAATACCGTTACAGATATCTTTATTCTATTTTGTTAATTAGGCCAAGTCAACGAAATGTTTTTGTTGATTAGATATTGCAAGACTACAATCATAAGGTCAGGAAAGAGGGCTTTCAGGAACCTCTAAAAAAGGTTCAAGCAGTATCTGTTTACGCTGATTCTTTTCTATGTCCTTCATTTGTCGAGATCACTAGCTAATTGCGCTGAGGAAAAATTCTGATGATCTCACTCCCTCACTCAGGAGGTCAGTGGCAAACTCCACCTGTTTGAAAAAAAGATAGGACTGGACAACACTGGAAACCTTTAGCCTTTTCGTCAGTAACCCGTTGATAGCAGCAAATCCTGTTACTGGTTAACTCTTTGTTAGAGTATATAACTTATTTTAATTTTGACAAAGTTTCGTGTTCTTGAGAAAATCACAGTTCAGATTGCCATACTCCTTCTCTTTCTTATCATCTTTTTTGTGATCTGTGCATAGATCCTCTAATATTCTGATCCCGCTAGTTGTTAGGTTATTTATACTCTGTTGGATAATGGAATCCCTTAAAGAACCAGAAATATTTTACCCCTTACGTGAACTTGAAACATTCTGAATAATGCATAAAAACACTTTTCCCCAGTGCCCCTGAATCTCACATAAACAATACTTCCTTACATCAAAGTGACGGGACTAAGTTTTTGACTATAGGTTTGAGAAAATGATTAATCCGGGATCGATGAATGAGAGAAAAATAACAATGGTTCTAACACGATAAATTATGGTCAAAACAAATGGAACGATCTTGCCAGAGCTATAGATCAAGTTCTCCTTCTCCCTTTTCTTGTTTCTGGTTTATGCACAGACTAGTTATTTCTGTGACTCTGTTAGTTTCTAAAATGATCAAGGAAAATCTCGGATGAATTAGAAATATTTTTGTGGTCCATGTGACACTAAAAATTCTTAATAGCATACGGCTTAATAACATAATTTCTTTAGTACTTCTAAATTCCACAAAAATGATATTACTGTGAAGACAAAGCTACAAAACAGAAAAAATTTACCGATAGGTTTTGGAAAATGAAAATTCTAGGGACGATGAATGGGAGAAAAATAACATTGGCTATATGGGGACAAATTCTGGACAAAAGGAATTGAACGGTCAATGCAGTAATGACAAATTGAGTTTCACTACAATAAAAAGTTTTATTTGTTCGACAAATAGAGAAGCAAATGTTATCATGCTGATAAACATGTGCAATAAATTAATCATTTGGATATTTCGTATTTAGATTGGTTGATGGTGAATTGAATCTATTGCAATGGAAATTCACGAGCTATTGGTTCGTAGTTTATTTACAAGAGCAGTTATTTTGTTGGATGCTAAGACTACGCTTCAAGCTTTTTTTTGAATAATCAAAATAGTTCCCTAAGAATTTTCGAATGTAGACCTTTGGCTAAGACACTGGCACACTGAATTTCTTTCGAATGGATTCCTGCCCTTTGGGGAATTTGGGGCGATGAAAAGTCTGATACACTGCATAAAAAGGGATCCTTGATAAAACCAATTCACGAATCACCCTCTTTCATTCCATACAATTAAATTCTTGTTAAACTGATTCTTAAGAAAACTTCAACAAAATATGGTACAACGTGCTAAGAATAAGAGATGGTGAATTTGGGGGGAAGATAGATCTGATCCCAGTTTTCTGAGAAAGACTGCAGTGGCCTGTTTTGGAGATCTGACTGGACATTACTGTGTACAAGACCATTTCTACAAAATTGGGGTGGTAGATTCACCGGTCACTGTTTTGTGTGACTCTAGCCATCCAATGGCCTTTGAACATTTAAATAGCTGTGTTGTACTTTTTCAGTAGGAGAACATTGTTAAAAAGTATGGGAGAGCCCGTGAATTAATGGCTTAGGTGCTAATTGTTAAGAATTTGTAAAATCGTTAAGTATTTGTATGTTAAGCATTTGTAAAATAAATAAATAAACATTTACACAGGTATCGTCTTCTGTAGTGAATCCAATTAATAAAATAAAGTCAATTTAATATTCTGCTAAAAAAGGCAAAAAATAAATTATTACCAAATAAAAATAGATTACGTAAGATTTTCTAAACTAATTATATTTATTGAGCACAATCAATTAAGAAAATATTAAGATTTTATTCATGCCTATGAAACTTCTTCCTGTAGTTTCAATATTTAATCTCATAATCTGTAAATATTATGTAATTGTTTGTTCATTTGGGAAAATGTATATGTTATAAATTTTATCCTTGATAGCATCTTATATTGAAATAAGAGAGTTATAATTCCTTTTGTAAACATCATACAATTGCTACTGGAATTTTTTCTGTCTTATTCTTCTATTTGAACCAATAAGAATCAATTAAAATTCGTTTATTAAAATGATTTATTATTTTTCAATCTTATATTTATTTTTTAAAATCATGTAATACCATAAAACTTATAGTCTTACGCAAAACAATTTAATTTTAAAACTGTACAGTTTTTTGTATAGAATAGTATTTAAGAAACTATCATTTTTAAAAAAAATCTTACTTTTTTCTCTGTATAATATACTTTTTAAAAAAAATGTATATGTTTTCGTACCTTTATTTTACTTGATTTTATTTATTAGACTGTTATTAAATGCTTTCATTTTCTATCATTTATTAGAATGTGAAGTTTTAAGCAATCAGTTCAATACTAAGTCATAAATTTCTTCTATTGCATTTATTGTGTCTTAAAAATATATATGTTGATGCATGTTTCGTCATTTTCAAATTATTTCTTTCTTTCTATCTTTTCGTATATATAAATATGTTACGAAGTACAAAAATAAGAAGTTATGTTTTTTCTTGGAAAATAGCTTTCATTTTATATGAAATGGTAGAAACGGAAAATGAAACATAGCAAAATTTCTACCTTTTCTAAAGATTTTTTTTTCCAATTTAAACATAAGTTTCTTTATTTTAAAATCTTATTTACGTTACTAAATCAGAACTGAAATAATCTAGAGATTTATTGAATTTGATAGCTGACTTCTCTATACATGACCATAATATTTTTGGAGAAATATGCTCAGGACATTGTTTAATTTTATAAAGGAAAATAAATCCAAATAGCTACCAGATTTTTTAATAGGATCATTCATAAAAAGTATACAAAAATATATAAAATTAATTGAAAGAATTGGACTCACTTTTAGAGGCTATTCACATTTTTCCTTTCTGAAAAATGTGTATACAAAACTACATTCACTTCCTGAAAGCTATAGGGGCAATAGAAATGTCAGAATTTTTACCTAGAATCACATTTTTTGGAAAGATTGATTTCGATTCTAAAATAAGATGTGCTATCGCTAGGGACGTTGGAAAAATTTTATTTGATTTCATTGAATGGAAATGTTGTGCTACTGCATTATACAGTACCATTGATTTCCATAAGGACATGAATGATTTTATATAAACAGCTGTAGTCTAAAATCATACCTATTTGTTTATATAATTGATTTTTACTTTAAGTAAAATAAAACTACAACAAAGAACAGCATTTTTTAATGCGAGACGTAAGCATAACTTAGAAAGGTATAAAACCTAGTATTCGACACTTTCCTACTATTACAGCAATGAATATTAAATAAATTTCATAATTATTCTTCTAAGAATAGGAGAAAGGAATTTGTTTTTGTCAAATTAGTAATTTATTTTGAATCTTAACGTTTCTTCAACTGTGAGTTGAGAACCAAAAAATTGTCATGTGCTAAATTTGATGGACCATGACAAGAAATTTAATGTACATAAATTTCATAATTATTTTTTAAAGAATAGGAGAGAGGAAGATCGGGAATCTGCTTTTGTCAAATTAGTATTTTGGATATTAACGTTTCTTAAACTGTGAGTTGCGAACCAAAAATTGAGCTAAATTTGGTGAACCATGAGAAGAAATTTAATGCACATGTGTCTTTTTCCGATCACCACTACCGAACTATGGCCGAATGGTTAGGGCGTTAATCTTGGGTACCGGGGTTCGTGAGTTCGAATTCCACTGTGGCATGCATGTAAGTACCGTTCGAAATCGGCTTTAAGCAGTAGGTCCCAGTCTTACTATCCCTCGTGTTGCAAAAAGTAGACAGGATCGCTCCAAATCAAACCTCCAAACCTCCTTATTAACTCTAAAGGGAAATTAGTTTAAAAATCTTCATTAAGCAACATGGGAGTAACACAACAAAAATAATAAGTGAAAATCAGACAAAAAATTTTTTTCTAATGAAGTATCTTTGAAAAACATTCAATGACCTTAAGAAAAAGTGGATCTCTTTAGTTAAACTCTTTTGTTTCCTTTCAGTTGGCGAGCTTGACTCGCCAACCTACTTTGCTGATTAAGAGGATTTCTACTTTGCTGAGTAAACAAATTCCTTTCTCACACTGGTAGCATCCCCAAGGTTATAAAAGGCTGAGCGACGATCCTTTGTTGGATTTTTTCTGTGGATGTTGTTAAATAATATATTTAAAACTTATCCTGAAAAATCATATTCTTTTTCGACCACGATACATCGTCGAAAAATAGCAGGCTACGCTATGTTTCATAAATATATAAGTGTGTGTGTATATCTTAAATGTATATAAATTTAGGGTCTAAGTAACGTGCCTCTTATTTAAAATTTTCTAACAAAAAATATTTTTTATGTTTTGAAAATGAATGATATATGTATGCAAAAATAATAATTTGTTCTAATTATGTTTAAAAAATTATGTTTGTAAAACTAGTAGTTTTCAAGATATAAGAAATAGAAAATGATAATTATTTCCCATTTTTTTCGAATTTTAAGAGTCGCATGACCCCTTAAAAAAACAGTATATCGTTATATTATTAGCCTTTGCACTGCAAAATTACTAACACATATTCATATACCCAATTTTATAAAGGAATAAAAGGACTGTATTTTCAGTTTGAAACAATATAATGTATTTACTTACTTCACTTTAACTTGAGACTATTCTGAATGTGTATATAGCAACTGAGGAATAATATAAACTTTATTACGAGTAAATATAATTTTGCAAGCTATTGCCAGATACAAAATACACAATACAGCAATTACATAAATTTAAAACAAAAACCATTATTGTATGTTCCATCTGAAGTATTACTACAATAGCAACACTCCCTTAACACATAGCAATCCTATTTCAAATCCCTTGGATTTACAAATGATTGATGACTAAGAATGTTTTCCCTTTTATATACATTCCTGATATTGCGCATTTCGCTTAAGATATACCACAACTAAAAATACATTTTTAGCAAAATGGAACCAGTCCGCTTGAAATACGTGAGATATCTCAACGGTTTACCTCCGAATAGAATACATTACACAGGAGACTTTTTCCCCTACGAGGCAGGGTAAATAAAATATAATTCATAACGTTACAAATGATCTTTCTGGTATATTTTTCTCTTATGTATTTTCCTTTTACTGTCTAATCTTCCCTTTTTTCCCCTCCCTTACGGAGACTTTCCCATATCCCTGCCAACCCAAAAGCAAAATTATCGTAAATGACTCTTGATGTTGGACTTTCGTTCTTAATTTTTTTGTGTGTTATTAACTCTTTTGACTTGTGACATCAATATAAATTTATCGTTCCCGATATAAGCATGGCTATATTAATGTTTTTTGCCGGAAAAATGTTTGGACATTTTTACGCAAAAGTGGTTAATTCTTTTTCTGTGTATCAAATAAAGCCTTGTGATGCATTATATTTGGAATGTTTAGCAACTAAAACATGGTTTCATTTTTTATATTTACTTTAATTTCCTTTATTTTTTTAATCAGATTTTTTTTACGAACGGCAGGTTTTTTTCATCTGTTAACAAAAACTTAATGATGCATGATTGTTTCCTGGATAATTTTTCATGCTATTTCGAATCATAAAAACATAACATGGAATTAAAACATTAAATGAGATAAATGCATAATATTAATGATTAAAAGAAAATGTCGCTATCAGAAAAAAATTAAATAAATAAATAGTTATATCTTTGTTGCAATATGCCGTAAACGTTCAATGAATGTACTTTTTTCGTAAAAAAGGGTGTATTTATGTATAATAATTACTTACACGTAAAGTAATTACTATACAGGAAGTCTGTATACTTTTTGCACACTTTTTTCGTATTTTATGTTATGTTTTGTACGCAAAAGACCAGTAATTTTGTTAGGATATTCCGAATACTTTTTTTGTAATTTTTTGTAGTTTTTCCTGCATTATTCTAATCTTTAATAGTAGTAACCCTGTCATTTCTAATTATCCCCAAAAGTATACAAAGAAACCAAACAGTTTTACTTGCAGACATAGTTTGTTTTTTTGTGTTTCAAAATATTCAATATTTTTTTACTGCTGAGTGGATGTTGTTCCAATTTGCTTAGTAAGATAATTATTTTCGGTATTTTACTCAGAAATTACTCCTGTTCCTTACAGTTCTAATAATATTTTAATAGAAAATACATTATCTAGCGGAATCACCATCTGGTTATTTGTACCATTGACAACATACAGGATTTTAGCCATTTGAACAGCTTATAATTTAATTTCTGTTTAAGCCTCGATCATATTAGCTTACTCTTTGAAATTCTAATATTATTTTAATAGAAAATACATTATCTAGCGGAATCAACATCTTATTATTTGTACCATTGACAACATACAGGATTTTAGCCATATGAAACAGCTTATAATTTAATTTCTTTTTAAGCCTCGATCATATTAGCTTACTCTTGTTCCTTACAATTCTAATATTATTTTAATAGAAAATACATTATCTAGCGGAATCCTCATCTGGTTATTTGTACCATTGACAATATACAGGATTTTAGCCATTTGAACAGCTTATAATTTAATTTCTTTTTAAGCCTCGATCATATTAGCTTACTCTTATTCCTTGCAATTCTAATATTATTTTAATAGAAAATGCATTATCTAGAGGAATCACCATCTGGTTATTTGTACCATTGACGACATAAAGGATTTTAACCATTTGAACAGCTTATAATTTAATTTCTGTTTAAGCCTCGATCATATTAGCTTACTCTTGTTCCTTACAATTCTAATATTATTTTAATAGAAAATACATAATTTATCGGAATTATCATCTGCTTATTTGTACCATTGACAACATATAGGATTTTAGCCATTTGAACAGTTTATAATTTAATTTCTTTTTAAGCCTCGATCATATTACCTTACTCTTGTTCCTTACAATTCTAATATTATTTTCATAGGAAATACATTATCTAGCGGAATCACCATCTGGTTATTTGTATCATTGACAACATACAGGATTTTAGCCATTTGAACACCTTATAATTTAATTTCTTTTTAAGCCTCGATCATATTAGCTTACTAGTAGCAAGTATATTTATAACAATTCTTAACAAAGTAACTTACTAAGAGAGCTACCTGTGATACATATTTAGAGTGTGTTACACTATTGCAAAACCTTTAAAACCTTTTAGATAGTCAAATCTTAACCAATTGATGTATTGGCCCATATATAGTTTTACGGCAATCGTACAAGAGAGCAGATGGTGTATGTGCTGTATATGGACTGTATTCTGTAAATTGACGACGAAAATCAGGAACATTTATTACATGAAAAAATGGAATGATGCCGTTGACAGAAGGCTTGTCATGTTATACACAAACATACTACTTTCCGTTGTGAGAAAAACTCCCTCGGAACAAATCTCCGCACATGCTCAGTGCGCGAGCGAGGAACATAACATTCCTCACCTGTGAATGTTACACATTCAACATTATTTGAAAAATTTGATTACAATTCAAATAGACATTATAATAATTACAATACAAATACAAATTCACAGTGCAATTTTTAATATATAAGTAACATCAAACAAACACATTACATAAAAACAACCATCGTAACTTAGTTTGTAAATTAAAGTGACTTAGTAGCTTGTTTAGAGATCTATAATATGAGTAGCGTAAGTCTATAACCACAGACGAAAATATTTTCTGCTAAATATATATTCCCCAAAGCAGAAAATGAGACATATGAAGGAATTCAGATCTGTTTTTCAGAATTTGTTTCAGTCTTTCTTTCTATATTTTTAAATTAACATTTTAATTTCATATGTCATAAAATAAACCTAAATTGAAACTTTCTCTAAAGCTAATATAAATCCTTAAATTCTGTAGGATGCTAATGGATCATATGGCTTGCGAAGATCCATAACGTACTACTATGTACCATTTATTAGGTTAACGTCATTTACATAAGATTTTTCTTTTCAATTTTAGTTCGTCGGTCGGTAAATTTAACGATTTAGACCATGTTGCTGCTTTGATGTAACAGAATTTTAAGTAAATTTTTGGCTTTCAAAAATAACTAAACACGTAATTATTTATGGCTGTTCTATAAACTATACTACAAACTAAGATTTAATGTTAAGAAAAACACACGCACACACACACACACATATATATATAGGTTTGGTTTGGATTGGTTTGGAGCGCTACGGTCTACTGTTTTTGCACACTATGGCTAATGAGGACCGGGACCTACAGTTTAAAGCCGATTCCGAACGGTCTATACGAATAACCATGCAATAGTGGGATTGGTATATATATATATATATATATATATATATATGTGTGTGTGTGTGTGTGTGTGTATATGTATGTAATACGTATATATAAATATATATATATATATATATATATATGTGTGTGTGTGTGTGTGTTTAAAATGGGAGTTAACAATTTAGTGAGTTATAATTAAAAACAGTTGGTACTCATTAACAATAAAGTAATAAGTCACAGACACACCTTCAAGTGGAATTATGTGGAATAAAGAAGGTGACACGGAAGTAGACCGCAGGAATTTGCTTAAGTAGCGAAGCCAAAAACTCACTTCTAGGCGGGAACTTGGACTGGTAACATCCTCTAAACCTGTCGGAGCAAAATGAGAACAATATATATCTAAATAGCATAGAAATGAACAGAAGGATTACAATAAAGAAGTTTTTGTATGTGAAATTAAATGTGTCTTTCATGCTTTAGCCACTCGTCCGGGTCATATATATATACATATATATATATATATATATATATATATATATATATATATATATATATATATATATATATATATATGTATGTATGTATGTATGTATGTATGTATATATATATATATATATATATATATATATATATATATATATATATATATATATATATATATATATTTATATATATGTATGTATGTATGTATGTATATATATATATATATATATATATATATATATACATATATAAATATATATATATATATATATATATATATATATATATATATATATATATATATATATATATATATATATATATATATATATACATATATATATGTGTGTGTGTGTGTGTAGTGAAGCACTTTTATTAGAAAAATTTAAAAAGTTGTTATAACCTCAAATGATAACCATTACAGATTTTTTTAAATAAAGTGTCAATACATAGAAAAATTACAAAATGTGTTAGCTTATGAAATAAGTTAAATTGATCACCTCTTGAAAGTTGTTTGTTAACAGGTTTGTATAACTTCACTTACAAGTTCTCGTAACGCCAAGAATGAAATAATCTTACCTTATTCTTATTTTACTGCGCAGCAGTAAAATAAAAATATCCATTTAAGTCTCAACATTTCAGCCCTATAAAGGGTCTCTAATGTTCTTTCAAAATATCAGGGAGTTAAAGTCTTTATCACTTTTCTTCTAAAAGACTAGATTCTATTTACGTTGCTTTTGCGTCCTTGTTATCTAATCTGGACAGAAACTTTTCCACATAGTATAGCACATGACTTTTTTCTCCTCATTTCTCTGTCTCATTCCTTTTCACTCATCTTTTTATCATTCCTTCTACTAAACTCAGACACTAGAGAACAATTTTCAGCTTAGTATTTAGAAATTCTCTTTGATTTATTTTCCACTAAAAGAATGCTTATATCTACTAAAGATAACTGTCATCTTGATTCTAATGTCTGGCTTGTAACTCCAATAGAAAAATAAAAGCTGTATATTTATATGATCGATAACTATATTTAAACTGAAATAACTTATCGTATCAAATAACTTATCGTATAAACTGAAGTGTCAGAAAATCTGGAATATTGCTTAATGTCGTTTTCAATGACGAAAAACTGTCACAAACCGACGTTACATTGATTCAACTAATATTTAACGTTATTCTGTAAACGAAGCAAACCATGATCTTGAAAAGTCCGCAAGTAGAAAAAAGTTTGAAGTTGATAAATATATGGCATTATTAGTTCAAAATATTCCATATATGCCGAATGTTGCGCAGGAGAGTAATTTTGGTGGCTAGCAGAGATCTGTGAAACATTATGTCTGTGTGTAAGAAGAATGTTGTCGGATGCTCTTCTAGGTAATTTTTATCATGTATACCGTTGCATTGCCTGAATGGTACTGACCTAACAAGTCGGAATATACGCATTACATGAATGAACGTAAGTGACCATAAAAGATACTTATGTATCCACGCTACATGTGCGCAAGGTTTCCAAATCATGCTACGTACACTTGCTGCATACAGTCTCAAACGCTACATGATCTTGAACTCATCGTTATTGGCATGCATAGTCCATGAATTCAAGGGATTTCTGGATACCAATAAACAATCATCAGGCCCATAAAATTTGAACCAAAATTATTCTGAATAGTTAACTTCTTCCACTTTATAATAGTCTAAAGGTAGTGCTGACACATCCAAAAAAGTTGATAACTTTGCACTTTGAAGTGATTAAAGGTAGGCGAGTGAGACTTCGTCATTAATTACACATATCAGCAAGAGAGCATTAAACAGGAGGCTTGCTGGCTTCATCAAGATCCAATATTCTCAGCCAAAAAACAAACCAACTTTTTAGCTGCCTCATAGGGTACTTAACAATTCTAGAAAATAAAATATTTTACTGATCCCGTCATATGATGGGCCATATGCTAGTTTTAAAAATACCTCATGTTATCGGGGTAATATTCACCTTTACCAGAAACGAACCAGAAAGTCTTAATTTATTTCTAAAAGTAAAAAAATACAGAACTATTTTTTTTGCATTCATTCAATTATTCAATGATTCTATCATATATCAATTCACAATTATTAGTTTCTGTCTAAGATTGTAATCAAAAATGTGTGCAACAATAGAACGGTAGCAAGTTATTAAATAATATAATTATTTAGAAGATGAGAGAAATTTCATACAAATCATTTTTGTACAAAAATCAAGTATTATTGTAATCAAAAAATTTAATTTGCAGGTTAATATTGACACAATAGATAAGTTTCAATAGAAATTTGACTAAAACTCACTATAAAATATTGCTTTCAAATTTCCAACAAATATGGTACCCATAACAATGGAGTACAAAATTGATTTATTGAAAATATATAGAAAATAATATTTTACATTTTTTTCTAAGACTTTAAATATTCCTTACATTCGAGATTTAAACTTTCCCATGAACAGACCAAGTTAAATAGAATAGCACTATATTATATTTAGTTTAACGTCAACAGCAAATGTAAAGTCAAATATTCCAACCCGCCCCTAAAATCACAAATCAAGAGCTGTAGAACAAAAAGCATTTTCGTCTACTCTTTGTTCAAAAAAAGCAAACCTCCATAGCATAGTGTAGCACAAAAGAAAGTTTGGCTTTTGACCTATAAAAATACATACTTTCTGAAACCGAGCCATGCGCTATTTTTCATTTTTATTGGAAGCAAATACTGTCTAAATTTTCTTTTGATTAGAACTAACACGATTATGAAAAATGAGTCAAGATCACATTTCTCAAATCTGTCACCGTATTATGTTGCAGCAGAGCTTTACAGTCCAATAACGATATTTCCTGCGTGAAAACGTTTGTTGAAGCTGCGTCATAAATAATAAAATTCCACGGTGAATTTCCACTGAAAATACAAAGCTTTATTTTGTTTCCCGGCAAGTCAACATCTGTGATCATTTTCTTCGGTAATCTGGGATCTTATCCGATAATTTGTTTCAAAAGAGAGTCTGTAATTTTTGTTCTTCGCGATTTGATTTTATTCTTTTCATAAACTGCCATGGAAAAGAATATTATAAACTTTTTTGATATCTAATGTAACGTATACGGTGCATGTTTCTTTATCAAGCTATTTTAACAAACTTCCTAACTATATTTATATGCATATCTTTTCGACTCTTTAAACACAAAACGCAAAAGGGAAAAAATCATACATCATGTATACTATTTCCTTAGTTTATACTCTTTTTGATTTGGTTTGGTTTGTAGTGCTACGGTCTACTGTTTGCAACACGAGGGCTAATGAGACCGGGACCTACAGCTTAAAGCCGATTTCGAAAGGATACGAACATCCATGCCACTGTGGGATTCGAACCCACGAACTCCGGTACCGAAGGCCAGCACTCTAAACAATCGGTTATCATTCGGTATATTCTTTTTGAAATATACATCCCTGGTATATTTCTTTTTTATCTATAAAAGCAATCTCAACAAAAGTGGTGTCAAATAAAAGGAAATTTTCTGGAATAGTGACGAACTCCCTTTCAGTCAATAAATATTAAAATTTTATTAAAAAATACAAAATTTCTGTAAGCTATGGAATCTTTACTATCTTTTTTAATGCATTTAATGTTCATGGATAATCCCGTGATAAAGCATGGTACTCGTCTAATGGGACTGGGGGTCAATGTTAGACTGATGGATTTTTTTCTATGTTTACAGTAAGTTTTTGGTACAGATGCGATATTTACACTCCGGCTTTCGACGCCAAATTTGGCGGTTTTTCGAGAGTTTTGCAGGGAGATGACTGGTTAGCTTTATCTACCCTGACATTGGATCTCTGTAGTGGCAACCCTGGTTCGTTCTTTCAGCCCCATTGGTGCACGTGATTTCTGACGTCACTACCCGGCTCTTTAGAATAATTTCTTTCTAATCATTACGGGATTCCTTGAGTTCGGACGTGCCATCTCGCGTGGTCAAGTTGTAGAATTTTATGTTTTTTCTTTTTAGTTTGTTTATTTTTAGCTATACATTATGGATGTTGTTTTGAACGTTTTGGGTATAATTAACATAGTTAAGAAGTATCAGGAGATTTGGCGAGGATTATGCAGTTCTTGGGGAGGGCAACGCGTATGTAGGGATGAAGGTGTAATAGGATCAACTTTTGCTTTGTATATGTTAAACAGTAGGGAATTTCATAATTTTTTAAGAGAGGTCGGTCTTTTAATTTAATTGCTTTTATTAAAATATGTGTGTATGTAATATATATGTATTGTTGTATGTAGTCATCATTAAGAGGGGGTGAAGAGGTGAACCCCCCATCAAAAATTTAAAATTTGTATTAAAGAATTTTTAAATATTTATTTTCTATTCAAACACATTATTAAACTCATCCTTGATGTGATCATATACTAGTTCTTAAATAGTAAAAATCCGTAAAATATATGTTATGTCCTAAAAATGTATTTCTTCTAAATATAAATTTAAGTTTAATTTTATATTCTATAAATAAATAAAAGTTGGGTAATAATATAATATAAGTAATAATGTTATATAAGTATGTAATATCAAAGAAATATAATATTAAAATAATATCATATTTTAGAAACATAATATAAGTAATAATATTTTATTCAAACAAACAAATATGGAGGGTAAAGCACTGACTATTGGAACTAGAATATGTGGGTTTAGTTCCCCTTGCTGGAGTGGATAACCCTTTAGAATGTTCTTCAAGCAGTAGGTCCTGGTCTCATTAGCTCTCGTGTAGCCAAATTGTAGAATGTAGAACTTCAAATCAGACCGAACTAAATCTCTACAAACGAATTGCATTTTATA
>CM063510.1:76579402-76586902 GCA_032207245.1 Pardosa pseudoannulata
ATAATGGCCTTCACATTCATTTTCATGTTTACAATAGCCAATAGACAAACAATAAACTGCCCTTCCATTTGAAACTAAAGTCAGAAGTGTCATAAGTTGAGATGTTCCTTGCTGCGTGATATCGCCTTATTGGATTCTTGATGAGTTAAAGTTAGCAAAATTCAAAGCGAGTAAAGTTTATCTTCTCCTAAACTATCGATCCGATTCTAAAATAAATTGGTATCAATATGCTTCATATCACAACAAAAAATACTGTCTCTTTTAAAAAGTTCGAAATCTACCCCTTCCCCCATTTTGGAGCGTTTAATGTCATTATTTCAAGCCCTATTTCCCCAGTTAAGATCTGGCGATTAAATTTATCAATTTATCACATTATAAATAGGTAAGAACAACATCTTTCTATCATTTTGACATCATTCCTTTAACCATCTCATTTAATCATTTCTTATTTTAAATTATTAAATTTATTTTAAATTATCTGTATTATTTTCAACTTTTTATCACTGAACTCACATATTACGTAAATAATTTTCTTTTATATTTGGCTCAAATTATAGATTAGGTACATATGTGATAATTTTAAATTAACCATCGATTATTTGTTTTTGCAACATAATTCTCAACCACAAAACAAACCAATTTTTATCTGCCTCATAGGGTACTTTACAATTAGTACCCTATACTTTACCATACTTAATAATTCCTTTAATCATCTCATTTAATCATTTCTTATTTTAAATTATGTAAATATCGTCTGCATTGTTTTCATACGTTTTATCACTGAACATAGATGTTACGTAAATATTTTTTTTATATTTGGTTATTATTATCTATTTTTATAGTAGATTAGGTACATGTTTTGTAATTTTAAATTTAATCATATATTATTTTTTGTTGCAATCAAAATCTTATCACCGGTCTAAAGAACAAATTCTATCTACCTCCAAGGTGCAGAGGAAATGATAATTTCATTCTTTCTTTTACTTCCATTAATTACTGTAAAAAAAAATTCAGAAGAACTTAACGATAATTTCGACATAGATAAGAGAAGTTTGAATTAGATTTCTAAATGAAATCAACGTGACTCTAAACTGCCTTCACAGTATTGGGAGATTTTATAGGAGTATGAAGATAAACAAATTATTCTGCCTGTACTAGATAATTCTCAGCCAAAGAACAAACCATATTTTACTTGCTTCATAGTGTGCTTTACAATTCTGAAAAATTAAAAATTTTACGGATCCCGTAATATGACGGGCTATATGCCGTTATAAAATACATTTTCTTATAAATATATAAAAATTCTTTGTATGTGTTTTTATGTATCTTCGTTATGCATTCCTAAATGACTTGATCCTTCACAAAACTTTGAATACTAATTCCGTGGGGAGGTTTTGGACAGTGTTTGGATGACAAAATCGTGTGGATGTAGTATGCTTATATATTTTAATCTAAGTTGAATTTGGCAAGTCTATTTAATGCCCTTTGCTGTTTTTCTTTTAATTACTTCATTAAATAAAAAATAGATGTAAATATATAGATATGAAAAAATGTCAAGATTCTATAAGCATAGAAAATTGGTGATATAAAATTAGTCTACCTCTCCTTCATTATAATTAGCACTTGAGCGCACTAGCAATTGACCATGTCTGTTAAAATTCTTGTTGACAGCAAGTGTGGGTTGCTTCTGTCTTAAAATAATTACAATTTTGTAGGTAGCTTAATTCATCTGATAGCATTACAATATTTTTATAACTAAAAAAACAACTTTAGATTTTTGACTATGTTTACCTGATATATTACATTTTACCAATTTTATTTTGGTATAGTACTTTTATTTTTAATTCATTATCGCCAATTTTATCTATGTTTTAGATTCAAATCTCATTTCATTGCTAACTGTGTTATCGTTTTAAAGAAGCTTTTCTGTGCTACAGGTAGCTTAATTCTTCTGATAGCATTTATAATATGTTTACAACTAAAAAACAACTTTTGATTTTTAACAAAGTTTACCTGATACGTTTATCTGATATATTACATTTTACCAATTTTATTTTGGTATATTTCTTCTATTTTTAATTCAATATCGCCATTTTTATCTATGTTTTAGATTCAAATCTCCTTTCATTGCTAACTGTGTTATCGTTTAAAAGAAGCTTTTCTATGCTGCAAGTAGCTTAGTTCTTCAAATAGCATTTATAATATGTTTACAACTAAAAAAACACATTTTGATTTTTGACTATGTTTACCTGATATATTACATTTTACTAATTTTATTTTTTATATTTCTTTTATTTATAATTCTTTATCACCATTTTTATCTATGCTTTAGATTCTAACCATATTTCATTACTAACTGTGCTATCGTTCCAGTATCGCTATTTTTATCTATGTGTTAGATTCTAATCTCATTTCATTGCTAACTGTGTTATAGTTTAAAATAAACTTTTCTATGCTACAGGTAGCTTAATTCTGATAGTAGTTATAAAATGTTCAAAATTAAAAAACAACTTTTGATTTTTAACTATGTTTACTTGAATTTTACATTTCATGAATTTTATTTATGGTATATTTCTTTTATTTTTTAATTCAGTATCGCGATTTATATCTATGCTTTAGATTCTAATCTTATTTCATTACTGTGTTACGTTCAAAATAAGCATTTCTATGCTCCCTGTATACATATACTTATTTGTTTTGTTTGCACAAGCAATCATAATATTTAATACTTTTTTGGATAGAAGTAATAAAATGAATATTGTAATACATTTTAACAGAAACAAAATTATGCGAAGATAAGAGCATCTATAAACTCACTAAAAAACTTATTGTTAACAAGTATATGAAAGACAATAAAGAAAATATATAAAATAGAATTTTAAAATATGCCCATTATTAAATTACATGACTAGTGTAACACATTTTAGACAAGGATCATATAAAATCTCTTTAAGTTGATACTAAAAATCTCCTTCCTAGTGAAATTCGAATGAAAATACTCTTGAGATAAATAAAAAAACATGCATAATTGTTACGCGTTGTTTAGTAAAATTTATGTAACATTCTGCAAATATGTTTTTCTGCTCCCGCAGAGAAACTAAACTCTCTTTATGGAGTGGTTACAACACTTTTTAATATCACACCACATGTGATCCCTCCTTCCCATAGATATTACATATTCTGACATAATGCATGTGCTTACAGCGTACTTACATATTCAAAATAACTTTTATCTAAAAAATATTGGCACAAAAGATTTCTTTTAATGCTCTCGGAGGCTTAACATCAACATTTTTCATCTTAATGTTTCTCTTCCCTGAAACAAACCTCTTTTCTCAAACGTTAAAAATACGAATAAAAAAAAATTACAGACATACATTATCCAGATTCTCTTCCTAAGCCCCTTTTGATTACAGCAGATGATTCGCTCTGTCCCGGTAACATATAGCTTCTTATGTTATCCTCATAATGTCTTTTAACTCATCTATTATGTTTCCCGTAGGATTTTCGCTGATTGGCAAACAAACAGAATGTTAAAGTGATTAATGGTGGGATGCTGCTTTATTCAACAATGGTATTTTATGGCTGAATGAGTTTAAGGAAATAAATGGCCAGTTAATATGGAAATATTTTCGCGACAGGATAATCTGTTGCGACGAGAAATGTCACTGTGGGAAAATTTGCGCTTTGGGGATGTATTTATGCTCGCGAGTGGGGATAATTTTCTTATATCGTTTTGGTGCTTCGTTTCATTCAGAACTGAGTTCAACTTTACAAAAATGTTATAAATAAAGTTTTATTGTACTGCGTACTTTTGAAAACTTTTCTCATAGAATAAAATAACATTGCTTCGACTTTAAACTATCACTAATTTAGCTTTAAACCATCTTAGTATATATCACAAAATGCAAAACTGCTATAAAAATATATTTATTTTTAATGAAATTATAATAAACATGTTATTAAATGTATGTGAGAAGTTCTCAAAGACGATGATTACTAGTTAATATGGAAGTACTTTAACGACAGGGCAGCTATTTGGAATGAAAAGTGACACCATGGGAAATACTGTGCTTTGGGGATGAATTTACACTGGTACATATGGATAAATCCCTTATATTGTTTCTTTCTATATATTACATATAACTGAGTTTAATTTAGCTGTTGAAAAATGGTATAAACACTTATTAAAACTTTTCCCCTCTGGGTTGAATAATATTGTTACGGATTCAAAAATAAATTATACAAGAGTTGGAAATTTAATAGTAGCAACTATTTATTGACATGGAATACAAAGTGATTAATGTCACCATGTTTTACAGTCCTTCTACATAGTTGTCAGCATTGTGTATGATCTGTTTCCAACGATGTGGGAGTCTCAGAGCACCTGTAGCAGAGATGTTCTCTCGATAGATCGAATGAACCGGTCTATTGCCGAAAGAATCTCTGAAACAGTTCTGAAGCGAATGCCACAAAGTGGTTTCTTCATCATACGAATTAAGTCACAAGGGCTTAAATCTGGGGAGTATGTTGGATGGTAAAGCACTTCTCAACCCATCGAACAAATCAGTCACAGCTTGAGCGGTATGTGGCTGAGCAATGTCATGCAGAATGATAGGGCGGTTCTGCAGAAAGTGCAAAATTTTTCTCATGCTCAGGCGTTGTCCATTAGTGCGGCAACAGCATGCACTTCTGCATTGCTCAGAATAGGACTACTTGGTAGATTCATGTCTGTCAAATTTTGGCGTTCTTCATTGAAGACTTTTACACATCTTGTTACAGTTATGTAAGCAATGCAGATTCCCCGCAAGCCTCTTGAAGCCCTAGATGACATTGTCGGGCTGTACGACCTCTGGTACATTGAATTTTTATCCATTTTTGTTGTTCTTGTTTTGAAAACATCCTGACAACACTTACTTTAGACCGCATGCTAATACAAGGATCAGTTCTTTGCGTCACTCCGAATTTATATGAGGTATAAAGGACGAGTCTTTTTGCTGAGAGGTAAGGTAAGTACGTAGCTTACGTATGGTATACGCGATATTCTTTGGTTTTGTTGTGTAGAGTTTTTACAGGAGTGTTACCACTATTAAAGTTCCTACACTCGTATTTATACCACCGAATTTGGTATCGCATAAAAAGAACTGTTTTAAAAATATAGTTTATTTGTAATCAAGTTCATGTACTAACATCAAGCAAAAAATACAAATGTGAAAAATGTTAAAATACTAGTTAATGTCTAGTTAATATGGAAAATTATTCACGACAGGATAATTGTTACAAAAATTATCACTGTGGGAAAATTTGGCTTTGGGGATGTATTTATGCTCACGCGTGAGGATAATTTTCTTATATTGTTTTGATGCTTCTTTTTATTCAGAACTAAGTTTAACATGACAAAATGTTATAAATAAAGTTTTATTACAATGCGTACTTTCCCACTCTTGAAAACTTTTCCCATGGGATAAAATAACCTTGTTTCGTCTTTAAAAGTCAATGAATAAGCTTTAAACCATCCCAGTATATGTCAAAAAATGAAAAACCTGGAATAGAAATGTATTTATTTTTAATGAAATTAAAATAAACACTTTTTTTAATATATACATATGTGAGAAGTGCTCAAACACGATGACAAAACTAGTTAATATGGAAGCATTTTAGCGATAGGACAGTCTGTAAGAAGGAAAGTGGAACTATGAGAAATATTCTGCTTTGGGGATGAGTTTATACTGATGTATATAGATAAATCCCTTATATAGTTTTCATTCTATATATTACATAAAATTTAATTTAATTTAACTGTTGAAAACTGGTATAAACTTTTATTAAAACTTTTTTCCTCTGGGTAGAATAATACTGATTTGTCTTCAAAAATAAATTAGATTTATATGACCGAATTTGGTATCGCATAAAAAAGAACAGTTTTAAAAGTATTTTTTAGTAATCAAGTTCATATACTAACATCCAGTTAAATATAGAAATGTGAAAAATGTTAAAATACTAGTTAATTCATAGTTAAAATGGAAAACTATTCATGACAGGTAAATCTGTTCCGACGGAGAGTGTCACTGTGGAAAAATTTGAGTATGCTTCGAGTATGCATTTATCTTTGAGCGTGAGGATAATTTTCTTATATCGTTTTGGTGCTTTGTTTTATTCAGAACTGAGTTTAACATAGCTTTTGAAAAATGTTGCAAATAAAATTTTATTACGCTGCAAATTTCTTCGCTTTTAAAAACTTTCCCCACAAGAAAAATAATACCGTTTTTAACTTGAAAAAATAATAAATTAAATTAATACTATTTCAGTTTACGTCGCATAAAAGAGTACTTCTGTAGAAAGACGTTTTATTTTTAATGAAATTATTATAAATTATTTGAATCTATTTAAATGAAATTCGTATATAGTCAAAATAATATAACGCTACTAAAATATATATGTGAAAAGTGTTAAAGCAGTAGTTAGTGGCTAATTAACATGAAAGTAGTTTTAAGACAGGATAATTCGTTGCAACAAAAAGTATTACTGCTCTTGAACTATATTTAGCATTACTTACATTCTATTAAAAATCATATGAAAAATATTTAATTGCTAGTTAATTGCTAGTTAATATGGAAATATATTCAGGGTATTATAATCACTTGTGATGAAAAGTGTTACTATGGGAAATTTTGTTCTTGGAGATGTACTTATGCTTTAATGTATGGATAATTTCTTCATATTGTTTTGTACTTCGGAATTTTGTAGCTAGATTTGTTTTAGAATTGAGTTCGACTTACGTGTTGAAAAGTATTGCAAAAAAAAAGGTTATTACACTATGTATTTGGATGCTTTAAAATCCTTTCACATCAGGATAAAATAACATCGTTTAGAATCCTAAAAGGGAAATATTGCCGTATAAAGAAGCTTAGCCAACGACTCAGGGGCCGAATGGTCAAAGCACGCGATCCAGACCCGAAGATTGTGGGTTCGGTGCTTGCCATGGCAGTTTATCCAAAGTATGGATTTTTAATTTAAAAATGTTATTTATTGTTTCCTTATGTTCTTGAACATTCTTGATCTTTCTTTAATATGTAAATTAATTATTTCTCGAATATTCTGTTCGGGTATAAAAGCTGATACCCAATAGTTGTAGGCAACTTCTCGATCCTGTAAAGTTGCGAGTTGCTACTTAGCTTCAATAAATTGTTCTGTCAAGTTAAACGGTGTGTTCATTCGAATCTTCGTGACAGTATTACTATCCTCGCAGTTTATATCTTTAAAGCAGAACTATTATAGAAATCATATACTATTTTTAACAAATTAAGTATAGAATTTTTAAAATATTACGTAATGGATATTTAATATGAAAACATTTTTCTTACAGGATAATCTGTCCCAATGAATAGTCTCTGGAAACTCTTGTGCTTTGGCAATATATTTTACATTATATTAAAGTCATATGAAAAAAATATTCAAACAATAGTTAGTTGCCAGTTAATATAATACAGCTTCATGATA
>CM063510.1:76596902-76719402 GCA_032207245.1 Pardosa pseudoannulata
TTTTAAATTAAAGCTAGAGATACGATGTAGAGAGTGGCAGTGTTCATTTTTGCATACATTGACCATACAGAATTCAAAACTAAGTAAATTGAAAATGAGAAAATTGTTATGCGCTTGGAATTTAAAATTTTGGATTCCACATCAGTCTCATTTTTGTCCTTTCTTAAAATACCGTGTTACTCTTTGAAAATCAACTAATTATACTGAAATAGTGGGTAAATAAGCAAAGAATAATGAATAAAGTAATTAATTAAATAGTTTGCTTTGGATTAGCTTGGAGCACTACGGTCTACTTTTTGCAACACTAGGGCCAATAAGACCCGTATCTACAGCTTCAAGCTGATTCAGAACGGCTATGAACATCCAGCCACAGTGGGATTCGAACCCACGAACTCTAGTTCCGTGCTAGCACCCTAACCATTTGGCTATCTTTCGGCAATTATTTAATTAAATAGAAAATGACTTATGGCTTCTTATGTTTTAAGAAATTTTTGTATATAACTGTGATGAACTGTTGAAATATATAATCGCACTCATACTTGACGACTTGTCCGATTATTGTTGTATTTAAATAATAGCTTTCTTGGAAGTTCGATGTTTGTTTAGTTGATCCTTTTGTGTTTTGATTGGCTATGTTTAATTAGTTTTGTTTCTGTCAAAAATTTGATTGGCTGGGCGCAGGATCTTCTTAAAACTATAAAAGCCCAATGTACCTCGTATTTCTTGATTATTTTTGTGCTGAATATTGGTGAATATTGGTGAGTTTAATCACCAATATTCAAGCTAAATACGATTGTCTATTCATTTATTACGTATCTGAGCACTGGGATACACCCTCTGACTCCGATCAATACAAGTCGTTTGCCAGGATTCGATTTACTTTCCTGTGCGGGCTTTTTCTATGTTTTAGTATTGTATTTACAACATTTACTTCTATTCACTCGTATTAAACAGGATCTTTTCCCATTTTAACCTCATGTAATCCTTATTTATCTCATTTATATCAATAATCTAATATAATCTCTCATATAATCTCATTTTAATCAATTTTTATCCATTATTTACTATAATATTATTTGAAATTATATAATTTTCATACAATTTAGTGCTCTTATTCTATATTTTATTATTTTATCATTCTGAACTGGCATCTTTATATTGTACATATCTGAATGAACCGATCCCTCGCATAACTTACTATCTTACTTACTGGAGATATGCCCTGCATGGCCAGGTGTTCCACAACTAACGTTCAACGGAGAACGACGATTTCTTGATTATTTTGGTATTTTGAATAAAAGGTGTTTGCGATCTGCGGCTTTTTATTATGCTTCAACATGAACATTACAGAATGCATCAATAATAACTTAAATTCTCCTTTTTGAATATCCGAGGTAAGATAATTTCAATATTCAAAATTTATTTGAATATATTACCGAAGTATATATTTACAGTTGTAAAGACTGGAACCTTGTAAGTGGAGAACGTATATATTTGAGTCTAAAAGTTGGTCATATTCATTAGAAAAACATTTTTAATGCAAAACTATTTTGACAAAATATTGTGGCAACATTTCAAATATTTATCGAAATAATGTGAGATAGTGGTTTCAATTATTTGAATATGGGATCGAAGTGTATTTTTACAATTGTAAAGACTGGAACCCTCTCTCAATGGAGAACGTATATATTTTAGCCTAAAAGTTAGTCGTATTCATTAGAAAAACATATTTGATGCAAAACTATTTTGACAAAATATTGTGGCAACATTTCAAATATTTATCGAAATAATGTGAGATAGTGGTTTCAATTATTTGAATATGGGATCGAAGTGTATTTTTACAATTGTAAAGACTGGAACCCTCTCTCAATGGAGAACGTATATATTTTAGCCTAAAAGTTAGTCGTATTCATTAGAAAAACATATTTGATGCAAAACTATTTTGACAAAATATTGTGGCAACATTTCAAATATTTATCGAAATAATGTGAGATAGTGGTTTCAATTATTTGAATATGGGATCGAAGTGTATTTTTACAATTGTAAAGACTGGAACCCTCTCTCAATGGAGAAAGTATATATTTTAGCCTAAAAGTTAGTCGTATTCATTAGAAAAACATATTTGATGCAAAACTATTTTGACAAAATATTGTGGCAACATTTCAAATATTTATCGAAATAATGTGAGATAGTGGTTTCAATTATTTGAATATGGGATCGAAGTGTATTTTTACAATTGTAAAGACTGGAACCCTCTCTCAATGGAGAAAGTATATATTTTAGCCTAAAAGTTAGTCGTATTCATTAGAAAAACATATTTGATGCAAAACTATTTTGACAAAATATTGTGGCAACATTTCAAATATTTATCGAAATAATGTGAGATAGTGGTTTCAATTATTTGAATATGGGATCGAAGTGTATTTTTACAATTGTAAAGACTGGAACCCTCTCTCAATGGAGAACGTATATATTTTAGCCTAAAAGTTAGTCGTATTCATTAGAAAAACATATTTGATGCAAAACTATTTTGACAAAATATTGTGGCAACATTTCAAATATTTATCGAAATAATGTGAGATAGTGGTTTCAATTATTTGAATATGGGATCGAAGTGTATTTTTACAATTGTAAAGACTGGAACCCTCTCTCAATGGAGAACGTATATATTTTAGCCTAAAAGTTAGTCGTATTCATTAGAAAAAAATTTTTGATACAAAACTATTTTGACGGAATTTTGTGGCAACAATTCACATATTTATCCAAATAATGTGACGAAGTGATTTCAATTATCTGAACATATTATCGAAGTGTATTTTTACAATTGTAATATTTTATGGAGGAAGAGTTTATTAAGCGACGATACCTCTTGGATGACAATATAAAACTTACAAAGCTAGTGAGATAAAAGATGATAATCCTATACAATTTTAACTGACAGTATTTGTTTGCAGAAGATAACGATGTAAGTTATAAGAAAAACACTTGGAGAAATTTCAGATAATTTTTATAAAAGCCTTAATATCTCCACAAATATACGTGCTATCCTCATAACAATAAACACAGAGTATTACAAGAAGCATCCTAATCATATGTTAAAATTTCAACTCTTTTCATACATTACTTTTTACAGTGTTATACGAAACATATTCGATTTTCTTCAATTTGTTGACAGTCCCCTATGGGGTTTCGGGAAAAATTCTTAGCTGAAATGTATAACGTCTACCATCCTCCTTATAAGTTTTTAGGATAATTCCTCGTGTATTTTTTTTAGATATTCAACAAAATGTCTAAAATCACAAATGACCTGTCATCATTGGCAATATAGTGTATGTATATACAGGGTGTCCCCGAAGTCAGTGTACAAACTTGGAGGGGGGGTAGAGAACTTAGTGAAGAGCCATAATTACATAGGAAAGCGTAGGCGGAAATGTAACCCTTACGAGATAAAGAGACACAAAGACAATAATGACACACACAGAATGTAGTGTAAAAAGCTTTATTACACAAAAAAAATAATAAATAAAAAGTATGACAATATATGTTCGAAATTGCTGCCATTGATATGAATGCACGCACGACACCGACGCGACATGGATTGGCGGACATTTTCGAAAATACCGGGCGTTTTACGTATCGTAGCAGCAGCGATGGATATCTGTACCACCAAGTCCATTGTAGAATTGACGGACGTGTCATAGACAAGACTCATCATGGCACCTCAGCGAAAAAAATCCTGAGCAGATAAATCAGGGGATCTGGGAGGCCAAGTGACTGGACCCCCACGCCCAATCCACCTGTTTGGAAATTTCCTGTCCAAATGCTCACGAACAAACCCTCTTCGAATACGGGTGTTCGTGTTATTCGTGGCCGTCTAGAATGTCCAATCGTGTCTCCGAAAGATCCATGTTCCTCGAGGTTCTGATGCACTCGGGCGAACGTTTGATGATTTGGTTGCCACCTCGTTGGATACCTTACCCGATACAACCGAACAGCAGCACTTCCATTTCCGTTGGCTATACCGTAGATGAAATGGATATCTGCCAACTTGGTGTTCGTAAAATTATTCAAGTTCATCACAAGCTGTCTGTGTCTGAACTGAGGAAACCACACTGCCTATCTTGCGAGGTCGAGTATAGCGCCACCTATTGTTTTCCGCCCATGCTTTCCTGTGTCATTTTGTTTCCTCACAATGTTCTATACCTCCCCTCCAAGTTTGTACACGGACTTTGGGGACACTCTGTATGTGTGTGTGTGTGTGTATCAATATATATTTATTTGTGAATGTAGCATACAAATCCAAAAATCTATGAATATGCTTCGAGCTTACTACGTCACTCAGCTCATTCAATGCACCACAATGATAAAATTTTATCACCTTATGACAAATGATTAAATAACGGAAGTAATTGCTTCCAAATGTAGATTCGCAATGGAACTTTAGGATAGTAAAAAAAGCTATTGC
This sequence comes from Pardosa pseudoannulata, assembly GCA_032207245.1. Classification (NCBI taxonomy): domain Eukaryota; kingdom Metazoa; phylum Arthropoda; class Arachnida; order Araneae; family Lycosidae; genus Pardosa; species Pardosa pseudoannulata. The sequence goes on from CM063510.1 coordinate 76,601,368, forward strand.
AAAATTTCAATCCTGTTTTGTTTTCTTAAATGGTTCAACTAACATTTTAACAGACTCTTATATTTAGGAGCTTATTTGACGTATATTGTATCACATTAATATATGTTATCTTAATCTTATGCATATAAGCAGATCGCTTTAGATATGCAGGAGAAACACATGCACTAAGAAATACAAACAAAAGTGTATATTAACCTTTTAAAGAAGAAAGCATAATTTTCATTGTTTTCTTACACAAAACTTCTACAGTCAGCAAACTCTAATTTTATTTTAAAATATTATGTTTTATACAAAATCGTACAGACTCAATACAAATGATTATCAAGAATAATTTGATAAGAAGGTAAACTATGAGTGAAAAGGAAAAAGTTCCAGTTAAAGAAAAAAAAACTTCAAATCTTCAAACTTACATATTAAAATAATATAATAGACTTCTTTCAAAAATATTTTAAAGGGATTTAATTCTTAAAAACTTCTTACAGTTCTTGAGACGGCAATTTTCTCCAATGTATAGATAACAGTCCAAAGTTTATATAAATATTAATATCACCATTGAAAAACGTTTAGGTTATATGGAAATATAATTTTCACCTTAAGACGGCAACTAAAATGATAAGCCCTCGAGAAATGTGATTTAATATCTAAAATTTATTGAAATTCAGATTACAGGCATTGGTGTCACTGGAAATTTTCCAAATTATTCGAAAGTATGATTTTTAAGGAATCGGATATTTCCTAAATCTCTTAACAGCAGAGGAGTTTTATGATATAAACTTTATAGAAACTTAAATCAGTGCTGGAAAACATTCGATTCATTCACAAAAGTATAATTTTTATTTAAGTTACTTTTTATCGACTGTTTTACCATAAAATATTTTAACATCACTACCTATGATGAACTCTACAAGTTAATTTGTTTGTTGTGTAGTAACATAACATTTGAACTTGAATAACGAAGCATTTGATTGCATGAAATAATAAAAATATTATTTCAAATTTATCAATGATTTGGGAAAAATTAAAAATGGTAATAGTAATTTATCTTTCTGTACGTAAGAGACGTGTTTTTAAGTAAGTGCCATGTTAAAATGACAAACAAACAAATATATTTTTTAAGTTTTAATTTTGTATGAACATCTGGACTTTTATATCCTTTTTAACATAATTTCAACTAATATTAAGGCAAGTCCTATCTTAGTACCTGCTTTTGAGCTCCATACTAACAGAAATCTGTCCCCTAGTTATACACTGGATAAACACTTGGATTTGTGTTCCTAAGTCAATATTTACAAGTGTTCTCAATTTTTAAGATGTGTTTTTAAAAGAATTTTGGCTCAACATTTAAACTATCTTAAGTTTTATCTCAAGGTGGTGACCAAAATTATTACCTGAGGTGTACAAAACGCAACTATCAATATGTGCGTAACCAAACATCAGATTTATAAGAGAATAGAATTCAAAAGCTTGTACTGCCGAACGATGTCCGAATGATTAGGAGTGGATCTTCGGTACTGGAATTCATGGATTCGAATCCCAGTGGGGCATGGATGTTCGTAGCCATTCCGAATCGGCTTTAAGAAGTAGGTCCCGGTCTCATTAGCATTCGTGTTGCAAAAATGTAGACCGTAGCTCTCGATTTTAAACCAAAAGCTTATTCTACAATACGACAAGGGATTTCCGAATAGTGGTAATTAAATCAAAAAGTAGATTTATGTACATGCAAAAATAAAATAAAAATAAATGTAAAAATAAAACCGATTTAAAAAGTAAAGTTTTGTGCTTTTATTTTCAAATGGTTCTTACTTAAATAACACGCCCTGTATAACTGAAATACTTATAACTAATGTTCACTGTAATGTTACCGAATGATAACCTAATGGTTGGAGAGCTCATCTTCGAATCCCCCTGTGGTTGTTTGTAGCCGTTCGGAACCGACTTTAAGCAGTAAGTCCCGGTTTCATTAGCCCTCGTGTTGCATAAGTATATAAGTATAGACTGTAGCTCTCAAAATCAAACCGAAAGCTTATTCAACGCTACAACAAGGGATTTTATAATAGTGGAAATTATGTCAAAAATTATATTTATGCACATGCAAAAATATAATGAAAATAAACGTAAAAATAAAACCGATTAAAAAAGTAAATTATTGTGTTTTTAATTTCCAAATGGTACTTACTTAAATTGTATAACATAAATACATTTAACTATTGTGCACTGTAAAGTTGTCGAACAATGGCTCAATGGTCAGGACGAGTATCTTCAGTACCGGAGTTCGTGGGTTCAAATCCCACAAGGGCATGATTCTTCGTAGCCTTTAGGAATCGGCTTTAAGCAGTAGGTCCCTGTCTCATTATCCCTAGCGTTGCAAAAAGTAGATCGTAGTGATCCAAACCAAAGCTATTATTATTATCAGAGAATTGTTAATGTTCAATGGAAGAGAACAAAATCTATGATTATTATTATCATTATCTAACTGATAAGATTGTCTAGGAAAAAGTAAGAAAAATGTATAAAATATCAAGATTGAGGACTTTTTTAAAACATAAATACGATTTGACATGTATTAATCAGAAATAAAACTTTAATTTTACAATGAACAATTACACGATTTAACAACACGATAAATACCAAAAGGACAGTATTATTTTCGATTTCCAATTACAACCCTGTGACGCTAAAGATGTATACAATAGAGTGTACATGGTAATAAGAAAGAAATCCATAAATAAAATCCGGATATGTCAAGGGCAGTCAAGATGGATGAGGTGGAGGAGTTATTCTTGGGCATCTATCCGGAAAGGGCTGGAGAAGTAGCAGCATGCAGCTACTTCGGTGTCAAATTACAGAAAGGACAAGCTGACTTCATGGCTCCTCAGATTCATTTAGGGAGACTGAGAGCATATTATTTTCAGTTTATTCTCTCGCGTAGAGCAAAAATCATATTATTTAATTTTTAACATAATGTAAAGAGAAGAGAAAATGTTTATGTGTATCGATACAGATATATAAATTTAGATGTATTTTTTCCTTAGGAATAACATAAAGGCAAACATTTTTTTTATTTTGTTATTCAATAAATCATTTACCTCACACTCAATAGTCACCATTTATTTACGTGTTAAGCTTCATTAATACGTAAATTATTTTGTGTAAACTAATTTTGTTATTGAATACTTTCTGTCAAATATTTTCTGTTGATTATTTACGAAAGGATAATGACATTGTAAGAATATATCTATTTAAGCATTGATACAGATGTAATCATAAATCTTTTGCTGCAGAGCAGCACTGTGTAATGAGAAACATTTGTATTTAATAAGGTTGTATGAAAATTTTCATTGGTTGGGATATTTCTGTTGATTATTTACGAAAGGATAATGACATTATAAGAATATATGTATTTAAGCATTGATACACATGTAATCATAAATCTTTTGCTGCAGACCAGCACTATGTAATGAGAAACATTTGTATTTAATAAGGTTGTATAAAAATAAAGGTTGTATGAAAATTTTCATTGGTTGGGATATTTCTGTTGATTATTTACGAAAGGATAATGACATTATAAGAATATATGTATTTAAGCATTGATACAGATGTAATCATAAATATTTTGCTTCAGAGCAGCCCTGTGTAATGAGAAACATTTGTATTTAATAAGGTTGTATAAAAATAAAGGTTGTATGAAAATTTTCATTGGTTAGGATATTTCTGTTGATTATTTACGAAAGGATAATGAAATTGTAAGAATATATGCATTTAAGCATTGATACAGATGTAATCATAAATCTTTTGCTGCAGAACAGCACTGTGTAATGAAAAACATTTGTATTTAATAAGGTTGTATGAAAATTTTCATTGGTTAGGATATTTCTGTTGATTATTTACGAAAGGATAATGACATTATAAGAATATATGTATTTAAGCATTGATACACATGTAATCATAAATCTTTTGCTGCAGACCAGCACTATGTAATGAGAAACATTTGTATTTAATAAGGTTGTATAAAAATAAAGGTTGTATGAAAATTTTCATTGGTTAGGATATTTCTGTTGATTATTTACGAAAGGATAATGACATTATAAGAATATATGCATTTAAGCATTGATACAGATGTAATCATAAATCTTTTACTGCAGAGCAGCACTGTGTAATGAGAAACATTTGTATTTAATAAGGTTGTATGAAAATTTTCATTGGTTAGGATTAAAAGGCATGCATTAGAAAAAACATTTTAATTTGCTTTTCACCAAAATTATTTATCATACTTTCAGTATTAAGCACATATTTACATATAAGGTTTTTTAATGCATAAATTATTATGCATAATTGAAGTTTATTGCATATTAACCGTCAATCATGTTGTGTCGATAAATAATAAAAATATAATGATATAATAGACATATCTTTTTAAAGAATGCTGTAGAAGAAATCACAATTTTTTTACATAGAGCAGCACTGCCTAGAAAAAAACTTGTATTTAATATAATTTTGTATAAAATCTAAAAGTGTTTAGAAGTGTCAACTAAAACTGTGTGTCTAAAATTGTTTAACCGTCAATTATTTTGTGTCGATAAATAATAAAAATATAATGATATAGTAGAGATATCTTTTTAAAGAATGCTGTAGAAGAAATCATAATTTTTTACATAGAGCAGCCCTGCCTAGAAAAAAAACTTGTATTTAATATAATTTTGTATAAAATCTAAAAGTGTTTAGAAGTGTTTAACTAAAAGTGTGTGTCTAAAATTGTTTAACCATCAATCATTTTGTGTCGATAAATAATAAAAATATAATGATATAGTAGGTATATATTTTTAAAGAATGCTGTAGAAGAAATTATAATTTTTTTACATAGAGTAGCGCTGCCTAGAAAAAAAACTTATATTTAATATAATTTTGTATAAAATCTGAAAGTTTTAGAAGTGTTTAACTAAAAGTGTGTGTCTAAAATTGTTTAACCGTCAATCATTTTGTGTCGATAAATAATAAAAATATAATGATATAGTAGACATATCTTTTTAAAGAATGCTGTAGAAGAAATCATAATTTTTTTACATAGAGCAGCACTGCCTACAAAGGAAATTTGTATTTAATATAATTTTGTATAAAATCTAAAAGTGTTTAGAAGTGTTTAACTAAAAGTGTGTGTCTAAAAGTGTTTAACCGTCAATCATTTTGTGTCGATAAATAATAAAAATATAATGATATAGTAGACATATCTTTTTAAAGAATGCTGTAGAAGAAATCATAATTTTTTTACATAGAGCAGCCCTGCCTAGAAAAAAACTTGTATTTAATATAATTTTGTATAAAATCTAAAAGTGTTTAGAAGTGTTTAACTAAAAGTGTGTGTCTAAAAGTGTTTAACCGTCAATCATTTTGTGTCGATAAATAATAAAAATATAATGATATAGTAGACATATCTTTTTAAAGAATGCTGTAGAAGAAATCATAATTTTTTGACATAGAGCAGCACTGCCTAGAAAAAAACTTGTATTTAATATAATTTTGTATAAAATCTAAAAGTGTTTAGAAGTGTTTAACTAAAAGTGTGTGTCTAAAAGTGTTTAACCGTCAATCATTTTGTGTCGATAAATAATAAAAATATAATGATATAGTAGACATATCTTTTTAAAGAATGCTGTAGAAGAAATCATAATTTTTTGACATAGAGCAGCACTGCCTAGAAAAAAACTTGTATTTAATATAATTTTGTATAAAATCTAAAAGTGTTTTTTTTCACTAATTTCAGGAATAACTTTCTTTTATTTTTATTGTTAGGAAATCAGGCTAAATACCTGATCTGAATGTATGCATGTAAGCAAATGATTATTTAATCAGTAATTATGTGTAGAATATTCGTATTATTTCCTATATATTTTTTAAATCTTTAAAAAATATTGCTTCATATAACAAAAGTAAAAAATTGTTGTATAGTTAGAATACAATTTCACCTTTATTGCAAAAAAAATCATTTTATATAGATCAGAACATTTTACTTTATATTAAATTAAAAATAGACTGTTATAGTAAAGCCTTTTCGGCTTAGAAGATACTAGGTCTTCATAAATAAAATATGCTATATCACTTGGTGGATACATTGAGGAAAAACATCAAAGTTTCGTATTTCTTTCCCTAGTAAGAAATAAATAACTGAAGACAGGAAAACGTACTTAATCGTCGTAACTCTTAATCTAATATACTAAGTTTTACCTGCTTACTTCTCTAACTTCCCTGCTAGAGCATGTATGAAGAAGAATCTTAATTACATCATTGATTAAGGAAAAGAAACTTACATAACATTTATTCGCGCTTCTAACAACTCAAAAAAATTGAAAAAAGTTATAAGTAGATACAGCAGAAATATTCTTTTATTTCATAAATACCAGTTTAAAATTTAAATAATTAGATTTTCATAATATTTCTGTTCTAAAATTTTAAACATTCTGTTATAAAATGCATTACTTTAAATCTATCGATTGCTTAAAAAGTTTTTTTATATCATTTTAAAATAATACCTCTAATTGTTTTTATGTTATATTACAGAGAACGTTAATTTAAAGAATATATGTACGTTTAAAAGTATTTGATAAAAGCTAGTTCAAATACAAACTGTTCATGTTATTTAGCAGAATAATTATTATTTGAACTTTAATTTTCATTTAAATTATTTATAATAAAAAAATTTTAAAATTATAGTTTTTTATTTTATTCAATGAAAAGTTATGAAAAGATTTAAGCTTTTATTTTTTCTAATTATTAAACACTGCTTTAATAGCCAATAAATAATTCTATAATATTCAATATATTCGATTTTCTTATTTTTCTTTTATACTCGGAATTTAATATTATATATTTCAACAGCTTTTAAATTCGACTTTCTATCAAACTTATAATATGTACAATATGCCTTCTCTAATAATAAAATTTTCATTTAATTTTTATAACTTTAATTAATTTATTTTAAATTAAGAATTAAATTTTAAAATTAATTTTAATTTTAAATTTTTATATTTATTTATATTAATTATTTATTTTTATATATTATTTATATTTTTATTTTTGTTTTAATTTTTATTTATTTTTGTTTTTACTACTTTAATATCTTAAAAATAAGCCGAATTCTTTAAAAATAATATAATAGGCAAATTTAGCCTACGTATTGAATCCCTCATATCAGTCTTCCGTTGAAATTTTGTAATTAAAAATTCATTTTTATATCTCTGAGAGATGTACTGATAAATATATAAAACTTATAATCATACCAAATTGAAGTGAAACTAATATATTTGGCATATTAAAAACATAATGATTCATTCTTCTTTAGGGCTGCTCATTTAATTCTGAATGCATATTTAAAAAAAAACTTAATCTTATTTAAAACTGTTCTACGTGAATTTTCCATAATATTTTTTTTCACATTGACAAATTTCTCAAAATTTAAGAGAACACATCACCTTTAACCCCTTGCCTGTGGCAACGCAAATGCACTAATTTTGGGATAGAAAAAAAACGATGTTTAAAACGGTTCGTAAAACCCGAACTCAATTATTCCAATACATAATATGTAATTTACCATTTTTGCTATAAAGATACTTTCCCGAGAACACTTCGACAGTTTTGAGCCATTCGTGCCATTTGTCACTTTTATGAAATTCACTTGAAATTCACTTGAAGGGACATGGAATGAGAGTTGATATACATAATAACAATGTTGTGTTAGTCTATTATATTTTCTTTGAAAATTATGTCTTTTGATTTATGTTGCTACAACTCGAGTTACTGTATCCATTCGATTATTGTTATCCATTCACGTTTTTTAAGTGTACAGTAAGTGTACAGTAGTATACAGTTGTCTTACTGCAAACTTTCCATACTTTAAGACAAAATAAAACTGAGAAAATTCATTTTTAATGTGTTTGTTTCAAATTTTACATGATGTCAGACATAATTTACGCATATATGAGTTTTTAATCAGTATTTCTTAGGCATAACAAAATGGTACAAATCCCACACTGGCATGGATGTCCGTAGCCGTTCGGAATCGGCTTTAAGCAGTAGGTCCCGGTCTCATTAGCCCTCGTGTTGCAAAAAAACAGATCGTAGCACTCCAAACCAAACCAAACCAAAATGATACAAAATATGCATTCTAAAAATTTTAAATTTGTTAAAAATAAAAAAACTGTTATCGAGTTTTCATGCAGAACGAATTTTTTTCAATGTAATTATTTTGCTCTCGAATAACTTTTAAATTCACACGAAACTAATTACACGAAGAAACCGAAAATAATTAATAATATATAATTATAAAAAAATGTATATGTATCTAAGCGCAGTTAATAGAATAGAAGTTTAAATATTTTCCTTATCAAGAAATCCTATTTTATTCCAAAAATCAAAATTTATGCAAATTTTTCAGCTCCTGGAGAACAATAAGGGAAGTATTTCAAGCGAACAAATAGTGCAAATTTAGAAATATTCTAAAGAAAATCCTGCCAAGGAAGACTACTAGCATTTCCATTGCAAAGAGAAAACAATGCTGATAGTTCGAAAGTTTTTTGGAAAGGCGAACAATAAATTTCTTTTTAAGTCAGCCGTCTTGGCTCTGGGCAGCAAGAATATACTCTCAAAATATTTTTTGCCGTTGCTAAGCATATGCATATTGCACTCTCTCACTCCCTTTCTCTTTCATATATGCTCGGATTTGTATATTTCATTTTATTTTTCACAGTTGCATAGATTTACGGTCCGTAAATTACATTCATAACTTTTTTTTGTAAAGTATGTTTATTTTTTATGTGCTCTAAAATTAAGTTCTTCAAAATCTCAGATATATAATATAGTTTTACATACGACATGTATTTTTTTTTCGTGTTCATGTTCTGGAAATATGAGATGTCTGGTACTTTTTTTTAAATTTAAAATATGGCCTTAACATAATCGTTGATAAATTGCGTATATTTTTATGGCATCTTTTATTAGCTCTCATCACAGCTATTATAATGGCACGATTTCAATACTTCTCTATTCAGAGCACAAAAAATGTCAAGAATTAAAATCTTAAAATACTTCATCTAAATACTGGTTATAGAAAATTTATGATATTTGCTACAATGGTGTTTTAGTTCATTTTCCAAAATTGAAAAAATTCACAGCCCGTAAAATACACTAATAACTTTTTTCTTCAATATATCTGATGGAAATGTTTCTTTTTTGTTGTTTGGAATGCTTGTTCCTCTGCTTTCTTTGTTGGAAATATGAGATATCTGGTACTTTTGTATATTCTCTAAAAGTAAGTTTTTCAACATCTCAAATGTATAATATAGTTTTACATATGATATATATATATATATATATATATATATATATATATATATATATATATATATTGTGCTCATGATCTTGAAATATGAAATGTCAGGTACTTTTTTTAAAATTTAAAATATGATTTTAACATATTCGTTGATAAATTGCCAAATCTTTATGTGGCATTCTTTATTAGCTCTCATCACGGTTACTAAAATATTACGATTTCAGTAATTCTCGTCTATTGAGACCACGAAAACTTAATGTTACGAATCTTAAATATTGGCTATACAAAATTTATGATATTTGCTACCATTTTGTTTTAGTTCCAGAGTTGAAAAATTCACAGCCCGTAAATTACAGTAATAACTTTTTTCATCAATATGTCTGATTTTTGTATGTGTTCTAAAAGTATATTTTTCAAAACCTCAGATATATAATATAGTTTTACATACGACATGTATTTTTTTTTCGTGTTCATGATCTGGAAATATGGGATGTCTGGTACTTTTTTTAAAAATTCGAAATAGGATCTTAACATAATCGTTGATAAATTGCATATATTTGTATGGCATCCTTTATTAGCTCTCATCACAGGTACTATAATGGCACGATTTCAATAGTTCTTGTTTATTCAGACCACAAAACTCAATGTTACGAATTAAAATTTTAAAATATTTTATCCAGTTACTGGTTTTAGAAAATTGAGGATATTGTGTTACAATTTTTATGCTACAATTGTGTTTTAGTTCATTTTTGAGGGTTGAAAAACATTCACAGTCCGGAAATAACATTAATAACTTTTTTCTTCAATATGTTTGATGAAAGTGTTTGTTTGTTGGTCTGTTTTTTATTGTTTGTTTGTTTCGAATGTTTGTTTGTTGGAACTGAGATGTCTGGTACTTTTGTATGCACTCTGAAATATTTTTCTCAAAATCTCTTATATATAATATAGTTTTACATATGACATGTATTTTTTCAAGTTCATGTTCTGGAAATATCAGATGTCTGGTAATTTTTTTTAATTTAAAATATGTTCTTAACATAATCGATGATAAATTGCATATATACTTATGGCATCCTTTATTAGCTATCATCACGGCTGCTATTTGATGAATGGCACTATTTGAATACTTCTCCTCTATTCAGACCATGAACACTTAATGTTACGAATTAGAATCTTAAAATATTTCATCTAAATACTGGTTAAAGAAAATTTATGATATTTGCTGCAATTGTGTTTCAGTTAATTTTTCAGAATTGAAAAACATTCAAAACCCGTAAATTACATTAATAATTTTTTCCTTCAATATGTTTCATTTTTTATGTGCTCTAAAATAAAGTTCTTTAAAATTGCAAATGCATAACAATAGTTTTACATGCGGCAAATATTTTTCTCATGCTCATGTTCTACATATATGAGTTGTCTAGTGCTTTTATTAATTTAAAAAATATATACTCAACATAATCGTTGATAAATTGTCATATCTTTATATGGCATTTTTTATTAGTTCTCATCACGGCTACTATAATAGCACGATTTCAATTATTTTCCTCTATTCAGACCATAAAATCTTAATGTTGCGAATTAGAATTTTAAAATATTTCATCTAAATACTGGTTATAAAAAATTTGTGATATTTTCTACAATTGTGTTTTAGTTCATTTTCCAGAGTTGAAAAAAACTCACAGCCCGTAAATTACACTAATAACTTTTTTCATCAATATGTTTGATTTTTGTATGTGCTCTAAAAGTAAGTTCTTCAAAATCTCAGATATATAATATAGTTTTACATACGACATGTATTTTTCTCGTGTTCATGTTCTGGAAATATGAGATGTCTGGTACTTTTTTTTTAAATTTAAAATATGGTCTTAACATAATCGTTGATAAATTGCATATATTTTTATGGCATCCTTTATTAACTCTCATCACGGATACTAAAATGGCACGATTTCAATAGTTCTCTTCTATTCAGACCATAAAAACTTAATGTTACCAATTAAAATTTTAAAATATTTCATCTAAATACTGGTTTCAGAAAATTTAGGATATTTGTTACAATTGTGTTTTAGTTTATTTTCCAGAGTCGAAAAAAAAAATCACAGCCAGTAAATTACACTAATAACTTTTTTCTTCAATATGTGTGATGGAAATGTTTGTTTGTTTGGAATGTGTGTTTGTTGAAAATATGAGATGTCTAGTACTTTTGTATGTGCTCTAAAAAAAGTAAGTTTTTCAAAATCTCAAATATATAATACAGTTTTACATATGACATACATACATATTTTTTGTGCTCATGATCTGGAAATATGAAATGTCTGGTACTTTTTTTAAAATTTAAAATATGGTCTTAACATAATCGTTGATAAATTGCCATATATGGAAATATGGCATCCTTTATTAGCTCTTATCACGACTACTATAATGGCACGATTTCAATAGTTTCTCTCTATTCAGACAATAAAAACTTAATGTCAAGAATTAAAAATTTAAATTATTTCACCCAGTTACTGGTTTCAGAAATTTTAGGATATTTGCTACAATTGTGTTTTAGTTGCCAGAGTTGAAAAAAATTCACAGGCCATAAATTACACTAATAACTTTTTTTTAATATGTTTGATGGAAATGTTTGCTTGTTGTTTAGAATGTTTGTTGGTCTGCTTTGTCTGTTGTTTGAATGCTTGGAACGTTTGTTTGTTGAAAATATAAGATATCTGGTACTTATATTTCCATGTTTACTGGTACTTATATTGTATGTTCTCTAAAAGTTTTGCAGAATCTCAAATATATAATATAGTTTTACATAAGAAATATATTATTTTCTTGTTCATGTTCTGAAAATATGAGATGTCTGGTATTTTTTAATTTAAAATATAGTCTTAACATAATAGTTGATAAATTGCCCTATTTTTAAATGGTATCATTTATTAGCTATCATCAGGTATACTATAATAGCATGATTTCAATACTTCTTCCCTATTCAGACCACAAAAACTTAATGTTACGAATTACAATCCTAAATTACTTCATCTAAATATTGGTTATAGAAAATTTAGGCTATTTGCTACAGTTGTGTTTTAGTTCATTTTCCAGAATTGAAAAAATTCACATCCCTTAAATTACACTAATAACTTTTTTCTTCAATACGTTTTGATAGAAATGTTTCTTTGTTTGTTGTTTGGAATATTTATTCCTCTGCTTTCTTTGTTTCTTGGAAATAAGAGATATCTGGTACTTTTGTATGTTCTCTAAAAGTAAGTTTTCCAAAATTTCAAATATAATATATAGTTTTACATATGATATATATATATATATATATATATATATATATATATATATATATATATATATATATATATATATATATATATATATTGTGCTCATGGAGGTGAAACCGAAACTAGAAGTTTCTATAGGAAGGAATGGCAACGGTTCATTTTTTCGAAAGTTTCTAGGAACGGTATGGCAACGACTTGAAATTTTAGTGGTGCCACCTGTTGTTGAAATGAGTTCATTTGGAATTTTATAGTGCTGCCATCTGTTGAGGGATGTACGATCTTTGTAAAATATAGGGGTACCGGGAATCGAAAATTAAATTTTTTCAAAAATGAAAGCTTAAATTTGGTACAAAAATTTAGTATCTTTTTTGGAACACCTTTCTTGGTTCTCGTATCTTTTTTGGTTAAAGTAGAAACCTTTTAAAGTATATTTTTGTAAGTACGAGGCACATCCAGAAAGTAAGTTTGCCTACTTAAAAGAAAAAAAGAACTCACACTTTCAATGACATATTTATTGGCAACAAGTACAGCAGTGTTTCAGTATTTTTCAACATAGCCACCAGCAGAATTGAGACACTTGTCGTATTGTGTGATCAACTTTTGTATCCCTCTGTCGTAGAACTCTGCCACCTGTGAATGGAACCAGTCTTTCTATCCCAAAACACCATGCACATCCCTTTCTGTACCTACAGCGTCTTTTTGAATTTGGTCCTGACATAAGATCCACTATGAAGCCAATGCATTGACAGTTGCTTGGTTTCCGGGGTAAAGTGCGAAATCCAAGTCTCATTGGCCGTGACGATCCTGCGGAGGAACTAGTCACCATCATCCTGATACCGTAGAAAAAATGTCAGTGTTGCTCCTAAGCGTTGAATTTTGTGCTTGGGTGTCAGTTTTGGCTCATAGACCTGGCAGAGCTGACGATGAATTTCAATTGGCGCAATGCTTTGTGCATTCAAGATCATCGACCGAACCTTGCAGGCGGCGGGAGAAGGAATTAGAGTTTCCATTTCGGACCACTGTTACCACGCTACTGGCAGGAGTCGGGACCTGTCCAGCTGGCATATGATTGATACGTCATAGATCTGTTAAGCATGCGCAATTGACACGGCTAATTACGTTTACTTTAAAGGGGAAAACATCGGGAAACTTACTTTCTGGATGCGCCTCGTATATATCTCAATGAAGCAAAAAAGCCGATCGAGGACTTAGTTATGCATTTTGTGTTCAAAATATTTTAAATTGAATATGCTTAACCCTCTAAGCGGTTCGCATGTACAATTCCGCCAAACCCATGATGTCTTCAAAGCGGTTGTCACGTACAATTTTCGACCTCCAAAACGTTCCGAAAATGGATGTAATGTACATTTCTACCAGTGTTTTCCCCTATGGAGTTTTGAGGTAGGAGGGTCAGGTCGATTGTTTAGGAACTGCATACCTACTCTCTGAGGCACAAAGACGGTGATAGCTTTTCATGGCTTTGTAAATCTCTATTTCAAAGTAATTCGTTTGCGGTAACAGATGTATCTCTAATTGCACCACTTAAATAGCTTGGATGACTTTCGTAAAAAAGATAGAAATCATTCTCTTAAAGAATATTTTTATTTGTACTTTTAGAACCCATTATTTCTTATGGGATGATCTTCGAGACTTGACGAGCTTTATGTGTATTAAAAATTAACAATCTATAATGTCTATTTATATATCTATTTATAACTGGAAATAAAGGGACAGTAAGGAGGGTGGGTTTCCCGTATTCCAATCTAGTCGACAAAGGGTGAAGTAAAAAATCATAGAAAACTTTGGTTACTGGCACAATGAAACTTTAGCGTATTTTTGGAGACTTTTTTTCCTCGGTGTGTACCACTCGGAGGGTTAAGTTGATATCATGTTAATTCTTTAAAAATATTTTCTCATAGATCAATATATTATTTTTTTTCTATTTCAGAAATGATTTCAAAGCCAGATCCAGCAATTTAAATCAAGTGCCATCATACTTTCAATGCCAGTCAGAGATGAGTATATTTTTTATGAAAAGGAAAATAAAAAGAAATTGAGTTAATACGTGTATGCTGTCATTTCTGGAACATTACAGGAAAAGAAAAAAAAAACATTTCCTCAAAATCGAATCTGATGATCGTGTGTTAAAAATAAAAGAAAGATATTGTCTTGTTCTGTAAATATCAAAATCCATGTTAAGTTTTGAGTATTTACTTATACGTTGTCTGACGTTGCATTTCATAGCGAAGCTGTTATTGCATAGAGACTTGTTGAGATCACCAGTGAATGAAGATACTTCTGCTAATTGAATGTTTTTCGCTATTAGGATGTAGTGGTACCAATGTATCATTTTAAATATATACTGAAGATTCCTTTCCCATTTGTTGAAATTCTCCATGATTATCTGCCAAAATAATATTTGTACTAAAAATCAATTGATTTACATGGGCATTGCAGATTTCTTCTGACTACTTAGTACATCTAAAATATCTTTAGAGGTATTCTTATAGTTCTAAAAACATTAATATATGACATTTTTAAGGGATAGCTAAAAATATTTTTTTAGTTTTTTATGCCTTTAGTAGAATTTTTACGATTATTTTCTAATATTTATAATTTTATCATTTCAATCTACATTTTAAGATTTTATGATTTGATTACATTATTTTGAGCCCCGTGCATACATTTACTTTTTCAGCCTGTGCATCGATTGAAATCAATGTCAAATATATATATCAAGTAACAAATAGCGTCATTTATTACAGTACTGAGTTTACATATGATACCAAATAAAAAATTATCAAAAACTTTTCCTTTTTATAAATGACACTGTATGATGTTTAAAATAACAACTTATCACTAATGATGACAGGCTGTAGTATTTAAAGTTGTTTAAATTTCATATTTATTTCCCTCTGTGCAGTCATGCTCTATGCATTTCTAAGATATTCATCAATATACATTCAGAAAACTTTTTATAAATGGCAACATATGATGTTTAAAATAACAGCATATCACTAATAATGACAGGCTGTAGTATTTAAAGTTGTTTAAATTTAATATTTGTTTCGCTCTATACAGTCATGCTCTATCAATATGCTCTACGCATATTTAAGATATTCATCAATATACATTCAGAAAACTTTTTATAAATGACAACGTATGATGTTTAAAATAACAGTCTATCACTAATGATGACAGGCTGTAGTATTTAAAGTTGTTTAAATTTCATATTTATTTCCCTCTGTGCAGTCATGCTCTATGCATTTCTAAGATATTCATCAATATACATTCAGCATAGTTTTAATAAACGACAGCGTATGATGTTTAAAATAACAGCCTATCACTAATGATGACAAACTGTAATATTTAAATTTGATTAAAAATTTCAAATTTGTTTCGCTCTATGAAATCCATATCAACTTAACTTAGAATTCAGATATTCATCAACATACATTCGACAGAATTTTTATAGATGACAATGTGCGATGCTTAAAATAACAGCCTATACTAATCATGACAAACTGTAATATTTAAATTTGTTTCGCTCTATGCAATCCATATCAATTTAATTCAGATATTCATCAACATACATTCAGCAGAATATATATAAATGAAAACGTATGATGTTTAAAATAACAGCCTATCACTAATGAAGACAAACTGTAATATTTAAAGTTGTTTAAAAATTTCAAATTTGTTTTGCTCTATGCAATTCATATCAACTTAAAATTCAGATAGACATCAATATACATTCGGCAGAATTTTTATAAATGACAACGTATGATGTTTAAAATAACAGCCTATGATGAAGACAGGCTCTATTAGTATTAAAGATGTTTAAATTTCATATTTATTTACCTCTGTACAGTCCATATCAACTTAGATTTACGATATTCGCCAATATATATCCATCAGAAATAACTCGGACATTGAGGGGTCAATTTAATGTAAATATGTTATACATCTATTTTAATTCATTTTTTCTAAAATATTGAATTTTGTGCTCTTAGACTAACCTACCTATGTATTTCATATTTTTTATGAAATCGTCAGTATTAAGCATTTAACCTCTATTTCGTGCATTTCATTTAGTTTTAAAATTTCTATTAGTAATGTTTTAAATTAAATCAATGTTAAATATGATATTTCAGTATTACTATAAAAGAAGTAATCGTATTAATCAATACCTTAAAATTATTCAATCTTTATTTAAGTGAATAAAAAAATTTTTATCTTAACCTATTTTTAAATGTGTGTGAAATATAAATAAGGATAAACAATTAACTTATTTATCTTTAAATTTTTTGCAGATGTTTAATAATTGTGATAGATGGAATAGATACTTAGGATAATAAAAATATTAGTGACTTTTTTGGGGTGTTTTAAATTGTAGTCATTGTCTTTTCTAGCCATTGTTTTAGCAATAACTACTCATTATAAACTACTTTATTCTGTGCTAGTTATTGTTTGAGCAGTTACTACTGCAGCATAAACTGTGGTATAGTGGGTTATTCATTGTTTATGCATTTAATACTCAATATATACTATTTCATGATGTGCTAGTCATTATCTGAGCATTTAAGAGATAGACTATCTTTGCTCAAGACAAAAGTGGCGGATAATTCAATAACTTTTCCACTTTCATGAAACAAAACTATAATTTTTTATATCCCAAATGCTTATTTGTTCGAAAAATAACAAATTCAAAAACGTGTACATAAATTTGAGTTGGTTAGATAAAAAATTCTGTGATATCCTAACTAGTTATTTAGACAATTTAGTGGTAAATTCCTTTTAATTTTTACTTATAATTTTAATTTTACTATATATATAGTTTTTTAAATAATTCTGAAATTATAAGGTCTACAAATAACTGACTTTAAAAATCAAAAAAAGTTGTGAGTGAGTTTTAATGCCTAAATTTTACAGCAGAATCATTTACCACCATTTATTCATTCGAGAAAAATATTTTTCTTCGAAGTGTGAAAAAGTTTTCATCCAAAAATTATTCCAAATTTTTTCATAAATCTTATTAAAGAGCGTCGAATAAGGAAGGAAAATTCTACATGGAATATATTACTATAAAATGTAAAAGCACTTTCCATAAAAGTACTGATATTTTTTTCCAAGAAAAATAACAAAGAATTTATTCCACGTTTTTAAGTTTACTTGAGTTAAAAATCTCATTAAATTTCCTTGTTGCATGGGGTCTTTTTTGTGTAAGAGTGGTTTTCCACTCTTAATTTTTTTTTTAAAACAGGATTTTACGATGTTGAAATTGTTGAAATATTTCTAATCGTTAATGAGAAATAAACTTCTGAAAACATTATTTGAAAAAAAAGAAATACTGACAATAAATTTCATTCGTTTTTGAAATAAAAAACATTTCTGGAACCAAGTTTCTTATTTTATTGACAACATACTTAAAGTGAAGAATGTACATAATGTTATTTCTAAAATTCTAAAATTAATCTTACATGAAGAAAATTGCTTGGTAAATTCCTCGTACTTTATTTGCTTTTGCTTTGTATTTGCATTTTACTACCTTTTCATAATGTATTATATCCAGTCATTTTTACAACCATAGATTAGTTTTGTACTAAGTCAGTCAGGAATTTATTGTAATTTCAATAGAATAGGCGGCAAAGTTTCAAACACATATTTTATAAGCAGTTAAGGCAATTTACTATAAAATATTATTTTAGCTTACAAGTATCTGGACTTTTTTCAAATCAAAGCTGTCTAAATAACAAAACTATATATCTGGTCTGTTTTATGGAAAAAAAATCTGTCGAAGCATAAGTTCTGTATAACAAAGCAGTCTATATCTTTTAATTTGTTTCATTGCTAGAATCTGTCGAATTCATTGAAACTGGGAGGAAATTTGGTTATAAATGGGGGTTGTATACACAGCAAATTGGATATAAAATGTAATTTCTAGTAAAATAAGCTCTTAACCCCATCTTACCTTTTATACGTAAGAGTGATTTGCACCCAGATTTCACCTTCACATTATTACAATTAATCAATTAATCGATTCCCCTAAAAAGAGTTTTAAAAAAAATTTCTCAAATTTTGAATTTAAATATCTGAGTGAATTCTAGTCACAGAGACATTGATTTTTTTTATGTTATGGTTCATACAACGAGTTCCATTTTATTTTACTAAAAATGATATTAGGGAACGAGGGAAAGTAAAATAATTTCAATTTCGTTACTTTCCCAAAAATGAAAGATTAAATTTGGTACAAAAATTTAGAACTTTTTGGAACACCTTTCTTGGTTCTCGTATCTTTTTTAGTTAAAGTAGAAACCTTTTAAAGTACATCTTTTTGGAAGTATATATCAAAGAAACAAAATCTGTCGACGCAATAAGTTCTGTTTAACAAAGCAGTCTCTTTGTAAATTTAATAGAATTCAATAAGCAAAGTACTAAAATAATAAGGTAATTTGTTTTTTTATATCTTAATTACATTTTCTCCTATCTTTCTTAATATATTTTATTAAGTTATTTGTTCAACTACTGAATATTGTTGTACTAAGTAAATCATTAATATATCTATCAGTGAGAAACTAAATCTTTGTAAAAGGTTTAAATTAATTTTTAAATTAGACATAGGATTGATTTATTAATTATTTTTTAATCTAATTAGTAATTAATTCATTTCATATTTGAAACTCTGCCACCAATTAACTTAAAATGAAATTTCCGTTTAAATAAATAAATTTACAGGTTTATATATATATATATATATATATATATATATATATATATATAATATATATATATATATATATATATATATATATATATATATATATATATATATATATATATATATATATATATATATATATATATATATATATATATATATATATATATATATATATATATATATATATATATAATGTATATAGGTAATATATCTATCAATGAGAAAATAAATCCTTCTAAAAGGTATAAAATTGATTTTAAAATTAGACATAAGATTGATTTATTATTTTTTTATCTAATTAGTCACTAATTCATTTCATATTTGAAACTCTGCCACCTATTAACTTAAAATGAAATTCCCTTTTAAATAAATAAATATATAGGTTTATGTATATGTATATATATATATATATATATATATAGGTAATATATCTATCAGTGAGAAAATAAATCCTTGTAAAAGGCTTGAATTGATTTTAAAATTAGGCATACGATTGATTTATTATTTTTTAATCTAATTAGTCACTAATTCATTTAATATTTGAAACTCTGCCACCAATTAACTTAAAATGAAATTCCCGTCTAAGTAATTAAATATATAGGTTTATGTATATGTATATATATATATATATATATATATATATATATATATATATATATATATATATATAGAGAGAGAGAGAGAGAGAGAGAGAGAGAGAAAATAGGGTGTCTTATGTTAGGAAATATTTAATTATTATTCAATTATCAATGCAATAAATCTTAACAAGATTACAAATCTCTACAACCTATATTTGTGACAACCAAATTATAAAAACCAATATTCGCATTTATCAGCCGTTAGTTTATACGAATACCAAATGTCTGTATAAGCCACTGTTATATATTAAATAAACGAAACCCTCGGAAAATATCCAAAGGTTTGCTTTCGTTGTAATTGTTCAATAACAGTATCTATTTAATGATACAATATTACATCTTAATCTACGAACAGAAGTGGAGAATTTCATGGGAAAGGAACTAATTTTAATATATCCCAATGTCTGTTTTCTCGAATCCAATCATCCACCAAATATATCGGGATCCCTGTCATGTCATGTTGGCTTTATAACACTGTTATTGTATTAATAAATATAGAAGTAACTATGAATGTAATTTATCAATGCCTTTCATTTTTACAGAATATTTTTAAATTATTAGAATTTAAAATGTTGTTAACTTGTTTCTAACTATTGTTGTACTATAAAATTCTGATGTTATACTTCTCGGAATTGTTTGCATGATTTGACTTTGTTTAACGTCAGTTGAATATCATGATTTTTATGAATTAAAGTATTTGTAAAATACGTCTGGAAATTTCTCTATTGACTGTTTATTGTTGCTGTTTTCTTCTTTATGAATATGAGCACTACAAGAAGTTCAGGTACTTGAAGGCACTAAGAAACCTCGTGTGGTGTTTCATCAAGTTGAAAGAGGAAAGCCATAAAATCTGTGGAGTTGAAGATGTAACCAAAGGCGGATTTAAAGGTGAGAACCCGGCAGAAACCAGATGGAAAACGGCAGAGACCGACAAAATTTGTACTAAAAATCAATTGATTTACATGGGCATTGCAGATTTCTTCTGACTACTTAGTACATCTAAAATATCTTTAGAGGTATTCTTATAGTTATAAACACATTAATATATGGCGTTTTTTAAGGATAGCTAAAAATATTTCTTTTAGTTTTTATGTCTTTTAGTAGAATTTTTACAAGTATTTGCTAATATTTATATTTTTTTTCATTTGAATCTATATTTTAAGATTATATGATTTGATTATATTATTTCGAGCCCCGTGCATACATTTACTTTTTCAGCATGTGCATCGATTGAAATTAATGTCAAATATATCAAGTAACAAATAGCGTCATTTATTACAGTACTGAGTTTACAAGTGATACCAAATAAATCTTTTATCAAAAACTTTTCCTTTTTATAAATGGCAACATATGATGTTTAAAATAACAGCATATCACTAATAATGACAGGCTGTAGTATTTAAAGTTGTTTAAATTTAATATTTGTTTCGCTCTATACAGTCATGCTCTATCAATATGCTCTACGCATATTTAAGATATTCATCAATATACATTCAGAAAACTTTTTATAAATGACAACGTATGATGTTTAAAATAACAGTCTATCACTAATGATGACAGGCTGTAGTATTTAAAGTTGTTTAAATTTCATATTTGTTTCACCCTATGCAGTCATACTCTATGCATATTTAAGATATTCATCAATATACATTCAGCAGAATTTTTATGACACCGTATGCTGTTTAAAGTAACAGCCTATTACTAATGATGACAGGCTGTAATATTTAAAGTTGTTTAAATTTCATATTTGTTTGCCTCTATGCATATGTTCTATGCATATTTAAGATATTCATCAACATAAGTTCAGAAGAATTTTTGTAAATGGCAAAATATGATGTTTAAAATAACATCTTATCACTAATGATAACAGGCTGTGGTATTTAAAATTGTTTAAATTTCATATTTATTTCCCTCTATGCAGTCATGCTCTATGAATTTTTAAGATATTCATGAATATACATTCAGCATAATTTTTATAAATGACAACGTATGATGTTTAAAATAACAGCCTATCACTAATGATGACAAACTGTAATATTTAAATTTGATTAAAAATTTCAAATTTGTTTCTCTCTATGCAATCCATATCAATTTAGAATTCAGATATTCATCAATATACATTCGACAGAATTTTTATAGATGACAATGTGCGATGCTTAAAATAACAGCCTATACTAATCATGACAAACTGTAATATTTAAATTTGTTTCGCTCTATGCAATCCATATCAATTTAATTCAGATATTCATCAACATACATTCAGCAGAATATTTATAAATGAAAACGTATGATGTTTAAAATAACAGCCTATCACTAATGAAAACAAACTGTAATATTTAAAGTTGTTTAAAAATTTCAAATTTGTTTTGCTCTATGCAATTCATATCAACTTAAAATTCAGATAGTCATCAATATACATTGGGAATAATTTTTATAAATGACAATTTATATTGTTTAAAATAACAGCCTATGATGAAGACAGGCTCTGGTAGTATTAAAGATGTTTACATTTCATATTTATTTACCTCTGTACAGCCCATAACAACTTAGATTTATGATATTCGACAATATATATCCCTCAGAAATAACTCGGACATTGAGGGGTCAATTTAATTTCAATCTGTTATACATCTATTTTAGTTCATTTTTTTTTCTAAAAAATTGAATTTCGTGCTATCAGACTAACCTAATTTCTATGCATTTCATATTTTTAAGAAAGCGTCAGTATTAAGTATTTTATCTCTATTTTGTGCAATTCATTTAGTTTTAAAATTTTCATTAGTAAAGTTTCAAATTAAATAAATGTTAAATATGATATTTTAGTATTATTATAAAAGAATCAATAGTATTAATCAATACCTTAAAAATACTCAATCTTTATTTAAGTGAAAAAAAAAACAATTTTTATCTTAATATTTTTTAAATGTGTGTGAAATACAAATAAGGATACACAATTAACTTATTTATCTTTAAAATTTTTGCAGATGTTTAATAATTTTGAAAGATGGAATAGATACTTAGAAAAATATAAATATTAGTGACTTTTTGGGGGTGTTTTAAATTGTAGTATACTCTTCTAGTCATTGTTTTAGCAATAACTACTCAGAATAAACTGAACTATTCTGTGCTAGTTATTGTTTGAGCAACTACTACTGAAGCATAAACTGTAGTATATTGTGTTATTGTTTGTGCATATAATACTCAATATATACTATGGCATGCTGTTCTAGTCATTATCTGAGCATTTACGAGATAGTTTATCTTTGCTCAAGCCAAAAGTCACTGATAATTCAATAACTTTGTCCACTTTCATGAAACAAAACTATAACTTTTTACATCCCAAATGCTTATTTGTTCAAAAAATAAATAATAAATTCAAACACGTGTACAAAAATTTGAGTTGGTTAGATAAAAAATTCTGTGATATCCTAACTAGTTATTTAGACAATTTAGTGGTAAATTCCTTTTAACTTTTACTAATAATTTTAATTTTTACTATATATATAGTTTTTTAAATAATTCTGAAATTATAAGGTCTACAAATTACTGACTTTAAAAATCAAAAAAAGTTGTGAGTGAGTTTTAATGCCAAAATTTTACAGCAGAATCATTTACCACCATTTATTCATTCGAGAAAAATATTTTTCTTGGAAGTGTGAAAAAGTTTTCATCCAAAAATTATTCCACATTTTTTCATAAATCTTATTAAAGAACGTCGGAGAAGGAAGGAAATTTCTACATGGAATATATTACTATAAAATGTAAAAGCACTTTCTATAAAAGTACTGATATTTTTTTCCAAGAAAAATAACAAAGAATTTATTCCACGTTTTTAAGTTTACTTGAGTTAAAAATCTCATTAAATTTCCTTGTTGCATGGGGTCTTTTTTGTGTAAGAGTGGTTTTACACTCTTAATTTTTTTTTTAAAACAGGATTTTACGATGTTGAAATTGTTGAAATATTTCTAATCGTTAATGAGAAATAAACTTCTGAAAACATTATTTGAAAAAAAAGAAATACTGACAGTAAATTTCATTCGTTTTTGAAATAAAAACATTTCTGGAACCAAGTTTCTTATTTTATTGACAACATACTTAAAGTGAAGAATGTACAGAACGTTATTTCTAAAATTGTAAAATTAATCTTAGATGAAGAAAATTGCTTGGTAAATTCCTCGTACTTCGTTTTCTTTTGCTTTGTATTTGCATTTTACTACCTTTTCGTCATGTATTACATCCAGTCATTTTTACAACCATAGATTAGTTTTGTACTAAGTCAGTCACGAATTTATTGTAATTTTCATAGAATAGGCAGCAAAGTTTCAACACACATATTCTATTTTATAAGCAATCAAATCAATTTACTATAAAATATTATTTTAGCTTGCAAGTATCTGGACTTTTTTTCGAATCAAAGCTGTCTAAAAAACAAAACAATATATCTACTCTATTTCATCGAAAAAAAAATCTGTCGAAGCATAAGTTCTGTATAACAAAGCAGTCTATATCTTTTAATTTGTTTCATTGCTAGAATCTGTCGAATTCATTGAAACTGGGAGGAAATTTGGTTATAAATGGGGGTTGTATACACAGCAAATTGGATATAAAATGTAATTTCTAATAAAATAAGCTCTTAACCCCATCTTACCTTTTATACGTAAGAGTGATTTGCACCCAGATTTCCCCTTCACATTATTACAATTAATCAATTAATCGATTCCCCTAAAAAGAGTTTTAAAAAAATTTTCTCAAATTTTGAATTTAAATATCTGAGTGAATTCTAGTCACAGAGATATTGATTTTTTTATGCCATGGTTCATAGAACAAGTTTTGTTTTTTGCTAAAAATCATAATAGGGAACAAAGACAAGTATAATAATTTAAATTTCGTAATTTTTTCAAAAATGAAAGCTTAAATTTGGTACAAAAATTTAGTATCTTTTTTGGAACACCTTTCTTGGTTCTCGTATCTTTTTTAGTTAAAGTAGAAACCTTTTAAAGTACATCTTTTGGAAGTACATATCGAAGAAACAAAATCTGTCGACGCAATAAGTTCTGTTTAACAAAGCAGTCTCTTTGTAAATTTAATAGAATAAGGAAAGTACTAAAATAATAAGGTAATTTGTTTTTTTTATATCTTAATTACATTTTCTCCTACCTTTCTTAATATATTTTATTAAGTTATTTGTTCAACTACTGAATATTGTTGTACCAAGTAAATCATTAATATATCTATCAGTGAGAAAATAAATCTTTGTAAAAGGTTTAAATTAATTTTTAAATTAGACATAGGATTGATTTAATAATTTTTTAAATCTAATTAGTAATTAATTCATTTCATGTTTGAAACTCTACCACCAATTAACTTAAAATGAAATTCCCGTTTAAATAAATAAACTTATAGGTTTATGTATATATATATATATATATATATATATATATATATATATATATATATATATATATATATATATATATATATCAATGATAAAATAAATCCTTGTAAAAGGTATAAAATGATTTTAAAATTAGACATAAGATTGATTTATTAATTATTTTTTAATCTAATTAGTCACTAATTCACTTCATGTTTGAAACTCTGCCACCTATTAACTTAAAACGAAATTCCCTTTTAAATAAATAAATATATATATATATATATATATATATATATATATATATATATAGGTAATATATCAATCAGTGAGAAAATAAATCCTTGTAATAAGTTTATATTGATTTTAAAATTAGACATAAGATTGATTTATTGATTATTTTTTAATCTAATTAGTCACTAATTCATTTAATATTTGAAACTCTGCCACCAATTAACTTAAAATGAAATTTCCGTCTAAATAATTAAATATATAGGTTTATGTATATGTATATGTATATATGTATATGTATATATATATATATATTATATATATATATATATATATATATATATATATATATATATATATATATATATATATATATATATATATATAGAGAATAAGAGACAGAGTGAGAGAGAGAGAGAGAAAATGGGGTGTCTTATGTTAGGAAATATTTAATTATTATTCAATTATCAATGCAATAAATCTTAATAAGATTATAAATCTCTACAACCTATATTTGTGACAACCAAATTATAAAAACCAATATTCGCATTTGTCAGCCGTTAGTTTATACAAATACCAAATGTCTGTATAAGCCACTGTTATAATTTAAATAAGCGAAAGCCTCGGAAAATATCCAAAGGTTTGTTTTCGTTGTAATTGTTCAATAACAGTATTATTTAATGATACAATATTCTATCTTAATCTACGTACAGAAATGGAGAATTTCATGGGAAAGGAACTAATTTTAATATATCCCAATGTCTGTTTTCTCGAATCCAATCATCCACCAAATATATCGGGATCCCTGTCATGTCATGTTGGCTTTATAACACTGTTATTGTATTAATAAATATAGAAGTAACTATGAATGTAATTTATCAATGCCTTTCATTTTTACAGAATATTTTTAAATTATTAGAATTTAAAATGTTGTTAACTTGTTTCTAACTATTGTTGTATTATAAAATTCTGATGTTATACTTCTCGGAATTGTTTGCATGATTTGACTTTGTTTAACGTCAGTTGAATATCATGATTTTTATGAATTAAAGTATTTGTAAAATACGTCTGGAAATTTCTCTATTGACTGTTCATTGTTGCTGTTTTTTTCTTTATGAATATGAGCACTACAAGAAGTTCAGGTACTTGAAGGCACTAAAGAATCCTGTGTGGTTTTTCACCAAGTTGAAAGAGGTAAACACTAAAAGCTGTGCAGTTGAAGACGTAACTAAAGATGGATTTAAAGGTAGGAACCTGGAGGAAACAAGACGTAAAGCAGCAAGGACCAATAAAATAAGGCATTTACACATTTTTCTAACTCAGTTATAACTGTATACAAATTTTCAAGCTACAGTTTAACCTAATATTACATTTAATATTTTCTTATTTCAATTAAAACACAGCCCAAATGTAATGATTAGATAAAGGTTCTTGTATATGGTCCATCTTCTAGGAAAAGAAGAGCAAAAAGTAACCTTAGAAACTCAGTGTTGTAGAAAATATTATATAATAAAGCTTTTTATTTAGTGAGAGTGATTTTTATAAAAGGGTTGAGTGAGAATGAATGATAAATGAGTTTACAACGCTGAAAGCTAGAAAAACTTTATTTAAATATTTTCATATTTTAAGTAAAATTCTATACATTTATATATTGCAATGTCATTGGAATAAAACAAAAATAGTACACGATGTTTTATTTATTTAAAACTGTGGTCAATAACGGTTTTTTATTTCCTTTATTCACTGTTTTTAAGGGGGGAGGGTTTTGCGCTCGGGGACTCAACTCGTCTTAATCCTCTTCTGGACGTAGTGGAGGTTAGCTGGATTTCTGAAAATTTACTGTAAGCTCGTACTATTTTAGTTTATTTGATTTAGCTTATTTTTATGGCTTTTAAATATGTAGCCAGGAATTCTTGTTAATGGGAATGATTAATTTGTAGGACAGTTCGAATTGGGAGACTTTTTAAAAAGATGGTTCAACAGCTTGCGCTTGAAAGTTTTAGGAATGAAACAATTATGGAGGTAATCTGCTCCAAGCTTAGATCTTTTACTTCAATAAGGTCTGTGCACTTATGTCCTTCAAAACTCATGTAGCTTAAATCAACTGAAGGAACCTTTTGTGGATTTAACTATCCAAGAGAGGAATTCAATTCCTAGGGTTAAGTTTCATTGTTATAGAGGAATTTAAGGGTTGATTTCAAATGTGAGAATGAGACAAATTCACCCTATGACTCCAGGAACTCAACTAGTTTTCATCCTTCTCTGGACATAACGGAGGTTAGATGGATTTCTGAAAATTTACTGTAAGCTGGTATTATTTTAGTTTATTTGATTTAGCTTATTGTTATGGCTTTTATATATGTAGCCAGGTTTTCTTGTTATTAGGGATGATTAATTTGTAGGACAGTTGGAATCGGGAGACTTTTTAAAAAGATGGTTCAACAGATTGCGTTTGAAAGTTTTTGGAATGAAACAATTATGGAGGCAATCTGCTCCAAGCTTAGATCTTTTACTTCAGTAAGGTCTGTGCACTTATGTCCTTCAAAATTCACGTCGGCTTAAATCAACTGAAGGATATACCTTTTGTGGATTTAACTATCCTAAAAATGAATTTAATACCTAGAGTTAAGTTGCATTGTTACAGAGGACTTTATGGGTTGATTTCAAATGTGAAAATGAGACAAATTCACTCTATGACTTCGGGAAATCAACTGGTTTTAATCCTCCATTGGACGTAGCGGAGGTTAGCTGGATTTCTGAAAATTTACTGCAAGCTGGTAGTATTTTAGTTTATTTGATTTAGCTTATTGTTATGCCTTTTAAATATGTAGCCAGCATTTCTTATTATTGGGGATGATTAATTTGTAAGACAGTTGAAATCTGGAATCTAGAGACTTTTTAAAAAGATGGTTCAACAGCTTGTGCTTGGAAATTTTTTGAATGAAACAAATATGGTGGCAATTTGCTCCAAGCTTAGATTTTTTACTTCAGTAAGGTCTGTGCATTTGTGTCCTTCAAAACTCATGTCGCTTAAATCAACGAAAACTTGAAGAAACCTTTTCCGGATTTAACTATCCAAGAGAGGAATTCAATTCCTATGGTTAAGTTTCATTGTTAGAGAGGAATTTATGGGTTGATTTCAAATGTGAAAATGAGTCAAGTTCACCCTATGAGTCATCAGATTGGTGGTCTATTCCTTGGGACTTTGTGAATCAATCAATGCTTTAATAGTACGGATAGTTGGCTGTAGCCAAAGGTTTTAAGTCAAATATTCTTTATCGCCAATAAATATCTCCAATACCAAGTAGTTCAATTGTTATAATCACTAAATATGTACACGGTAGAACTTTTCTCAGTCAATAATTTAAACTCAGGGCATTTAAAAAGTGGTAAATATTTTTCTGATTTCCCGTTAATACCACAGATATGGACATTCATCTCCTATTAGATATTTATGTTGTTATTATTATTAATATTCCGATAACTGGAGATTGAAACTTTTTCTGCTTGTCTAGGGACAGTTCTTTAAATTTCATTTGCTCTTGACCCTAACCCAAATGTACCACAAGAAGTTGATCCTTAGTAGCAACTGTTTAGGAGAAATGATCTATAAAAATGTGGAACCACATTTGGTCACACACTCAAGGGAAATCAAAACACCTCTCATCAATGAATTGACCAGGTATTGAACTTGCTACCAAACAAAATAATTTTCATTGAATAACAGCCCCTTAATCTTCAAAACAATAGTTCTGTTCTCCCTATAGAAATCATTTTATTGATTAATGGCATTTCTGTATTATAAACAATCAGTAGACGTATTTCTAATCCTATGTTTCATTACTATTGCATTTTCATTTAAGCATCAATGTTAATAACATTGATGAACGCTGAGTGTCTATTTTGGTTCTCATGATTTATTCCATATTAAGGCATAAATGTTGCTGTATAACTAAATTTCTTTTCCCTTTACTAGCACATTCTCGAAATTTTTACTTATAGAATACAAAAAAGTAAAGTAAATACAATTCTTTCTATAACAAAAGCTCATGAAAAGGGGACGGGCATGGACATTTCATTGTAACCGAAACCTTCCAAATGACATCAAATTGCTGATAACATACATGAAGGACTTCGTTAAGAGTAGAGTCATTTTCAGAATGATATCAAAACAGCGCGAAAGATTGGATCCACATAGCAATTGGTTTACAATGTGGAATTTTGGAGGCATGTTATACACGTAATTTATTTGTCATACTTTTTTCTCATAGAAATCAGGATATACGATATACACTCAAGAGTCAAAACATTATGACCACCTGTCAATAACGAGTTGGCCCACCTTTGGCGAACAACACAGCTTCAAACCAGTTATTTATATATTTAATCCTTAATCTCAAGAGTGATCTGCCAACGTAGTGTAGATTGCTACATGTAGCGAAGAGTGAGCCACCTTACGCAATCTTTCTTTAACATTGTCATTTAATTGTGTCTTACCTTTGTTATATTCTTATTTTATTTATAACAAACATACATAAATGAATAAACAGTATAAGAGGAAATATCAAAGAAGTGCTAAAGGATGCATGTTACATTTATAAAAAGAATTTTTCAGTGCTTTTCATAGTAAATGATATTTTTCTGAAAGGAATAGAAGTAACTAAAAAAGGGATTTCACAGTAAATTATTTCAAATTTTTATCTCAACAGTATTTAAACAGTCAAATCCTAAATTAAAGCTTAATCTAAAATCTTTGCTACAATATGTGTATATATATTTGCCCACCTTTGGCGAGCAGCACAGCCTCAACCTACCTTGGCATGGATGCCACAAGTCCTTGGTAGATGGCCGGAGACAGATTGTACCATATCCGAGATATATCCGCAAATCCGAGATATTACGAATTAGTGGTCTTTGAACTCTGAGCTGCCGTCCCATGACATCCCAAATGTGTTCTATCGGATTGAGATCCGGTGAGTTGGCGGCGAGGACATTAATTGGAATTCAGCATCATGTTCCTGGAACCCCTCCAACAAAATTTTAGCCTTGTGACACGGGGCGTTGTCCTGCTGGATCATTCCATTTCCAAGGGTGCAACTAGTCCGCAATGATGTTCAGATACCCTGTAGCATTCATGGTCTGCTCGCCACAACCACGAGTCCCATAGACGCCCAAGAGAACATCCCCCAAAACATGATACCGCCACCACCGGCCTGTGTATGACCTACTGTACATTGAGGAAGAAACTGTTCACCTGTAAAACGGCGTATCCTGACACGGCCATCGGAGTGATTAATGACAAACCGTGATTCATCTGACCAGGCAAATCTCTCCCACTGATCCATGGACCAGTTGTTATGTTCCCGGGATCAGCGTAGGCACAGTTGACGATGACGCTTGGTCAGCAAAGGCACACTAGTGGGACGTTTGCCGCGTAGCTTCATATCCAACAGTGTCCGCTGAACAGTCTGCTTCGATACTACTATACTTGGTCTTGCATTGTATTGGGTTGTCAGTTGAGCCACTGTCTAGCTCCGGTTTTGATTCACCATACGAGACAGTCTCCGACGACCTTTTACTTTGTTGGCGTGTGGACGTCCAACACCATGTCGTTTACTGCTGGTTTCACCTTCATTCATCCAGTTTGCATAAGTACTAACAACTGTAGATCGCGAACAACCCACGTATAGTACAGTTTCGGAAATATTTGTTCCGAGCCTTCCATCCATTACAATCTGCCCTCTATCAAAATCGCTTAGATCCGCAGCCTTTCCCATGACACCCAGAAGTAAGTGAAAGAATGATTCTTCAGACTCTCCAGCAGCAGTTAAATACCACTTCCACCTGATCACGTGCCTTCCATGTCATCCAGGCGAGTTCATTGCAAAATGTAGGGGTGGTCATAATGTTTTGTCTCTTGAGTGTATGCAAGAAAATATGATAAATTTAATGAAGCTTCAGTGTCAAAAACATATAAATATAAAAAAGGAGCTGTTAACATAAGAAATGTAACATAAGCAGTTTCAAAGCGGCAATAAGCTTCTTGTTAATTCACAATGTCTCGAAACATACTAAATTTTTATTTTTTACATTAGTACAATATCAAAGAATTTCATTATAATCTTAAACCAATCTGCTCTTAAATTGTACCTTTATCACAAAATTAAATTGAGTAATTTACATATCTTTAAAATTAAGAAGTACATTATATTACATTATATACATTTTATATCACATAAATTAACCATAGTTATAAAATAAATACGCTTTACAGCTTTTGTCTTCGAGTGAAAAATCTGATATAAACAATACTAATCTCAAAGAAGATACCATCTATTTTATCATATTTACACATAAATTAATCTTTAAGATTGAGAAGTACATTTTTCTATATTAAAAATAGCTGATATATTTATATACGAAAATACATTTTATATCACATAAATTAACCATAGTTATAAAATAAATACGCTTTACATCTTTTGTCTTCGAGTGAAAAATCTGATATAAACAATACTAATCTCAAAGAAGAAATATCTATGGATATTATTTCTTTACGCTTATCCAGATTATAACACGTGAAAGAAAATCAAAAAAGATTAAAACCTCTTGAGTAAGCAAAAATATTTTTCTAGAGATCAGATAAGCAAATGATAGTCTAAGTCAGCAAAAAATGAAAAAATATTATCCCGTGTAATTTCATAACAAAATATTCTACCCGTTATTAAAATTTCAATTATATTTAGCATCGTATTAATTCGTATCGTATCATTTTCTAGATAATATGGTTTAAGATGTTTATGTAAGGCTTTTTAATTGAATTTTTAAAGGTTTTTCAAAAACATAATCTGTGTTACAATAACTTCTATTTTTTAAATATTTTAATTATATTTCCAATGACCTTCAGTATTAAATTTTATCAAAAATGGCCTAGGAATTAGGACTGCAAGAACTGAAAAGTTATAAATATTTACACAAATTTTCTATCTTGTTCGAGGAGATGTATATGTATTATTGTAAACTTTCATACTTCATTAATTTTATGTTCAAGCCTCTAAACTATGTGCTACATCTCGTCAAGAAGGTTTGTTCTTTGAGATGATATGCCATAGGTCTCCAATATTTCTAAAATTTTGCTTTTCAGCAGGAATAGTTTGGATTGAATCGCTACAGTCTTTTGCAACACGATGACTAATGAGACCTTATGAGAATTAATGTGAACTTTCAATCGGAACTAAAGGAGGGTCTTTTTACTGTAATCTACTTTTCAGGCTTATTGAATTTTGACAGATTTAGAGAACTATGTTTTGACACAATTATAGGAAACAGTGCTTCCCAAGACCAACTGTGCCAATATATATATATCAAAGTCAGTTCCCTATTAATACGACACATTTGGTATTAGGTCTATTTGCCTGATACCAAATGTGTCTCGTCCCTCATACCAAAAATGTCTTTCGAGCTTATTCTATCGACGATCATTTTCAGAAATTTCAAGCTGTAGTTTTTGGTCTTTCACAAAAGTTGCTCTATACGTTTAGCCAATACATTATGCACATTATATTTTAATTACATTTGTGCATGAGCAATGGAACATTATTTGGTAAACCTGCTCATCTTTCATCCAATATTTATTATTTTTATTCTAATTGCTGGGTATTGTGTACAATGTCGTTTATCATGCTTCCTTAAAAAAAGAATTATTTGATATTGAGAACTCTGCAAATTATAAGCAAAACACTTGGAGAAATTTGGGATCGTTTTTATAAAAACTTTAATTTCTCCACGAGTATAAGTGCTATTATCATAACAATGAACACAGATTTTAACAAGAAACATCCTAATCATGTGCGAAACTTTCAACGCTTTTCATACATTACTTTTTATAGGGTTATCCAAAACATATTCGTTTTTCTTCAATTTGTTGACCGTCCCCTATGGTGTTTCGGGAAAAATTCTTAGCTGAAATATATGATGGCCAACATTCTGTTTATACAATTGGCCGATTACAATTGAGGTTTCAGGATAATTCCTCTTGTGTCTTTCTAGATATTCAACAAAATGTCTAAACCGCAAGTGACAGGTCATCATTGACAATATAGTCTACAATCTTGGTACGAACAGCTTAATTTTGTGTTTGTCCAGCAGCTGCGGACAAATCTGTCCCCATTGGTTAGTTGGACATGTGGCTTGGATATACACATGGACAATATAGTCTACATCCCCGGTACGAACCACTTAATTTTCTGTACGTTAAGCAGCTGTGAACAAATCTGTCCCCACTGTCGTGTAGTCCTCGTTTATATTTGAGTATCAACCTGTGATCAAATGTATAGTGGTGATTTATTTTTAATTTCGTTGTGTAAAGTATTTTTGTACTAAATTTAACCACAGGTTCTGAGAAACTACAGACATAAATATGAAGATAAACTAAAAGCTAAATGAACAGCCTCCGAAACTAGCTTAATATCAAAAAAAGTAAATTTATTATAATATATATACATCTCTGTACAGACAAAACTGATGCTAATTTTCATAAAATAAGCTTTGTCCACATCTTCTAAATTAGTTCTGACAATTTTTTTATACTTAAGTAATTTTGTAAATAGAGAGAGGATCTAATCCTAATTTCAAAATGTATGTAAAAATTGGGTACCTTTGTGGGTTAAAAGGTTGGGCCCGGAACACTGCTGGTTGAAGGGTATCTATGGTGATCAGGAGTGGGAATCTATGTATCATCCGTCGGTCTCAGGAACACTTCCTGTCGGACTTGGCTGAACTCTCGCACTCGTTCCGTCGGACTCCTCTTTTCGTCTTGACTTCCTAACCTCTTCTCTTCTCAACTCATGAACAACTTCCGTCGGACTCCGACTGGACTCTCGACTCTCGAACACCTTCTTTTAGGACCTCCCAACCTCCTTGACAATTATTTAGATTTTTCATATTTATTTATTTCAACCTTGTCCCCTCTTCCTTCTTATCGTCCAATCGGGATAGTTGTAAGAATTTCATTGGTCTGCTTAAACCCCGCCTTGAGACCGCCAACGTGAAAAACTTTATCCCTTCTAATTGGGCACTGTCCCTTAGGGACTCATAAATACTCCACAAAGGTACATTCTTATTTAATGTCAAGTACGGAGACGGGATTCTAATCTGGGACTGGGATCAGAACCCCGCCCGAGACCACCGTGCAAGACAACAATATCCGTTGAATATAAATTTATGGTCCTCTATCTCTTTACAAAGATGTGATGAGGTCAGATTTAGATCCCGAACATTTTACTTCTTGTATGAATGAATCAATTATATAACAGATCTAAATCGCCTCATCACACCCACTGGTTATTTGGACATGTGGCTTGGATATACCAGTTACAGTTTATTCTAAACTTTAAGAAACTTGTTAGCTTCTTCAAAAGTATGCAAATTCAATGCTCGATTATTGTTAATTGATCATTAGGTAGACCTTACAGTTTTAATACATATCTTCTGCAATTTTTCAATTTCACTGAAACAAAAGCATCCATATAAAAGAATTTGCAATATTTATCTCTAATCAAAGTAATTAACTATAATGTAAATAAATTATTATATACCCCATAGTTACTGAACAACACTAGATTCTTCAGCTACTATCACGTAAGCAGTGATCAATATTTGATTCACATCTCAAGAAGG
Source organism: Pardosa pseudoannulata (assembly GCA_032207245.1). Taxonomy (NCBI): domain Eukaryota; kingdom Metazoa; phylum Arthropoda; class Arachnida; order Araneae; family Lycosidae; genus Pardosa; species Pardosa pseudoannulata. The sequence continues at coordinate 76,636,604 of CM063510.1, forward strand.
TTCTCCATCACTAACCTTGTAGTTAGTGTGCAGGGCTTTAATAATAGAATTCTTATTTTGAGCCTGAATAGTACTTATAGATCTGTGCACATAGAATGCGTGCTGTATAAACATCATACTTCGAAAATCTTCCTGCAGGGACATCACCAGTTTGCATTAGATATACACTACACAGGATATTTCCTTCAATCTTCACTATATCTATGCAATTCTTAGACAGTTTCACCTCTTTCTAGTCAATACTACAAAGCTACTCTGTTATATATCCATAAACTGCCCGGAATTTCTATTTTAAAATAGATTTCTCTTGAAAAGAGAAAAATACTATTCTCCCTTTATGTTACCGATTTCATTCGCAGTGGCCTTGAACCGAAAATTCAAGGAATCCAAGAGCTAAAAAGTTGTAAATATTTACATTTATGTCTATTCACGCGTCGAGGTGATGTATGTGTATTATCGTAAACGTAATTTCTTTTATGCTTCATTGGATTTACTTAAAAGACTCTTTGTGTCATATTTCATCAGGAATTTTATTTCTTGGTAGCGCAAGGCGTGATATTTCTTAGATTCGTAGTATTAGCTTAACTTTAAAGAAGAACAACATAAAGGTTTTAAGAATAATTTTATTTTTGTTTTTCAGAGTTACGAAACTTTGACAGATTTCTTAAAATACTGAGCGACTCAGTCACATTTTTTCTTTTTTTAAATGCAAGACAGACAAAAAAAATGCTACAATTTTACGGACTCGTCGGGGTGATGTATGTGTATTATTGTAAACATAATTTCTTTTATGCTTCATTGGATTTACTTAAAAGACTCTTTGTGTCATATTCATCAGGAATTTTATTTCTTGATAGCACAAGATGTGATATTTCTTAGACTCCTAGTATTATCTCGACTTTAAAGAGGAATAACATAAAATTTTTAAGAATAATTTTTTTTCAGAGTTACGAAACTTTGACAGATTTGTAAAATTACTGACCAATTCAGTCACATTTTTTCTTTTTTTAAAGGCAAGACAGACAAAAAAATGCTACAATTTTAAGGACTCGTCAGGGTGATGTATGTGTATTATTGTAAACGTAATTTCTTTTATGCTTCATTGGATTTACTTAAAAGACTCTTTGTGTCATATTTCATCAAGATTTTTTTCTTGGTAGCGCAGATTGTGATATCTTAGTCTCCTAGTATTAGCTTAACTTTAAATAGGAACAAACATAAAGGTTTTATGATTAAGAATATTAATTTTTTTTCAGTTACGAAACTTTTGACAGATTTGTAAATTTGAACGATTAGTCATTGTTCTCTTTTAAAGACAAACAGAAAGAAAAATGCTACAATTTTAAGATGGCACAATGTTTCTGAGAATAGATTTTATTTCAATTTTGAGTAGTTCTTTGGTTTGGAGTATCGTATAATGTTTTTCAAACTAATAAACTTACTTTTAATCATTATACGGCTAAAAAATGCCATACTATTCGAAACTCATGAATCTACCGAAATTATGTAACCATTTGCTTTTTCGAAGTGTGTATAAGTAGTCATTACGTGCATTATATTTGTATTAAGGGAAAAAGAATTTTTACTATACTTATTCAAAATGAAGGGAAATATTTTAATCACAATAAATTTCAGAACTCAAATTGGAATATAAACATTTTTGAGTGCCAGTTCTTTATAATTGTGCATGTAGTATCCGTATATTTTTTCAGCATAAAAATACTAATAAAAACGATAAAATACAATATTTTTTACATAAAAAATGTCACAAAAATGAATAAACTTTAATACTAATTATACCTGAAATAAACTGTTCTTATGATTACTTCGAAATTTTTCTTTATGTCACGTACGAACTTTTTGATATAAGTTGTTATTTATCGATTGTGAAGTTATGCATGCCACTAAGTCATTAGTTTAACCCTTGTGAAAAGTAGTTTTTACTCCCTTATTCAAAATGAAGGGAAATATTTTAATCACAATAAATTTCAGAACTCAAAAGTGTTTCAAATTCAAATTTTTTATGAACATGTTTTTCCATTCGTCCTCAGAATCCAAGGGGGAAAGGGAAGATTTTATATTATTTTTTCGATAAGTCTTCCCTTAAGTTGGAATTTTTAATACAAGAAAATCGATTTTGTTTTCATGATATATGACGATATTGACATATAATGTACCTAACCGGAAATATGCTTTAAACGCCAGGAAGGCTTGACTCGTAAACGGAGTAAAAATTGATCTGCGATGTTGGGAAATTTTTTAATATATTTGTGATAAAAATTTTCCATTAAACTTAGGCAAATCTGTTACATAAAAAGCGATTAGCCGTTCATCTCTTTTTTACAGCTACTGTATCTAAAGAAAAATTTCAAATTAAGATTTGTAAATCTGCAAGGCTTGACTCAGAAACGGTTAGTCGTAAAATATTGAAATTTTGTATTTAAGACTGTTATGGCATCAATTGTGTGTACCTTCCCTTTTGATTACAATTTTCCCTTAATACAACAAAAAATATCAATACAACGTTCATTAAAGCTACGAATAAACATCAATGCAACTCAAAAAAATTTCAAATTAGCTTATATAAAACTGCAGGGCTTGACTCAAAAACGGTTAGTAGTAAAATGTTGAAATTTTGTATTTAAGAGTGTTATAACATTAATGCATCAATTGTGTGCACCTTCACTTTTGATTACAATTTTTGCTTAATATAACAAAAAATATCAATATAGCATTCATTAAAGCTACGAATAAACATCAATGCAACTCAAAAAAAATTTCAAATTAGCTTATATAAAACTGCAGGGCTTGACTCAAAAACGGTTAGTAGTAAAATGTTGAAATTTTGTATTTAAGAGTGTTATAACATTAATGCATCAATTGTGTGCACCTTCACTTTTGATTACAATTTTTGCTTAATATAACAAAAAATATCAATATAGCATTCATTAAAGCTACGAATAAACATCAATGCAACTCAAAAAAAATTTCAAATTAGCTTATATAAAACTGCAGGGCTTGACTCAAAAACGGTTAGTAGTAAAATGTTGAAATTTTGTATTTAAGAGTGTTATAACATTAATGCATCAATTGTGTGCACCTTCACTTTTGATTACAATTTTTGCTTAATATAACAAAAAAATATCAATATAGCATTCATTAAAGCTACGAATAAACATCAATGCAACTCAAAAAAAATTTCAAATTAGCTTATATAAAACTGCAGGGCTTGACTCAAAAACGGTTAGTAGTAAAATGTTGAAATTTTGTATTTAAGAGTGTTATAACATTAATGCATCAATTGTGTGCACCTTCACTTTTGATTACAATTTTTGCTTAATATAACAAAAAATATCAATATAGCATTCATTAAAGCTACGAATAAACATCAATGCAACTCAAAAAAAATTTCAAATTAGCTTATATAAAACTGCAGGGCTTGACTCAAAAACGGTTAGTAGTAAAATGTTGAAATTTTGTATTTAAGAGTGTTATAACATTAATGCATCAATTGTGTGCACCTTCACTTTTGATTACAATTTTTGCTTAATATAACAAAAAATATCAATATAGCATTCATTAAAGCTACGAATAAACATCAATGCAACTCAAAAAAATTTCAAATTAGCTTATATAAAACTGCAGGGCTTGACTCAAAAACGGTTAGTAGTAAAATGTTGAAATTTTGTATTTAAGAGTGTTATAACATTAATGCATCAATTGTGTGCACCTTCACTTTTGATTACAATTTTTGCTTAATATAACAAAAAATATCAGTATAGCATTCATTAAAGCTACGAATAAACATCAATGCAACTCAAAAAAAATTTCAAATTAGCTTATATAAAACTGCAGGGCTTGACTCAAAAACGGTTAGTAGTAAAATGTTGAAATTTTGTATTTAAGAGTGTTATAACATTAATACATCAATTGTATGCACCTTCACTTTTGATTACAATTTTTGCTTAATATAACAAAAAATATCAATATAACGTTCATTAAATCTACGAATAAACATCAATGCAACTCAAAAAAAAAATTTCAAATTAGCTTATATAAAACTGCAGGGCTTGACTCAAAAACGGTTAGTAGTAAAATGTTGAAATTTTGTATTTAAGAGTGTTATAACATTAATGCATCAATTGTGTGCACCTTCACTTTTGATTACAATTTTTGCTTAATATAACAAAAAATATCAGTATAGCATTCATTAAAGCTACGAATAAACATCAATGCAACTCAAAAAAAATTTCAAATTAGCTTATATAAAACTGCAGGGCTTGACTCAAAAACGGTTAGTAGTAAAATGTTGAAATTTTGTATTTAAGAGTGTTATAACATCAATTGTATGCACCTTCACTTTTGATTACAATTTTTTGCTTAATATAACAAAAAATATCAATATAACGTTCATTAAATCTACGAATAAACATCAATGCAACTCAAAAAAAAAATTTCAAATTAGCTTATATAAAACTGCAGGGCTTGACTCAAAAACGGTTAGTAGTAAAATGTTGAAATTTTGTATTTAAGAGTGTTATAACATTAATGCATCAATTGTGTGCACCTTCACTTTTGATTACAATTTTTGCTTAATATAACAAAAAATATCAGTATAGCATTCATTAAAGCTACGAATAAACATCAATGCAACTCAAAAAAAAATTTCAAATTAGCTTATATAAAACTGCAGGGCTTGACTCAAAAACGGTTAGTAGTAAAATGTTGAAATTTTGTATTTAAGAGTGTTATAACATTAATACATCAATTGTGTGCACCTTCACTTTTGATTACAATTTTTGCTTAATATAACAAAAAATATCAGTATAGCATTCATTAAAGCTACGAATAAACATCAATGCAACTCAAAAAAAATTTCAAATTAGCTTATATAAAACTGCAGGGCTTGACTCAAAAACGGTTAGTAGTAAAATGTTGAAATTTTGTATTTAAGAGTGTTATGGCATATCAATTGTGTGCACCTTCACTTTTGATTACAATTTTTGCTTAATATAACAAAAAATATCAATATAGCATTCATTAAAGCTACGAATAAACATCAATGCAACTCAAAAAAATTTCAAATTAGCTTATATAAAACTGCAGGGCTTGACTCAAAAACGGTTAGTAGTAAAATGTTGAAATTTTGTATTTAAGAGTGTTATAACATTAATGCATCAATTGTGTGCACCTTCACTTTTGATTACAATTTTTGCTTAATATAACAAAAAATATCAATATAACGTTCATTAACGCTAAGAATATACATCAATGCAACTCAAAAAAATTTCAAATTAGCTTATATAAAACTGCAGGGCTTGACTCAAAAACGGTTAGTAGTAAAATGTTGAAATTTTGTATTTAAGAGTGTTATAACATTAATGCATCAATTGTGTGCACCTTCACTTTTGATTACAATTTTTGCTTAATATAACAAAAAATATCAATATAGCATTCATTAAAGCTACGAATAAACATCAATGCAACTCAAAAAAATTTCAAATTAGCGTATATAAAGACGCAAAGCTTGACTCAGAAACGGTTAGTCGTATAATTTTGAAATTTTGTATTTAATACTCTTATAGCATCAATTGTATGCACCTTCACTTTTGATTACAATTTTTTGCTTAATATAACAAAAAATATCAATATAACGTTCATTAACGCTAAGAATATACATCAGTGCAAGTGAAAGATATTAACGTATTAATACACAGCTCTTAAAATGCTATTTAAACTGCGAAAATAATGCTTTTAAATGTCATTTTTATAGAACAGGTATAGAAATTTATTACTTGCAGAGATAATTTTTAAGTTTTACTGTTTATTATTTCCTTTTGCAGAGGGAATCAATTATTATAGTGACGAAAAATTTCGATTTTAAACAAAATATTTGTAAAACTAAAAGTCTCATTATAATGAGCATTAACGCTTCGGGTCTCTGCAAACGACTATACTACATAACCTCTACTTAGACAACTGGGATATCATAATAAACGAAATCTACTTTCAATCTTGAACAGACTGTGTAAACTAATTGTGAGGATGCATCATACAAAATTAGAAAAAAGAGATGTAATAGACTAACAAGAAAGTCATGCTGTGTCCACGTCAGGTTTTTATTATGCATTATCATTAATATTTCAAGGTTTTTGGCGTGCAATAAAACTTTTCTTGCGTGCCAAACTTGGAACAAATGCCACGTAAGTGAAATCTCAGCTCTACCCTTTTAAATATTTTAAAAGCTTTTGATACTGTCGGTACAGTTATTTTATTAATTCGTCCTCAATTTATCTTTTACAAAATCGGTAGGGGATCAGAAATTAAAATATCTAGCAATAATAAAAATTTTGAATCAGGTAAAAATTAAATTAAACATAATTTTTGTGAATTTTTTTCAAAATAAGTATTAGTTTTAGGATATTTTCTCTGTTATTTTCAATTTCAACAAAGAAACAGCTTTCGAAATAGATGTTGTTACAGGAAATCGCTACTTTTAGAAACTTATAAAATTTGAATACTACCTCTTTGATTTTTTGACAGTGGTATATTTCTCCATATTTCCGTAGATAAAGACGGGAGTCTTAAATTCAGCCCCTGTTAAAAACTTTTTTAATATTGTCAATTTCTACAACAATAAACAGAGGGAAACTTTTTCACGGCGGTATGTTTCTCCATATTACCATACATTAAAACGGGAGTCTTAGATTCAGTCATTACTAATTGTCAACAGCTTCTTTGATATTGTCACTTTGTACAACAATAAAAAGAGGGGGAGATGAGAATGGATTTTCGGATATATTTTCTGTTATTTTCAATTTCCCTAAACAAAAAGCGTTCGAAATAGATAATGTTACAGGAAGTCACTACTTTTAGAAACTTAGAAAATTTAAATACTATCTCTTTAACTATTTCCCGGCGGTATGTTTCTCCATATTTCCGTAGATAAAAACGGAAATCTTAGATTCAATCCTGGTCAACTCCTTGTTAACAACTTTTTTAATATTGTCACTTTGTACAACAATAAACAAAGGGGGAAATGAGAATGAGTTTTAGGATATGTTCTGTTATTTTCAATTTCACTGAACATACAGCTTTTGGTATAGATGTTGTTACAGGAAGTCGCTACTTTTAGAAACTTAGAAATTTTAATACTATGTCTTTAACCTTTTCAGGGAGGAATGTTTCTCCATATTTCCGTAGATTAAGATGGGTATCTTAGATTCAGTCATTACTAATTGTCAACAACTTCTTTGATATTGTCACTTTATACAACAATAAACAGGGGGAGACATAAGAATGGATTTTAGGATATATTTTCTGTTATTTTCAATTTTACTGAACAAATAGCTTTTAGTATAGATGTAGTTATAAGAAGCGGCTACTTTTAAAAACATAGAAAAATTTAATACTATATCTTTAACCTTTTCACAACAATATGATTCTCAATATTCCCGTTGATAAACACTAGAGTCTTAAATTCAGTCATTACTAATTATCAACAACTTCTTTGTTATTGTCACTTTGTACAACAATAAAAAGAGGGGGAAATGAGAATGACGTACTAAACAAAAAGCACTCTAAATAAATGTTGTTACAGGAAGTCCTACTTTTAGAAACTTAGAAAATTTGAATACTATCTCTTTCACTTTTTCACCGCGGTATTTTTCTCCATATTTCCGTAGATAAAAACGGAAATCTTAGATTCAATCCTGGTCAACTCCTTGTTAACAACTCTTTTAATATTATCACTTTGTACAACAATAAACAGAGGGGGAAATGAGAAGGAATTTTAGCCTACATTTTCTGTTATTTTCAATTTCACTAAACAATCAGCTTTCGAAATAGATATTATTGCAGAAAGTCGTTACTTTTAGAAACTTAGAAAATTTGAATACTATCTCTTTAATTTTTTCAAGGTAATATGATTCTCAAAATTCCCGTTCATATACACGGGAGTCTTAAATTCAGTCATTATTCCTTGTCAACAACTTCTTTGATATTGTCACTTTGTACAACAATAAACAGAGAAGGAAATGAGAATGAGTTTTAGAATATATTTTCTGTTATTTTCAATATCACCAAACAAAAAACTTTCAAAATAGATGCTGTTACACTAAGTCGCTGCTTTTAGAAACTTAGAAAATTTGAATACTATCTCTTTAACCTTTTCACGGCGGTATGTGTCTCCATATTTCCGTAGATAAAGAAGGGAGTCTTAGATTCAGTCCTTGTCAACAACTTTTTTAATACTGTTACTTTGTATAACAATAAACAGAGGGGGAAATGAGAATGAGTTTTAGGATATATTTTCTGTTATTTTCAATTTCCCTGAATTAACAGCTTTTGGTATAGATGTTGTTACAGGAAGTCGCTACTTTTAGAAACTTAGAAAATTTTAATATATATCTCTCCATATCTCTTTAACCTTTCCACGGCGGTATGTTTCTCCATATTTCAGTAGATAAAGACGGGAGTCTTAGATTCAGTAGTTGTCAATTCCTTTTCAACTCCTTGTCAACATTTTTTGTAATATTGTCAGTTTGTACAACAATAAACAGAGGGGGAAATGAGAATGAGTTTTAGGATATATTTTCTGTTATTTTCAATCTCATTAAACAAACAGCTTTTGAAATAAATATTATTGCAGGAAGTCATTACTTTTAGAAACTTGGAGAATATTAATACTACCTCTAACTTTTTCACAGCGGTATGTTTCTCCATATTTCCGTAGATAAAGACGGGAGTCTTAGATTCAGTCCTGATCAACTCCTGTTCAACAACTTTTTAATACTGTCACTTTGTACAACCATAAACAGAGGGGGAGATGAGAATGGATTTTGGGATATATTTTCAATTTCACTAAACAAAAAGCTTTTGAAATAGATGTTGTTACAGAAAGTCACTACTTTTAGAAACTTAGAAAATTTTAATACTATCTCTTCAACCTTTTCACGAAGGTATGTTTCTTCACATTCCCGTAGATTAAGACGGGAGTCTTAGATTCATTCCTTGTCAACTCCTTTTCAATTTCTTGTCAAATACTTTTTTAATATTGTCACTTTGTGCAACAATAAACAGAGAAGGACATCAGACGTGCCAACCACTCCGGTTTCGGCGGAGTTGCTCCGGAGAAATGATAAAAATTGTTAACTCCGCACACTCCTAAAATTGCTCCGGAAAATAACAAAAATTTTGTTTCGGGGGAAATATTTCGTTAATTTTTATCAAATCTCGTAATTTCTGAAGGAATTCTGAAGAATTTCTTTTCATAATTCTTTTCTCCGCTATTTGCAGCAAATAAATATTGCTAAATAGGCCTAACCTACAGCGAAATGTATATATTCAGAAGCATGTGCGTATATGCTTAAAAAATTTCCTCTGAGAGTTGAAATGTTGATGCATGCTGAAGTTGCAGGTATCAGTATAACAGCTCAGACTAAGTTTAGTTCTTTGAACTATTTCATTGAATGTTTCAATGTCTTTACTGATAATGCATTGGATGAACTTGAATCAGAGTTTAATCTTTACCAAATGGACAAATTTAGAGAGGAAATTCTAAACTGTGAACTCTCAGATACAGCTTGGTATAAAATCAGTTGTCTAAGAGATCAAAATGCAGCAATAAAATACAAAGTTTTGCCAAAAATAATGCTAAATATATTGCTCTTTTCACACAGTAATGCTGCATGTGAAAGAGTTATCAGCACTGTGCAACCAAAACCAAACTGAATTTAGGTCACATTTGGAAAGACAAACTTTAGAATCTCTGATGATAGTTGAATGTAAATATTTTAATCAGAGTCAGTGTTATTATAAGAAGAATTTTTCTGAAAAAGAACTTTTTAAATCTAAAAAATCTACTTATACATTGTTAAATGCATAAATTTTAATTTACCTTTAATAGTATGTTAATTTTTAATTATTTAATTTGCACAGTTTTAAATTAGAAATTAATAAAATATATAATTATACATAATTTGTCTGTATTATTTTAAAATTGTTTTATTATGTATGTAAATTTTTATACACGTTTACTTTGTGGGTATCATGTTAAATGTTAAAACCGCTCTGTTGCTCCTGACAGAGTTGACTGAATGTTGGCATGTCTGGGACATAAGAATGAGTTTTAGGATATATTTTCTGTTATTTTCAATTTCACTGAACAAAATGCTTCCAAAATAGATGATGTTACAGGAAGTCGCTACTTTTAGAAACTTGGAAAATTTTAATACTATCTCTTCAACCTTTTCACGAAGGTATGTTTCTTCATATTCCCGTAGATTAAGACGGGAGTCTTAGATTCATTCCTTGTCAACTCCTTTTCAACTTCTTGTCAAATACTTTTTTAATATTGTCACTTTGTGCAACAATAAACAGAGAAGGACATAAGAATGAGTTTTAGGATATATTTTCTGTTATTTTCAATTTCACTGAACAAAATGCTTCCAAAATAGATGCTGTTACAGGAAGTCGCTACTTTTAGAAACTTAGAAAATTTTAATACTATCTCTTTAACCTTTTCATGGCATTATGACTCTCAATAGTCCCGTAGATAAAGACTGGAATCTTAGATTCAGTCATTACCCTTAACAACAACTTCTTTGATATTGTCACTTTGTACAAGAATAAACAGAGGTGGAAAATAAAGGGTGAGAGGAGTGAAAATCAACCCTACGATAACAGGATTGATAATGAAAGTGATTGATTACTAGAGTTCTGACTCACTCCATATAACAGCTAAATAGTAGACAGTGGGGGAAATAGTTCCTCCTTTAACTGCAAATTTCAGCCAATCTCGTATTTTTGGATCATTTTATACCTTAGTTGAAATATCAACTACAACTTCCCAAAAGGTTAATATTCTTTTAAATATCTGTAACTATTTAAGAAAAAAGAAGCGTTAATATCAAAATCAGTAAAAAAATAAGTTATTTTATGACCGTCTCGCTAACATTAAAATTTTTCGTATATTTTATAAACTATATAAATGAAATTGGCTGCATTAGTTTCATGTTCGGAACTTAAATCAAATACAAAATATTGAACCGATTTTTGATATTGAACCCTGACTTAGTGATTAGTATTTCCTGAACCCAGTTTGAAATAAACCTGATTTTGTTATCAGCTTGTAATGCCTGAGGTATAAATTTCAAGACTGGAAGAAACACTTATATCACTTTAATTACGTGCATTGATTACACCCTAAATATGCGAATCAAATTTTTTATTGGATGTTGGCAGAATAGAAGAAGAGACAGAAGCGGTCGTTATAAAACCTAGGGAAGTCCATTTTCGACACTGAGTTTATTTACTAAATATTCAGTCACTAATTTCTTGGAAGATATATTTACGTATTGAATTAAGCTCAAATGTTTTTATAAATAGCGAGATATACTTAACAATTAATAACAAATCTTTTCCATTTTTTCTTACTTTTGTCTCCTGTAGTATAAAAAAAATGTTCTTGCCTAACTCTCACCCGAATATCTAGATATCGGGGGTATATTTTAAGATTGTTTTATGGTACGAACAATGGACATTAATTTTATTAACTTTTGCATTTGAAGCCGTTAATCACTGAACCTAAAAAACTAACTATTACAGTATATAATGTGAGGCTTTTTTCCTAAATTCTGCCTGATAATTTAATCACAATTCTTCATAAAAACTAAGTATAAAATCAGAAAAATATTCTTGCAGCTAATAAAAAGTTTAAGACTGAAACACACATCCTATTTTCAGATATTGTAATAGCATTTAGTTTTGAGAAAACGAACGTCATGACCAAGTCTGTAAATAAGCCCATACCTTTTAAATTGATCCAAGGAAAAATTGTTTATTAAATTATTGAAAAACTATCTGCAGCATACCTTTTCCTTATTCTCGGTTTTAAAGAAATATATTTCGATTTATTCGGGAAGTAAAATTTCGTAAAACCTTTAAGAAATCCTATTTCAGATATTTAAGCATTAAAGCCTTTTCCCATAAGATTTTTGTTGTAATTCTAGAACAGGAATCTCTAATATAAAATTATTTTGTGCAATCATTTTCAAAAGTCCCGGAAATCTATTAGATCACTGAAGCTTTTCAGATCAAAATTATTTGCCTTCTGCCTCCAGACTATTAGCGAAATAATATATTTTCAAGATAGACATTATTAAATCGAATCAGCTTTATCCTTTCAAAACAGTTTTAGAAACAAAGTTTAAAATGGGGATTTAAGCGACCATCGAAATAAATGTTCGACCTAATAGCAAAGCGATTTTCGTTGTGAAGTAATTCTATAATAAACATTGTTAAATGTAAAACACAGATCACATTACTCAAGTGGATTGTAGAACATAAACTGGGTTGAACGATATTGGTCGAAATTCCTAACTAGATTTACAGTTACACATTGATGGATTTCTACCATTTCTAGCTTCAGAAAATTCTAGTAAATAATATTATGTTATTTAGAATTGGTAAAATATCCTATTAATGACAAATCTTTAATATTAAATTAATATCACAATACATTTATAAATCTGAAAAAAAAACTTGCAATACAACAATATAGATTCTATAATTTTTTATGATTCATTTTCATTCTATCTGCTTTGTCTAAGGAATTCTGGTCAATGTCCAGTTTGAGCCTTAATAATGAAACTCTCTTTGTGCTATTGTTATGTCATCAAAATACTTGGCTAGTCATCAAGATGAATAGGAAACATAAAGGCAAAAATTGTTTTAATTAAATGGGGATTAAAAAGAAAATTTAAAACATTGCGTCATTTGAAAATCTATTTCATTTGTCACTTTCGTCAAAATTACAGTAAGACAAAAGGCATCATCTTTACACATGTCCATGACAGATTTTGTTTAATCTATGTATCTGCTATTAAGTACTAAAGATTTCTAGATCAGTTTCCCAACCTGTGGTAAGCGTACGATTGATGGTACACGAGTTGCTGGTTGGTGGTACGTGAAAAATAGTTAATAATAGAGGACATAAAAAATATCCAAAAATTAAATCAAAAAATATCACACAGACAAAAGACAGAACTTTACAATTAGAATTCAAACGACACAATCTAATTAACTTTATGTTAAGCATTGATAAAGAATATGAACAATTTTCTGCGAAAGCTCTTAAATTATTATTACCATTTACAAGTACGGAAATAGTAGAAAGAGGTTTTTCTTCCTATATTTTTTAAAATATGAAAATTTGAACAAGTCCAAACACATATGTTGCAGTAAATTTACATTTCTTTATAACTTTAGGGGTGTTTTAATACAATTTTTCTCATTATGTGATGGGTGTAGATATGAAGACCGACTGAGCGTCGAGGGCAGCCGCACGTGTAAGTGAAGTCCACGTGAGGAATTACAAATTTTAATGAAAGCTAATTTTTCCTGCTGAATTTATTTATTTTATATAATAATAAAGGTGAGAGTGAACAATAACGATGCTAATTATGTGATCATCCCAAATGGAGCATACTTAAGTGATGATCCGCCCAACATGACACCCTGGTCTCTATCGAAGAGGGACCACAGATCTTTCTAGAAAGTCCGTTGGACAGCGTTGCCTGGCTTGAAGATGGATACTCCGAGGTTAGCAACCCCTCTTGTTCAATCGGGTCGAAGGTGAGGTCACTGACAACACATGGCCTCTTGGTCTTATTAAAAAAAACTGGTGAGAAAACTGCCGCAGAAGATTCTTAGTTGCACACTCCTTCTTCTTGAAAATCTCTAAGAGGGCCCGCAGATCTCTCTAAAAAGTCCGTTGGACAGAGTTGCCTATGCCGAAGATGGCTACTCCACAGTTAGCAACCTCTCTTGTCCAATCGGATCGAATGTGGGGGTCACTGACACCACTTTCGCCTTTCGGTTAGTTTCTCTCTCTAACGTTGTAGTAATGTAACACTTTGTTACCATGTTACAGAGTTAGTAAGAAATAAGTTCCCCGATTCTGAGGGCTCTAGAATACGTTGTATTCGTCCAAATGCGATACAGTTGAAACTACAGAGAATTGAAATAATGCGCTAGGCATTTGTTACATAAAAATTTAGTACAAAAATCCGCCTATAGGTAGCATTATAACACACATGATATTTATTTAGTTTTATTAAGTTAAGTCGAGCATTAGTTACCTTGTCTGCAAATCATGTCTTCGTTGCAAGAAAAGTGCTATTGGTAAAGCTGTTTTACCTGAATCAGCAGAACTCCGTTGTAGCTCTAAAAGAATTATTGGTGATCTAGGAAATAATTTATTCTGAACGGAGTAGAATATTTTAATTTACATATTGAATGAAAATAGACTGTTATAAAGAAAACTTATCATCTAGGAAGATTCTTTGCCCTCCTACACCTCCTTACATAATTTATTGAAAACAATGTTAACGTTTGACTTATGAGTTTCAATAAAATTAACATTTAATATATTTCTCGACTGTTAATTCTCACCTGTTTATCTTTTCACCGATAGATAGAGGAAAAAAATCAAGGGCTTATTAAACTGTAGTAAATTTATATGTTAATGGGTATATAAATTTAAACAAAAATTAATCCTTTGTAAAACCGGGTAAGAGATCTGCATAAAAAGTCATTTTTACAGTAAGCATTAAAAGGCTTTATTAATTGCTGCTTACTGCTGCAACACTATTTTAAACACAGACTTTTCTCACAGATTCCGTATCAACTGGCAATACTGAAATTTTGTGTCGAGGTTTTATATAATATTTGTCAGAATCCCTACTTTTAATGAAATATACTTTGTAAAATTTTTCAAAAAATACTGATAAGTCTGAACTTGATTTTTCCCAAAGATAGCATCAAATTCTTTATTCAACGATCATTTTTTGACAAAATGGTTTGCAATATTTATGAAAAATTTATATTTTTATGTTTATAGAAAATATACTTTTTCCTAATAAATTTTCATTTTTATGCTTTAAATTTTTCTAATTATTTTTAAAGGTTTGAAATAATATTTAAATAAAAGCACAAATGTTAATCATATGTATATTGTATTAATAACGCATAAATATTAACAATGTGTAAATAATAATAATGTATATTTATAACGTATAAATATTAATAATATAAAAAGAATATTAATGTATAAATATTAGTAATGTAAAAATAATAATAATGTATAAATATAATTAATGTATGTATAATAATAATAACAGTGTATAAATATTAATAATGTAAAAATAACAATAATGTATAAATATTAGTAATGTAAAAATAATAATAATGTATAAATATTAATAATATGAAAAGAATATTGATGAATAAATATAATTAATGTATGTATAATAATAATAACAGTGTATAAATATTAATAATGTAAAAATAATAATAATGTATAAATATTAATAATGTAAAAAGAATATTGATGTATAAATATAATTAATGTATGTATAATAATAGTAACGTATAAATATTAATAATGTAAAAATAGTAATAATGTATAAATATTAATAATATAAAAAGAATATTAATGTATAAATATTAGTAATGTAAAAATAATAATAATGTATAAACATTAATAATGTAAAAATAATAATAATGTATAAATACTAATAATATAAAAGAATATTGATGTATAAATATAATTAATTTATAATAATAATAATGTATAACATTAATAACGTAAAAATAATAATGTATAAATATTAATAATATAAAAAGATATTGATGTATAAATATAATTAATGTATGTATAATAATAATAATAATTTGTAAATATTAATAATGTAAAAATAATAATTATGTATAAATATTAATAACGTAAAAATAATAATAATGTATAAATGGTAATAATATAAAAAGAATACTGATGTATAAATATAATTAATGTATTATAATGATAATAATTTATAAATATTAATAATATAAGTAGTAAAATTAATGCATAAATACTAATAATGTGTATTTTTTATTTGAGATCATTTGGATAGTTAATTTATAGAAGTGTTTGAAATCAAAAATAATTAATTTTATTGATCATTTTCGACACTCAAAATTCTTTTTTTCTAACATACATCTAAATGTACCGATCAATCTGTTGCTAGGTATTATTTTTAGAGAAAAAATATAAATTCTCAAAGGGGAAAAATTTATCATAAGCAAGAAGCAGTAATAGTCTTACGCGCATATTTTCCGAGATATATGACCTATACACTACTTGGGAGAAAAAATTGGTTTCTGCTCTATTAAAATCTTCGATTTTTGATGGAAGTTTTGATTTCCCATGCTTAGCAAAGGACACAGTTTTTATTACTTTTCCGAAACTTGGCTCAAAAACCCGTTATCCGATTTCTTGGATTGATTTCTTTTAGCAAGAATTTAAACTCTTTACCCACCCACCCTTCTAGAAGAGTAAAATATCTCAGTTATTGACTTATGGGTAAAGAAAAATTCTTAACTTAATAACAATGGGAAAATTAAGCTTTCTTGGGCTTTCTAATCAGTATGAATGTTTCTATTTGGTAGGGTATTCTTATTCAGACATTATCATGAATAAAACTTTAAAAATTGGATAACAATATAATTTGCATGTCCAATTCAGATGAAGCAATTCAGTAATATACAGAATACAAAAACAAATAAATTTACTCTCGCAGAAAAGTGGGCACGATAAATTTGACTTTAGCCAATTGCTCTCTCTATCTCGACAAAACTAGTCCCTTACGTAGAATCACAGAAATTGGATTTAATATCAACTTATGGGTAAAGAAAAATTCTTAACTTAATAACAATGGGAAAATTAAGCTTTCTTGGGCTTTCTAATCAGTATGAATGTTTCTATTTGGTAGGGTATTCTTATTCAGACATTATCATGAATAAAACTTTAAAAATTGGATAACAATATAATTTGCATGTCCATGAAAATATAATTTGATTTCCCATGCTTAGCAAAGGACACAGTTTTTATTACTTTTCCGAAACTTGGCTCAAAAACCCGTTATCCGATTTCTTGGATTGATTTCTTTTAGCAAGAATTTAAACTCTTTACCCACCTACCCCTCTAGAAGAGTAAAATATCTCAGTTATTGACTTATGGGTAAAGAAAAATTCTTAACTTAATAACAATGGGAAAATTAAGCTTTCTTGTGCTTTCTAATCAGTATGAATGTTTCTATTTGGTAGGGTATTCTTATTCAGACATTATCATAAATAAAACTTTAAAAATAATTTGCATGTCCAATTCAGATGAAGCAATTCAGTAATATATAGAATACAAAAACAAACAAATTTACTCTCGCAGAAAAGTGGGCACGATAAATTTGACTTTAGCCAATTGCTCTCTCTATCTCGACAAAACTAGTCCCTTACGTAGAATCACAGAAATTGGATTTAAAATCCATCATCATCATAACTGGCTCGATAGCCCGTTGTGAGTTAAAAGATTCAACAAGGCTCTTCTCCTTTTGGTCGTGGACCTCCAGTTTTTTATCTTAATAGCACTAAAGTCGGAGTTCAAACAATCGACTAATAATTAACAACTAAGATTCCTTTTATATTCGACTACACCCTCGAGTTAGATAGAATTTGTTGTTAATACTGGTGATAAAATTTCCATTGTAACAAAAAATAATCATGATTAACCCATATTGTACCACACCAACTAAATATTTCTGTAAGTTATTAAAACTTAATCCATATCATTAATACGGTGTAACTAAGTATATAAAACCAAAATTTTGAAAAAATATTTTTAATTTTTTATGCAATTGGCTTTCCTATAAATAGGACAACGGTGCATTACACTACTAAAACTTAACAAATATCACTTACTTTGCATTAGGCTGATTCATAGATAAAATTTGGGGAAACAGTCAAAACAAAGTCCAACATTACATTTTAAGCATACTGTTGTAGGTTTTCTCTTGCAGTTATTGAACTGGCAGTAAGAGAGTAAGTTTATCTTGCAAAAAATCTCCAGTTTTCTGAATAGAAAAAACATTTATTTACCATTTGTTGTGTCCAGGTGTTTGAACTGGTTTTCATTGAAAAATAAGAAAAAAAATGTGCGCTATCAATGCAATATCGAATTCATAGAAAAATAATCGGGATTGGACCGTCGTCTTAATTTTACGGCACCTTTTTTATACTTACAAAATACACATGTAAAATATATTTATCAACAAAAACTTTCAGCTACATTATTAGCTCTGTTTTTAAACTAAAAGTAACCTCCACAATGTTTAAATAATAATAATAATAAATATAAAATTAAAGATTAAAAAATGACAATTTTTAAGAGGTTGCTGAAAATAAATTTTACAATACAATATAATTTGATTTCTCAGTTTTTTTTTTCTTTGTTACTATGCTAAAGTGTGTCTATTTTAAAGGTATAATAATGATTTTTTCGAATGTTTTTGACACTTCAAACTATTAATGAATGGTAGCACTAAGCACAATCTATTTTTCTCTTTAAAAGATACTTGTTGAAACTTTGAAAAAAAATCAGGTATTTGATTTCCCTCCTTCATTACCAAAAATAAATATCACTTACTTTGCATTAGGCTGATTCATAGATAAAATTTGGGGAAACAGTCAAAACAAAGTCCAACATTACATTTTAAGCATACTGTTGTAGGTTTTCTCTTGCAGTTATTGAACTGGCAGTAAGAGAGTAAGTTTATCTTGCAAAAAATCTCCAGTTTTCTGAATAGAAAAAACATTTATTTACCATTTGTTGTGTCCAGGTGTTTGAACTGGTTTTCATTGAAAGATAAGTAAAGAATCTGCGCTATCAATGCAATATCGAATTCATAGAAAAATAATCAGGATTGGACCGTCGTCTTAATTTTAGGGCACCTTTTTTATACTTACAAAATACACATGTAAAATATATTTTTCAACAAAAACTTTCAGCTACATTATTAGCTCTGTTTTTAAACTAAAAGTAACCTCCACAATGTTTAAATAATAATAATAATAATAATAAATATAAAATTAAAGATTAAAAAATGACAATTTTTAAGAGGTTGCTGAAAATAAATTTTACAATACAATATAATTTGATTTCTCAGTTTTTTTTTGTTTTTTTTTTTGTTACTATGCTAAAGTGTGTGTATTTTAAAGGTGTTAAAATAAAATCCACTCAGAAAATATTTATAACTTTATTATTAAATGGAATTTTATTTGCTGTCCTGTTTATAGGACGGCGGTCCAATATGGGTTAAGTTTAAAATTATCACATATGTACCTAATCTACTATTTAAGACAAATATAAGAGAAATTTACTTACGTAATATCTAAGTTCAGTGATAAAACGTATGAAAATAATGCAGACGATATTTAAGTAATTTAAAATGAGATAATTAAAGGAATGACGTGCTAGAAAAATGTTATTTTTTACCTATTTATTATGAGATAAATTGATAAACTTAATCGCCTGCTCTTAACCGGGTAAATAGGGCTTGAAATAATGACATTAGCCCTTTAAAGGACAGTGGTTTCGTAGTGAAACCACTTATTAACATATTTTTCTCTTCCTTTTAAAGATATAATAATGATTTTTTCGAATGTTTTTGATACTTCAAGCTATTAATGAATGGTAGCACTACACACAATCTATTTTTCTCTTTAAAAGATACTTGTTTAAACTTTGGGAAAAAATCAGGTATTTGACTTCCCTCCGTCTTGACCTCAAATAAATATATCTACCCAAAACATTTTTCATAAATAGTTTAGCTATTTATCTGTTACATCCCTTTAATGATAATTATGCAGTGTTCTTTAAATATTTGCATTTTAAGAGTGTATTATTTTCGATCTGTACATGGGGATAGATAGTTTCACAGTTAAAACCCACCACCTTACTACAAATAAATTTTAATATTTTTCACACATTTCACATATGTAATGTTCATAGATAATATTTATAGCCTAATTCTCTTAAATCGGCCGAACGATGGCCGATTGGTTAGGGTGCTGGCCTTCGGTACCGGAGTTCGTGGGTTCGAATCCCGCTGTGGCATGGATGTTCGTAGCCGTTCGGAATCGGCTTTAAGCTGTAGGTCCCGGTCTCATTAGCCCTCGTGTTGCAAAAAGTAGACCGTAGCACTCCAAACCAATCCAATCTCTTAAATCGCAAAGAATTTTCAATAGTGACCTTTAAAGGGTTAAATGCTATAAGAGGAGGGAAGGGGTGGATTTCGAACGTTCCTAACCCTAGCTCATCAAGAATCCAATATGGATGCCTCTATCCATTCCAAAAACAACCACTTCATAAATTCGAGGACAGTCGAACAGATCTTTGGCTATTATTATGTAGGGGATACATTACTCTATCAATCCTAGTAAACTATATAAGTTCAAAACGCCGAAAAACATGGTTGAAAACATCCAAAATTTGAATTTTATTTTTTATTGATCAGGTATTTTCACGTCATTTCGTTCCAATTTTTTTTCTCCCGCGTGAATATGACGTCATTTGGATGAGACGAGGCTAAAAATCATGAAAGAATCGAAGTATAAAAAATGTGCTAGAATCGTTTGGGATCAAGACACAAAATCAAGCAATTCTCGCCTTATATAACTTTCGTGCATTTCCACAGAGCACTTCTTTTTGGGGAGTTTCAAAGAATTATAAGAAATTCGTGATTTTATGCAAATCATAAGGATTTCTGTAAAGTACGAGTATAAATACATCTATATATTTACTCATTTCTATGTAGATTTTTTAAACATTTGGATTTGCCCCTTATTATATCATAATAGTTTTGTTATAATTAGGCATAATTTAACCAACCACATATAAAACACCTGTTGTTAATCCCTAAAATATAATACTTCACTATTCCTAAAAAAATATTTTCTTTCCTTAAAATATAATCGTGAAAATAGGCATTATTATGTAAGCAAAATAATTAGTTTCCAGATCAGATATTCCACAAACCAATCTAAAAACGCTGATATGAAGAAAAACAACACAATTTTGACAAAGATAGTGCAACTTGATGAATGCACAAAAGTACAGCTAATTAATTACCGAAAACACCACCTGTGAATGGAAATAGAAATTTATTTGAGACAATTAACACCTGTTACGAAATGTTTTCGCGTGTAATATGCATCAAGCGATAGTATTGTTTACGTAACCTGTTTAACCCTCGAGTTCTCAGAACATTTTTGAAAGTTCACTAAGGCTTTTTCAATTTTTCAATTTACTTATTCCTTCAATTCATAAGTTTAACGTGATAGTGAAATAAACAAATGTTAATTTAATAATTAAAACTTGATTCAACTCTTAGGCCAAACGATCTTTTAATTTGTTGCTTAACACTTCGCTTGCGGGCAACGTATTTTTGCGTTTTTTGCAGTCACTGTAGCGCGGGTCACTTAAAAATACGTATTTAATAGATTTGTGATGGATACCCGCTAACCACCACAAATCTACTAAATACGTATAATTATATGTATGTGTGACATTATATACGTGTTGTTTGCGTTACTATGCAACGCTTTGCATTTTTTCTTCCGACAAGTTATGACTGTCGAGTTACTCGGTCGTTGTTGTGTTATTTCGTCTTCAATCGAATTTCTAGCTCCAAAACGTACAAGTTCTGTTTTGTCAATTTAAATTTTGGTTTTTTATTGTTGAATATAAAATTGATAAAAATGATTTGTTGTGACAAAGATAGTGATGAAGAAATATGCGCTGACAGATTATCGGACTTTAATTTTAAAAATCGTTTATTTTTGTGATTTCGTAAAAATATTGTTTTTTTTTGTTAAATAATCATACAGTATATATTAAAGAGTAAAATAAAAAAAGTTTCGTTCATAAAAACAAAGTAGTTTTCGATTGACTGAGATTTTTCTGAATAACTAAACTTTCGCGCGATTCATGAAAAAACGCCCACTGCACGCGTAAGTTGGCAGTAAAGCATACCCGCATACCAAGTGTTAAGCGTGTTCGGTATCGTATACATCTATGTACGATATAGTTGAATTTTTTGCTTGTGTTACTTTTTTTTCAATGTACTTTTATCTTTAGTTCATCATCACAGATACTCGACTAATTTTTAAGTGAAGAAAGAACAGCCATGTTGTCTTCAATGTAAAATACCATCTGCATAACTATCCTTCTTTAATCAAGTCAAACACCACTTTCTTTTGAATTAGATGAAAACTTTTTCACGCATACTGACATCACTAGGTGAAGCTTCGGTAATTACGATTGGCGCTGTGATCGTACCCCATGCAGAGAAAACGTATGAAGTAACTGGTGTGATTTCTTACTGAAAGGGACATCAAGACAACCTATCCACCGCACCATAGAGAGATACACAGACAAAAGAAGTGTAGATAGTCAGAAGAATAGCTTGAGAGACAGGTTGATTTGGTGTACTACAATCTACTGATTTGCTATAGTAGGGCTAATAAAACAGGGACCTACTGCTGAAAGCCAGTTCCTAACACCTATGAACACCTATGCCAGCAGTGAAATTTGGACCAATGACCTCTGGTACTAAAGAACAGCATCTCGTTCAAGAGAGACAAGAGGTGGCAGAGATGAGACTAATCACGAAATTGTTTTATGAAATTGACCTTGAATTTCTTTTTTTTTCTGTTGAAAAGTCTAGAAGATTATCCATTTTTATAAATAAAATACAGCAACTCATTATATTATATTTCTTGATTATATTACTATTATACTGATTATATTACTATTATATTTCTTTTGTTTCAAGCAGCAGATACAATGTACCAACAAAGACGCCTTAAAGTCAATTAGGATAGAATCTATATTACAACTTAAGACTATTTTTGGACAATCAAATGTCTCATTCATTGAGATATTCTAAGGCCAAATTCGGTTTTTTTTTTTTTTTTTTTTTTTTTTTTTTTTTTTTTTTTTGTCAGGTTAGGTAAAGTGAAAGGTTTCTCACCATTTTGATATAAAAATAAATAAAGAGAAATGACTTAAAAAAGAAGTGTAACAACTTTCATAAGAGTAAAGAAATATACTTTAGCTAAAGTAGGTTTTAAAAGTCGATAATTAGAATACATATAATTAGAAACACTTCAGGAATCACATACTCATGTTCCAGTCAAAAGGTTAAACACTCATTTAAAACTTTTCATAAGTCTAATAGTAGTAATTATAAAACAAAGATATAATGGTAAGTTAAATGTAATTAAAAAAAACTTTAATGCTAATAGAGCTGTTTTGACTCCTCGGTCTTCTTAAAATTTGGTAAGTTTCATAATTGAATTCGTATATCTGAATATCTTCGTATAACACAATTGTGATCTAATCACAAATAGACTATGAAATGGTGTAAAACTCAGAATTGTGAGAAGCACCGTCTGTATTAATGTAAAGATTTAATACGATGGAAGTAACCTCATTCTGCACTTCTTGAAGTTAAGTGATATTGACAAATTATTTCCACATCGAATATTTTCAATATTTAGTCAATTAAAAACTAACTTAATAAAATACGTCAGTTGCGTATATGATATTAATATTAAACCAAACTGCTAGAATCTAGGAAATACTTGTAAAACACAAAATAAATTTTTAACTCAAAGTCTAAAAGTTATTCCATTTTCAAACATTTTGGCCACTAGTGAGATGAAGAAATGCTAAGCAATTTTAATATTACTGCACGTTGAAAATTACTTTTGTATAAATAATTTCAGAATCAAACAAAATGAAGAAAATGTATAAACTAAATTCAAATAAATATGAAAAATGACTCCTAAATTAAACCCTTTCAGAATGTAATGGTTGAAGAACTGTTATGCAATTTTAATATTAATATGCAAAGAAACTTAATCCTAAAGTTTTTCATCATCTGACGATTTGAAGAAAGACTAAATAAATATAATGTGAAAAAGTATGAAAAATTACTCGTATGTTAACCTATTAACGCTTGAATAATTTCTGCTGAATTAATATTAATGAATATCTGAAATCTAATTTATCATGGACTCCTGAGAGTAAACAAATGTGAAATTCAAGTAAAATCTTTTGCTATTTTTTAAATTACAGCCAATTTTTACTTCGGTGTAGGGTGAATATGTGAAATCTAATTTATCATGTACTCTTCTATCAAACACTTTAGTCTTAGACATTAGAATATATTATTTCAACCATTTTAAGCTCCATCAGTGTATTTTTTTTTACGATAAGACCTTTATTTTCTCTCATATACTAATATACTCCTCTAATATTAAATATTAATCCAATATAATTATTAATTAGGCATTTCTCAAAAATGAGACATAATACCTTTGGAGCTAAAAAGTAACTTAAACAGCAAATTTTTGATTCAATGTAAAGTTTATTTATTTATTTATTTATTTTAAAAATGATGAAGAATTAGCACTTAGCCATTAGTTCACGAGCTCTCCATTACTTTTTAACAATGCTCTCATTCTGAGAGGCTACAACACATTATTTAAATATTCAAAACACTCATTGGAAAACTAGTCACACAAAGCGCAGTCCGGTGAATCCACTGTAACAAAGAGTTACAGTTCAACAACGCCAGAGTGAAACTGACCTAGAGGCAAAAGTGAAGTGAGTGACCCTCCTTCGACCCCATTGGGAACCAGACTGTAACAAAGAGTTACAGTTCAACAACGCCAGAGTGAAACTGGCCTAGAGGCGAAAGTGAAGTGATTGACCCTTCGACCCCATTGGGACCAGACTATAACAAAGAGTTATAGTTCAACAACGCCAGGGTGAAACTGACCTAGAGGCGAAAGCGAGGTGAGTGACCCTCCTCCGACCCCATTGTTCAAGAGGGGTTTCTAACGCGGAGTAGCTTTCTTCGGCCAATGGGGTCGAAGGAGGGTCACTCACTTCGCTTTCGCCTCTAGGACAATTTCACCCTCGCGTTGTTGAACGGTAACTCTTTGTTACATCCACTACTTCAATTCTGTAGAGATTGGTCTTGTAAACAGACATATTCAGTGAGTCCTCAAAAAAGGGCGACTGCAGTCTTTCTCGGAAAACTGGGAACAGTTTTCTCTTCCCCCCAAATCCTCCATCTCTTATTCGTCCCCTGTTGAACTATATCTTGTTTAAGAGTTTTCTTAAGAATCAGATTAACAAACAGTTTAATTTTATGAAATGAAAGAGGGTGATTCATTTGTTGATCTATCAAAGCTCCCTTTTTAGCCATCGCATCAAGTCTTTGCCCAAAATTCCCCAATGGACAGAAATACACTGGAAAGAAATTCTGTGTGCCAGTGTCTTAAGCAAAGACCTACATTCTAAAATTCTTTCGGAACTATTTGATTATTCAAAAAAGCTTGAAGTGAACTCTTAAAATCAGACAATATGACTTCTTTTGAAAAAGAGTGACTACGAACCAATAGCTGTTGAATTGCCCCTGCAATAGCTTCAGTTTCACCATCGAAGGCAGTAGTAAGAGGGTCCATTGGTAAGTAAAAACTAAAAAGCTCACAATGGATACCTGCTCCAGCACTGTGTGTTCTCTCCAACAAAGAACCATCAGTGACGTTATACATCCACTCATTTTCAGAATATCAAACCTCAATAGTCTCTATTGAGAAAGATCTTAATTGCAAATCACTCATTTTGTTCTTAACATCTTTTTGTATAAGATCATGATTAAATTCAATGTAAAATAAAAAGTTCATTTCTATATCAAGTAAAATATCTTCTATATCATTAATATAGTTCTAACTTTATAAAAAAAAAACCATGTAGTTATAAGAATGGACATTAAAAAACATACGATATCTTCACAATGTGAAAAAAATAAAAATTCACTTACCCGCTAAATTAACTTTTGAAACTTGTAAGTTAGAAACGAATTTTTTATATCAAATAGAAACTAACCATCTTTCTTAATCTATGAATCTTATATTATCCTGAACTACATGTTTTATTTTATAGCATGATAAGGACTATTGTTTTAAATTTTCCCTTCCTTTTACTTTCAAGTTTTAGGTTTACAGTATAAAGGATAATTTCATTCAGTTTGATATAAAATTTAGTTTCTAACACTAACACATATACACACACGGTTGAAAAGTCTTGACTTTCATACAAAAAAAAATTAAAGAAATCTTAATCGACAAAAATCTTCCTCTCGATGAAGTTTGCGGGGATTATTTAATTTAATCCTAAACTGAATCCTTAACCCCTTCGGGACCAACACCTCGTATACGCGAAGCAGCTATTTCACTCCTAACAGTCGGGTGCTCTTTCACGCTATAATCTCCGTTTGATATTAAGAAACCAACGTCGCATATGTGTAATGGGAGATCTGAATGTTTTATTTTAAATTTTGAAGGCGAGATTCAATTACTAGACGGCAACGGTTTTCACAACGATTGAATCGTAGAGCATTTACGTATGGTCCTAAAGGGGTTAACTGAACTAAATGGTTTTCCAACGTGCACAAACATTCGTATGATAAAACCTTTACTCCATCTGTGTCGTCTCTTCTATGACTTTTGAGGCAGCAAATGAGAACTAATCCTATAAACATATTTCTTTGTCTTATTTCTGAAGTTGAACTGTGATTCATTCTAAAAACAAAAAATATCTCCTTTGCGCAACAGCCCTTAATCAGGGTCTGTGGTGACCAATCTCCGCTTCCAAGACCAAAGGCCCTGGGATTAATCATATGTTCCAGTTGAGTGGTCAACCTTAAGCGAAACCCCCAGTGTTTAGTTCCCAAGCATGGTTGGTTCTTAGTTTGTCTACCCACTGAAGGGATGAAAAGCTGAGTCAACCTTGCCCAGCCAGGAGACGGAACATCGGACCTGTATCGGGGAAGCTGGTAGCTCTACCCCAACACCACAAAGTTTTGTGTTACATTCTAAATTAAACTGAACTCCCCGGCACTAGAATCCAACTTCCGGTCCAATGTCTATGGTGTCAATCTCCATTCAAGGGCTTTGGAGTGCGATGCATAAGTCCCGCTTAGGTGATCAAGGCAATTTATTGAATTAAATTTATTTTTATGCTAAGAAGTGAAGGTTTTAATATTAATACCAAACGTATTAATAATGCAAAATTCTTAACCCTCTAAGCGGTTCGCACGTACAATTCCGCCAAACCGTTGATGACTTCAAAGATGTTGTCACGTACAATTTTCGACCTCGAAAAACGTTCCGAAAATGGATGTAATGTACATTTCTGTCAGTGTTTTTCCCTATGGAGTTTTGAGGTACGAGCGTCAGGTCGATTGTTTAGGAACTGCACACCTACTCTCTGAAGCACAACGACGCTGATAGCTTTTTATGGCTTTGTAAATCTCTATTTCGAAGTATTTCTTTTGCGGTAACAGATGTATCTCTAACTGCACCACTTAAATAGCTTGGATGATTTTCGTAAAAAAGATATAAATCATTCTCTTAAAGAATATTTTTATTTGTACTTTTAGAACCCATTATTTCTTATGTGATGATTTTCGAGACTTGACGAGCTTTATGTGTATTAAAAATTAACAATCTATAATGTCTATTTATATATCTATTTATAACCGGAAATAAAGGGACAGTAACGAGGGTGGATTTCCCTTATTCCAATCTAGTTGACAAAGAGTGAAGTAAAAAATCATACAACACTTTGGTCACTGACACAATGAAACTTTAGTGTATTTTTTGGAGACTTTTTTTCCTTGATGTGTTCCACTTGGAGGGTTAATTTTGAAAATGTTCTGGAAAGCTTCAAAATTTTTCATCTAATATAACACTATCACGTAGATTCCAAGTGTTGATTGAACAAAACAAAGAAAACAAATAATAACCTTCTTGTTATTGTTGTTGTTTTATGCCACTTGGCCAAACCAAGCACGATTTGAGCCGAAGGATGGTTCGTATTAAGGCAAAGGGGTGCGCCTTTCGTTTTAACGACCACTACCAGGGTGAAAGTACGACTTGGTCCGACAGGGTCAAGTGAGTCCTCATAATTTTGAAGCAGGGACCAAGCAGAGGTCCTATAGACTTGGCATGCCATCCCCAGAGGTATTGATTTAGAACTTGGAGGATATTGTGACTACAAACATATTTTACGTGTCCCAGTTACCTTTAACGAACATCGCGGATCTTAGGCCGGCTCGGGTTCCGAACTCGCAACCCTCCAGTGACGTGACGAGATAGTTACTTTACCGACTGAGCTACCGCGGTTCACAAATAATAACTTTTATTAGCCAAGAAGCCACATAGCCCAAGGGTTCACAGTGGATGAAATGCCCCTCTCAGTTTTAACACAAGCCTTTAAAAGAAACATTTTAAAAAAATTATTTTAAAAGAAAACATTTTAAAAGTATTCAAATATTATGAAAAATTTGAATATTTACAAAAGTAACCATTAAAGGACGAAAATTAACTTCTTCATAAACAAGGATCAATCATTAGGAAGTCTCGTTCGTAGTTCGCGCCATGACGCACGACGTTTTCAGTTCGAAATGTGACAATATTAAGTTATTGTAAGTCAAAAGAAGAAGGTAATAACACTGTATTATAACAGGTTAAATACCTTGATACAGCTTAATAATTTGCTATACCAAAAAACTGTCTAACATTGCTTCAATACTAATTACTTCGAAGGAAGTATTTGTTACAGATGTAATATTTGAATGTTTCAATGGTGAAGTAAAGTCTCAATAGTAAAATAATACCACGATTTATTGAA
The DNA here is from genome assembly GCA_032207245.1 of Pardosa pseudoannulata. Classification (NCBI taxonomy): domain Eukaryota; kingdom Metazoa; phylum Arthropoda; class Arachnida; order Araneae; family Lycosidae; genus Pardosa; species Pardosa pseudoannulata. The sequence goes on from CM063510.1 coordinate 76,665,249, forward strand.
TTAGACATATACCAAATACTTCTTTTTTTGCTAAGAAGTGCAGAATATTTTTATTTTTATACCAAACGTATTTATATTATGAAATTCTTAAGTTTGAAAGTGTTTTGAAAAGCTACAAACTTTTTCCTCAATTATTGTATTAAGTTATTGTAAGCCAAAATTAGAACCTAATAACAATGTAATATAACAGTTTAAATCCTATTGATACTGCTTAATATTTTGCTATACCAAAAACTGTCTAACATTGTTTCAGTACTAATTACTTCGAAGAAAGCATTTGTTACAGAAGTAATATTTGATTGTTTCAATGGTGAAGTAAAATCTCAATAGTGAAATAATGCCACGATTTATTGAATTAAACATATAGCGATTTATTTGGTTAAGAGGTGCGGAATATTTTTATTTTATTACCAAACGTATTTGTTTTATGAAATTCTTAAATCTGAAAATGTTCTGAAAATCCACAAAATGTTTCATCAATTACAATATTAACTAATTGTAAGTGAAAATTAAATCATAATAACACTGTAATGTAACAGTTTAAATACCGTAATACGAGCTTAATAATTTGCTATACCAAAAACTGTCTAATATTACTTCGAAGAAAGCATTTATTACAGAAGTAATGTTCGAAGGTTTCAATGGTGAAGTAAAGTTTCAATGGTGAGATAATGTCACGATTTATTAAATTAAACATATACCAAATATTCCTTTTTTTGCTAAGAGATGTGGAATATTTTTATTTTAATACCAAACCTATTTCTTTTATGAAATTCGTACTTAAGTTTGAAAACGTTCTGAAAAGCTACAAAATTGTTTCCTCAATTACTATATTCAGTTATTGTAAGTAAAAATTAGAGCATAATAATACTGTACTATAACAGTTTAAATACCTTGATACAACTTAATAATTTGCTATTCCAAAAAACAGTCTAACATTGCTTCAGTACAAATTACTTCGAAAGAAGCTTTTGTAACAGAAGTAATGTTTGAATGTTTCAATGGTGGAAGTAAACTTCCAATAGTGAAATAATGCCACGATTTATTGAATAAAACATATACCATTTTTAAGAGGTATGCAATAGTTTTACTTTAATACCAAACGTATTTATTTTATGAAATACTCAAGTTTGAAAATGTTCAGAAAAACTACAAAATTTTTCCTCAATTATTACATTAAGTTATTGTAAGTTAAAATTAGAACATAATAACACTGTAATATAACAGTTTAAATACATTGATACAGCTTAATAATTTGCTATACCAAAAACTGTCTAACATTACTTCAGTACTAATTACTTCGAAGGAATCATTTGTTACAGAAATAATATTTGAATGTTTCAATGCTGAAGTATAGTCTTAATAATTCCACAATTTATTAAATTCAACATATACCAATTCTTTTCTAAGAGTTATTTTAATACCAAACTTATTTATTTTATCACATTCTTAAGTTTGAAAATGTTCTGAAAAACTACAAAATTTTTCCTCAATTATTATAATAAGTTGTTGTAAGTCAAAATTAGAACATTATAACACTGTAATATAACAGTTTAAATCATCTGATACAGCTTAATAATTCGCTGTACCAAAAACTGCCTAACATTGCATCAGTCCTAATTACTTCGAAGGAAACTTTCGTTACAGAAGTAATATTTGAAAGTTTCAATAGTGAAGTAAAGTCTGAATAGTGAAATAATGCCACGATTTATTTAATTAAACATATACCAATTTATTTTTCTGATGTGAGGTACGGAATATTCCTATTTTAGTACCAAACGTATTTATTTTATGACATTCTCAAGTTTGAAAATGTTCTGAAAAGCTACAAAACTTTGCTTAATTATATCATTAATTTATTGTAAGTAAAAATTGGAACATAATAACACTGTAATATAACAGTTTAAATACCTTGATACGAGCTTAATAATTTGCTATAGCAAAAACTGTCTAGCATTGCGTCAGTACTAATTACATCGAAGGAAGCATTTGTTACAGAAATAATATTTGAATGTTTTAATGTTGAAGTATAGTTTCAATAGGGAAATAATGCAATTGAATTAAACATATGCGAAATTTTTTTTCTTTGCTAAGAGATCCGGATTATTTTTATTAATACCAAACGTATTTATTTTATGAAATTCTTAAATTTAAAAATGTTTGGAAAGCTACAAAATTTTTCATCAATTACAATATTAAATAATTGTAAGTCAAAATTAAATCATAATAACATTGTAATAAATATAACAGTGTAAATACCCTTGATACAGCTTAATATTTTCTTGAAATAAAAACTGTGTAAAATGGCCTCAGTACCCATTGCTTCGAAGGAAGGATTTGTTACAGAAGTAATGTTTGATTGTTTCAATCATAAAATAATACCCTATATAATAATACCTAATTTCTTTTCTGTACGGAATTTATTATTTTATATAATGAATACGCATATTGGATTTTTTATGAGTTAGGGTTAGCAAAATTCAAAGCGAGTTCGAAGTCCACCCCATCCCTCCTTTTCGAGTGTTTAATGTTGTTATTTCAAGTCTTTTTCTCCCTCTTATTCTATACTAAATTCATTTTTGACAGTATGGCGAGGGCGGAAAATAATATTTAAATTTCTGGACTGTTTTTACATGATCCTCATATACTCTAATTAGTTCCTTGACCATGTGTAGAGGTGGTACGTTCAGTAGAGAGTCTGCACATGTGATCGTCGAACTTCTCGGGTTCGCGTTTCTGTCCCCGACTCAGTCAAATTTTTCTAAATGTCTAATTAATTTAATGTCTTCCTCGTTTTCTTTTAAATTCTTATTCTTAAAGTTTTTTTCTTATTTTTAAAAGAAATTTTTACTATTTTTTCGACTTTTTATGATTTTTATTTTATTAAATTCCCGTATTGTTGTACGGATGTCCCTGCCACATAAACATTTCATGTTTTCCGTCCTTAAACTTTCTTCTCGTAATGTAATAATAGCCTAAGTTATCTGTCCGTCAGTCCTTTAATTTATGAAGCGGTTGGATGTGGAATGGATAGAAGCATCCATATTGGATTTTTGATGAGTTAGGGTTAGCAAAATTCAAAGCGAGTCAAGTTTATCTTTCCTTAAACTATAGATCCGATCCTAAAATAAATTGGTATGAAAAAACTTCGTATCACAGCGAAAAATATTATTATTTTTACAACGTTCGAAATCCACCCCTTTCCCCTTTTCGAGCGTTTAATGCCATTATATCAAGCCCCATTTTAAGAGCAGGCGATTAAATTTATCAATTGATCACATAATAAATAGGTAAAAATAACAATTTTTTCTAGCATTATGACGTCATTCATTTAACCATCTCATTTAATCATTTCTTATTTTAAATTATTTAAATATCATCTGCATTATTCCCATATGTTTTATCACTAAACTTAGATATTGCTTAAATAATTTTATTTTATATTTAGCTTAAATAGTAGATTAGGCACATATGTGATAGTTTTAATCGATTATTTTTGTTGAAAGATAATTCTCAGCCAAAAAACAAACCATTTTTTTTACCTGCCTCATAGGGTACTTTATAATTCTGGAAAATTAAAAATTTTACTGATCCCGTCGTATGACGGGCTATATGCTAGTATTTAAATAGAGAAATAATGTCATGATTTAAATAATTAAATATATACCAAATATTTTTTTTATACTAAGAGGTGCAGAAGACACCCAAGTATATCAAATATTTTCATGATCTATTGAAAAGCCTAAATTATATTTAAGACTAAAAATAGTTCTTCTTTTTCCATTCTAAAGATTTGAAACAATGAGAAAAATCTTCCATAATTTTCAATATAGAGAAGTATCTGAAATTCCTCTTACGTCAAACTTTCTTATGGAACATAGCGAAGGACATTAATGGATAAAAACTAATACACATATAGCGTAGAACATAAACTTTAACTTTTTGATGGAAAAATATCGTCTTTTGTTACAAAAACTTATCAATTTGTTTCAAAATTGCTCCAATTCTTCAAGTGAACAGATGACCGTAAAGAAAAACTACAGCAGATCTTGATATCTAGATTAATTTTTTTCAGAAATATATATATATATATATATATATATATATATATATATATATATATATATATATATCTTATTTCAAAACTTTACGATGCGGACTTATAGTTGTTTTTACAATATTTAAGAAGCGTATGGAATCTAGTGCTTTTCAATATTCCAATATCAATATACTAAAATTAATTTATGAAAGAAAAATCAGACATACAAATTTTAATCACGTTTTATTTTTCAAGATTAAAGTAGTTTAATATGATTAGTAAAAAAAACTTAAAATATTATCACTAATAGTTTCATAAAAAAAATAAAATACTAACATATTCATCCAATTTTCAGCCATAAAGTGTAATCGAGAATTAAGTTTTAAAACTAATACAAATTATGTATAAAATATTTAAATTATGATTTCCGGCTTATACAATATATAATTACTCACATGGTATATTTAGGTAACATAGTTATTGTATTTTCCTCTGAATTTTAACTTTATAAATTATCATAAAAATGTATCACTTGCATTTGCACACTTGCTTAGCATAAACAAATTGCTTTTACGTTTGCAAATTGCTTGTACAATTCCAAATAAAAGAGCTTCGGAATCGAAAAATGTAGAGCTCCAAAAAGAGATGAAAAATGTAATTCCATTAATATAAAGTAGACAGTGCTGATCTACATTCTTTAAAACTTTAGTATGCCAAATTTTGTTCATATCTGTCAGAAATCAATGATTTAAATGAATAACAAAGAAACATTTTCATTTTTATGTATTCAGTATAACCCATATACGTTTCCTATGGCACCAAAAAATTATTTTAAGCGGCACTTCTTGAATGGTGATTAAAAAGTTTTTTAAATTAAAAACTGGGAAAATGTATTATTTAAAATATTTTCATCCAGTAGTATTTCTTTTTTTCTCTGCTAAATGTATTTTCTAATATATCATGGGGTATTTTATAGTTAAAGTTAAATTGTAATATTTTAATTTAAAATAATGTTTAAATAGTGAAATAATGTCATGATTTAATGAATTAAATATATAACAAATATTTTTTTATACTAAGAGGTGCAGAAGACACCCAAGTATATCAAATATTTTCATGATCTATTGAAAAGCCTAAATTATATTTAAGACTAAAAATAGTTCTTCTTTTTCCATTCTAAAGATTTGAAACAATGAGAAAAATCTTCCATAATTTTCAATATAGAGAAGTATCTGAAATTCCTCTTACGTCAAACTTTCTTAAGGAACATAGCGAAGGACATTAATGGATAAAAACTAATACACATATAGCGTAGAACATAAACTTTAACTTTTTGATGGAAAAATATCGTCTTTTGTTACAAAAACTTATCAATTTGTTTCAAAATTGCTCCAATTCTTCAAGTGAACAGATGACCGTAAAGAAAAACTATAGCAGATCTTGATATCTAGATTAATTTTTTTGAGAAATATATATATCTTGTTTCAAAACTTTACGATGTGGACTTATAGTTGTTTTTACAATATTTAAGAAGAGTATGGAATTTAGTGTGGTTCAAATACTCCAATATCAATATACTAGAATTAATTTATAAAAGAAAAATCAGACATACATATTTTAATCACGTTTTATTTTTCAAGATTAAAGTAGTTTAATATGATTTTTAAAAAAAACTTAAAATATTATCACTAATAGTTTCATAAAAGAAATAAAATACTCAAATATTCATCTAATTTTCAGCTATAAAGTGTAATCGAGAATTAAATATTAAAATTAATAAAAATTGTATATAAAATAATTAATTTATGATATCTGGCTTATACAATATCTAATTGGTTTTCTTATTTTATAGTTAAAAAAGAAGTATATATGTGTATATATGTGTGTATAGTTAAGTATCAATATACTAGAATTAATTTATAAAAGAAAAATCAGACATATATATTTTAATCACGTTTTATTTTTCAAGATTAGAGTAGCTTAATATGATTGGCAAAAAAAACTTTAAATATTATCACGAATAGTTTCATAAAAGAAATAAAATACTATTTTCACACAATTTTCAGCCATAAAGTTTAATCGAGAATTAAGTTTTAAAACTAATACAAATTATATATAAAATATTTAAATTATGAGGTATCTAATGGTATTCTACTATTAGAATTAATTTTAGAATTTTCAAAACATCTAAAATATTAATCTTAACTAAGAATAATTCAAATAGTTTTTAACATCGGCGAAAACATTAGCTACAGATATAGACAAAAGGACACTAAAAATATAGTATGGTAATAATTTACCTTAATAATTTTTTATTCGTAAGAATTCGTGCTTGAATTTATTTTCTAAAAAATTACCTGTTACATAACTTTCATTTCTGAGATGGTATGAAGAAAGAACATAACTGACTTCGTTTGTAAAAGATTGTACTTTCTATGCCTTACAGGCAGAGTGTCAAAACATCTAATTTCTAGCAATAAATAATCTCTAACACTTGTTATCGTAGGGAATGTTTGAAATGATGCTTTTGCTACTCTTTATTATCAATCAATTCTTCCACAAAAATAGCTTTTCTACCTGTATTCAGTAAAAAATTTATTAAGCCTCTCAATGTTATGAAAAGGGAGGTTTGAAGTATATAACACTCCTTAACACTTGGCATGCGGGTATATTTCAAAGCCAACTTACGCGTGCAGCGGGCGTTTTTTCGAGAATCGCCCGAAAGTTTAGTTATTCAGAAAATTCTCAGTAAATCCAAAACTACTTTGTTTTTTATAAAATAAACTTTTTTATTTTACTCTTTAATATATACTGTATGATTATATAACAAAAAAAATATTTTTACGAAATCCCAAAAATAAAAGTTTTTAAAATTAAAATTCGATAATCTGTCAGTGCATATTTCTTCTTCACTATCTTGCTCACAACACATTTTATCAACTTTGTATTCAACAATAAAAAACCCAGCTGCAAATTGACAAAACACGACTTGTATGTTCTGGAGATAGAAAATCGATTGAAGACGAAATAACGCAACAAAAGACCGAGTAACTCGACAATCATAACTTGTAGAAAGAAAAAATGGAAAGCGTTGCATAGCAACGCAAACAACACGCAAATAATGTCACACATGCATATAACTATACTTACTTAGTTGATTTGTGGTGATTAGTGTGTATCCACCGCAAATCTACTAAATACGTATTTTTACGTGACCCGCGCTCCAGTGATAGACTGCAAAAAACGTAAAAATACGTTGACCACACGTGAAGTACTAAGAGGGAAAATATTTAAAAGTTAAACGAAAAAATTGACTATTATAGATATATCAAAAAAGTTAGGACCACATAAATAGAACGTATTAAACCTGTGTCTGTTCTGAAGATCACATATGATATACACATCTAATGCTTTATACACTTGTGTATCACATGTGATAGACATTAAACTACATTTTAATCGCAAAATAGTTTGGTGTAATGTCTTAAATTTACACTCATGTCCATAAATTAAGGATAATGAAGTTCAGGCAATGAAAGAGACAAAAGCAAATAAATTTGACAAATTTGTAAAATCTATTTATTAAACAAAACGTAAAGAGCAAAAAAGAAGCTATATGTTTGACATAATTAATAAAAATTTCAATTTTTACTCCCTGGAGCAAATTTCAAAACAGAACCTATTTACAGAAAACAGTATAACATGGTTAGTATGATGGTTAATCTCCCGGAAGATGCAATACAAGCGTTACAACGCCTACGCAGGCTGAGTATCAGATTATCAATCTGATCTTGGGGAAAATTACACCACTCATCAAGCAATGCCCTCCGAAGTTCCGATAGACAGTTGGGAGGGGGTTGACGGGCTGCAATTCGTCGGCCAAGCATGTCCCACACATACGGGTGATATTTTCCGATTGAAGGCATTCGTCTACAATGTTTGCACGGTGAGGTCGGCGTTGTCAGCCCTATACAGAAATTCAGGACCCATGGCGCCCCGAAACAAACGTACATGTTGTTCCAGAATGACATCCCGATAGATGTGGCCTGTCATCGTTACACTCTGAACATGCAGGTCAGTTCTGGAACCAAGAATAATTCCTCCCCAAACGAGCCATCCTGCACCACCGTAACGGTGTCGTTCAATGGTGTTCTCTTGGTGGTGACGGGTACCTGGCGCTCTCCATATAAAGTCCGGCGAGAATCAGAATGTAAACTGAACCTGGACTCGTCGGAAAACATCACACAAGACCACTGTTGCGGTGTCCACAATGCATGCTCTCTAGCCCAGCATAATCGCAGGCGACAGTGAGTTGCGGTAAGGGGAACACATCTGACAGGCCTACGAGCATATAGACCAATGTTCCCTAAGCGTCTGTACACGGTCTGCCTTGAAACTGTCGTACCGGTAGCTGAAGAGAGCTGACGAGATAGGTCTGATGCTGTGCTCCGTCTGTTTCTTTTGGCAGTAACTGCCAAATACCGGTCATCATTCGGCGTAGTAACTCGGGGGCGACCTGTGCTGTAACATCTACTCACATTACCATCATGTTTGAATCGTTGCCAAAACCTGGAGATGACACTCTGGACGATTCCAAGTTCCTCGGATACTTCCAGCTGGGTAAGTCCACATTCCAGTCGTCCACATTCTACCACGTAAAAAATCATCCTTTGTGCCAAAATGCTTCCTTTGTGCCATAACTATGCGGTTATTGCACTGAAAGGCTTTTAAAGCGCTTGTGAACAATTTTACTTCTTTGCTACCATTCCTTATATACCACTTTCATACACTCTCGTCATTGTGACGTACTATCCGCGCCATCTGGTGGTTTCCTGCAATTTGCATATTCTTCTTCAAGATGTGTGTGATAATTCTACAGGTGAAATTTTTATTTTAGAGCTCAATTTCTGTGTGATTCTGAATTATCCTTAATTTATGGACATGAGGGTAGTTAAATTTTTCAGTTCTAAAAATATGAAATACGTATGAAATGTTTCAGTATGAAATACGTAGTACATATTATTATTCTATCGTATGGTGACAGCTAAAAGGTTAAATGGGAAAACTTCTAAAGAGGGATTCAACGCATGTGCGCTAGCCTTACCTCACCAGCCTTTGGTCAATATATACATATTTAGCGACATTGTTTTTTGTTTATATATTTTTGTTTTTGTTTTTCAATTTTAAGACTTTATTCATTTTACAAAAATTATGATGTACAAATGTATAAAAGTATATTTGACATCATTTGGTATTTGAGAAACGAGACTAACTTTGATCTTTTAATGAAATGTGCAAACGATGCGCGTGAAGACTCGACAGATGAGGGCCGAATGGGTAGGATGCTACCCTTCGGTACAGCTGTTCACAGGCTTGAATCTCACTTCTGGCCCGGATGATCGTATCCAATCGGAAATGACTTTAAGCTGGAGGGTCTGGTCTCATTTGCCCTCGTGTAGCATAATAGCAGACCGAAACACTCCAAGCCAAACTAAAGATTTGGGGAATCAAAACAAAGAATAAGCTTAAATGAAGAGCAACAAAAAATTATGTATCATTTAACAGGCGTAAATTGAATTTGTTAATAAACCGTTTACATATTCACAACTGTTCAAGGCGAATTCATGCCATTTCAGGTTCTATTCTTGGTTGCCACTGAGGTGAATTCCCATCCTTTCAAATTCTACTCCTCATTGACACTGACTTGAGTTCGCGACCTGCAATTTCTGTTTCTGGATGCAACAACATTATCCCAAGTGATAGCTTGAAAAAATGAAGGAGGAATAGAAAAGAGAAACATAACTGACTTCATTTATAAAAGATTGTACTTGCCATGCCTTACAATCAGAGTGTCAAAACATCTAATTTATATGAATTAATAATCTCTAACAATTGTTAGGGAATGTTGGAAATGATGCTTTTGCTACTCTTTATTATCAATCAATTCTTCCACAAAAATAGCTTTTCTACCTGTATTCAATAAAAAATTTATTAAGCCTCTCAATGAAATGGAAAGGGAGGTTTGAAGTACATAACACTACTTAAGCGGGAAAATAGTTAAAAGTTAAACAGGGAAATTGACTATTATAGATGTTGTACCGAGGTACTTTCCCACGGTGGTCTGCATGTGCATGCATAGCCGTGGGAGGATTTTCCTAGAGGAATTTTGGATTCCAATTGTTCACGTCAAGTTTAGGGACCCCTGCAGATAAGGGATTTATCACGGAATGGCTGCGTAACAGTCAAGCTCGCACAGAGCTGTAACCGTGAGTTATGGGAGCAGGGGCTAAGAAGTAATGCCAGCTTGCACAAAAGAGCTACTTTAATGATCCCACCTGCACTCCCGAAGGGCATGAGATGTGGGAAAATTTCCCGAAGACAAGGGATTGGATAAGAAGAAAAAAGGGGCGTTGGGACCGAGGTGAGGAGTTTGCAAATGAAGTTAAGGAGAGGAGTTGAAGTGGGGAGTTGAGAGAAGTGGGACAAGGATCCACCAGCACCAACTCGTCCCGTGCGCCCGTGAGGAAAGCCCCTGCCTGCTCCCCTGTGACTTTAATGGAGGTAATTTATAAAATAATATTTACAGTCATTTAACTTAGGCCTCTGTTAATAATAATAATTCCTTATAAAGAGATGTGTGATAATTATAGTGTAAATAGAAGATATAAATAATTGATGATTATGATAACCAAGGATCTATTTGTAAATAAATGTATAGAATAAATGTCTGAATCTCAATATAAAGTATTATATTCATTCTGTGTTTCCCCCTTGTAATGAACACTGGTGTATAGGTTGTATGTACATTACAACAAATGTATAAAAAAATTAAGACCACATAAATAGAACGTATTAAACCAGTGTCTGTCCTGAACATCAATTATTATAGACACATCTAATGCTTTATGCACTTGTATATCACACGGGATACACATTAAACTATATTTTAATCGGAAAATAATTTTGGTATAATGTCTTAAATTTAGTTCTACTTTTCAGTTCGAAAAGCATGAAATGCGTATTACATATTATTGTTCTATCATACGGTGGCAGCTAAAAGGTTAAATGGGAAAACTTCTAAAGAGGGATTCACTACATAAACATTAGCTTTACCTCACCAGGATTCGGTCAATGTATACATATTTTACGACATTGTTTTTTGTTTATATATCTGTTTTGTTTTTGTATTTTTATTTTATGAACCTTTTTCATTTTACATAAATTATCATGTACAAAAGTATAAAAGTATATTTGACATCATTTGGTAGCTGAGAAACGAAACTAACTTTGATCTTTTAATGAAATGTGCAAACGATGCACTTGGACTCGCCAGATGAGGGCCAAATGGGTAGCTGCAACTCTTTGGTACAGGAGTTCAAGGATTCGAATCTTACTTCTGTCACGGATGATCGTATCCAATCGGAACTGACTTTAAGCAGGAAGGTCCGGTCTCATTTGCCCTCGTGTAGCACAATAGTAGCCCGTACCTCTCCAAGCTAAACCAAACGTTTGGGGGGGGACTAATTGTCCAATCAAAACAGAGAATAACCTTAAATGATTCGTTTAAGCTTTAATAAACCGTTTATACATTCGCAACTGATCAAGTGAATTCATGCCATTTCAGGTTCTATTCCTCGTTACCGCTGAAGTGAATTCCTATCCTTTGAAATTCTATTCTTAATTGGCCCTGAAGTGAATTCACGTCATTTTAAATTCTATTCCTCATTGACACTGACGTGAGTTTACGACCTGCAATTTCTGTTTCTAGATGCAGCAACATTATCCCACGTGATAGCTTGAGAAAATGGAATAGAAAAAAGAAATTCTGTTATTGTGTTTTTTTAATATCTTTTGCTTATAAATTTGAATTTGTTAGTATGAAATTTTTATCCTTGCCTTAACCCTCTAAGTGGTTCACACGTACAATTCCGCCAAACCAATGAAGTCTAAACCTATAATTTTCGACCTCCACAAACGCTCCAAAAATGAATGTAATGTACATTTTTGCTTTAGTTCTTTCCCCCCATGGAGTTTTGCGGTAGGAGGGTCAGTCGATTATTTATGAACACACCCCTCTTTGATTGGCATTTATTGAAGGATACACCCCTACCTCCTGAGGTACAAAGAGAAGAATAATAATAATAATAATAAAATAATAAAATAAATTTCGGTCACCAATACTTTAATATTTCTTGGCTGAAAGTGCAATTAGTACCTCCTCAGTGAAAATTTCCCTTTTTTAGGCTTCATTTCTCATTACAGGAGACCTGCTTTAACTGCAGAACTCAGAAATTATCTTACAATGAAACTGAAAATGGTATTTAGATAGGAATTTTTGAGGATTATATATGTTTGCTAATAAGTATACAGAATTTCTATATTTTCTTTTTTAAACTAGTTAAAATAGTTTGAAGTTTAGAACTTCTATATAACAGAATATAACGTTAAAATATTGAATGACTTATCTTAAATTCTAAATATATTTTGAAGGATCAAATAAATCTATCTTAAATCTCAAGTTCACCATTAAACTTATTTTACTTTAAAAATAAGTATGCAGTCGAGTAAGTCAATCCCCTTGGAGCATTGGAATTCAATCAGTGATTCATTCGCATAAATAAATCGTTAATCCTAACAGCAGTATAGAAAACAAACTGTAACCAATGTAATTTAGGCATTCTCTTTTAAGCTTAACGTTTGCCATATAACAAATAGATGCAAATGAAAAAAAGCACATAGCGCTAAACGACAACGAAAACACTCAGATTTACTGTACTTCTAATACATTGAATTCCTGTATTCACAAATATAATTTTCATAATTTGTTTAATAGAAAATGAAGTTAATGTATTGTATATATCAATAAATAGTTATGATTGAATATATCAAGGTTTATTTTCTAGAATACCGAAAGATATCAGTTTTTGAGTTATGTACCTTGTTTAACTAACAAATGATCCACCATAGAATGATAAAAATTTTACATTTAGAAATGTTGTACCCTCTATCTTAAAAAACCTTTCTGAGAATAGGCCTTTAGAGTGAAGACATGTACTTCCGAAAGATATCAGTTTTTGAGTTATGTACCTTGTTTAACTAACAAATGATCCACCATAGAATGATAAAAATTTTACATTTAGAAATGTTGTACCCTCTATCTTAAAAAACCTTTCTTGTTAAGACTAGGCCTTTAGAATGAAGACATGTACTTCCGAAAGATATCAGTTTTTGAGTTATGTACCTTGTTTAACTAACAAATGATCCACCATAGAATGATAAAAATTTTACATTTAGAAATGTTGTACCCTCTATCTTAAAAAACCTTTCTTACTGAGAATAACCCTTTAGAGTGAAGATATATACTCCCTATTAAAATATAAATCAAATAAGATAAGCCTTCCATTTAAGACATTTTTTAATTTAAAAAATTATTTTGCAAAAATTAAAAAATCTGAATTATTGTACAATGTCCGTTCCTATCATTATATTTAGTAAAAATTTAAACTCAAAAAAACCGTTACACAACACGTTTCATTTTTCAGAGACAAAAACTTACCAAGATAGTTAAATTCAAAATTTCAAGATATTTTTTCATTAATTCAGGAACAGATTAATATATTAATTACGAAAGTTCAAGGATGAAATCTGATAGCAACGTTAATTATAATAGTGAAAGAGGAAAGATTTCCTTGATTATAAATGAGGAAGGGGTTGTATCCATAACAAAGTGGATATTCAAATATTTTCCATTAAAATAAGATTTTAATTCCATCCTTTCTTACCTACCTAGCCTTATGTGCCTACATAATTTGAATTCCATCCCATGCGTACTTACATGCTTAATTTCAAGATATTTTTTCATTAATTCAGGTACAGGTTAATATATTAATTACAAAAGTTCAAAACTGAAATCTGATAGCAACATTCCCTATTATAGTGAAAGAGGAAAAATTTTCTTGATTATAAATGAGGAAGGGGTTTATCCAAATTGGATATATACAATATATTCCAGTAAAATAAGCTTTTAATCCCATGTGCCAACATAATTTGAATTCCATCCCATGCTTACTTACATACGTGATTTTAAGATATTTTTCATTAATTCAGGAACAGATTAATATGTTAATTACAAAAGTTCAAGGCTGAAATCTGATAGCAACGTTCCCTATTATAGTGAAAGAGGAAAGATTCGCTTGATTATAAATGAGGGAGGGGTTGTATCCATAGCAAAGTGGATATACACAGTATTTTCCAATAAATAAAGCTTTTAATCCCATCGTTTCTTACCTACCTACCCTTATGTGCCTACATAATCTGAACTCCATCCTATGCATACTTACATGCGTAATTTCAAGATATTTTTTCATTAATTCAGGAACAGGTTAATAGATTAATTAAAAAAGTTCAAGGCTGAAATCTGATAGCAAAGTTCCCTGTTATATTGAAAGAGGAAAGATTTCCTTGATTATAAATGAGGAAGAGGTTGTATCCATAGCAAAGTGGATAAACACGATAATTTCCAGTAAAATTAGCTTTTAATCCTATACTCTCTTACCTACATAATCTGAATTCCATCCCATGCATACTTACATACGTATATTCAAGATATTTTTTCATTAATTCAGGATAACAGTTTAATGTATTAATTACAAAAGTTCAATGCTGAAATCTGATAGCAACGTTGCCTATTATAGTGAAAGAGGAAATAATTCCTTGATTATAAATGAGGAAGGGGTTCTATCCATAGCAAAGTGGATATACACAATATTTTCCAGTAAAATAAGCTTTTAATCCCATCCTTTCTAACCTACCTACCCTTATGTGCCTATATAATCTGAATTCCATCCCATGCGTACTTACGTATGTACAGACTTCAAGTCAAAACTAGTCGAAATTCCTTCAGAGTTGATCAAAGTGGATATTTCAAGTATTAAAGTTATAGTTTCCTTGTACGCAAGTAGTGACATCTGGCTGAAACGTGCCAAATTGAATTCAGGCATAAAATGGTTATTTACGCTGAATTCTAAAGACCGAAAACTTTCGCTATTACGTGAGTTTCTTTAATTCGAACAAAGAGGTGAAAAGAGTGAATCTCCCAAACGAAAAAACAGGATAAATGGGAAGTCTACCTTAATCACGAGAAGTATTACTGTTATAAAAAACTATTCCACCTATAACGGTTTCAAATTCAACAGAATGATGAAGAGAAAAAAGTGCTAATGAGACTCTAAAACATCTATAATTAGTTCCCTCTTGGACTGCAAAAAAAAAGATTCGCTGCTGAATTCCTTCAGTGCAAAGATCTTATCCTCAACAGTCTATTTATACAATTCCGTCTGGCACTGCGTCAAATGTCGTCCGTTGACATAAGGAAATAGAAGAAAAACCCGTCGCTCTTCATTCCGTAACTTCTTTAGATGTCCCATTTTGCTGCATGAGATGATTGTGATTTTCAAAGTACAAAATTTTTTTTCTTGAAGATTTTCCTCTTCAAAACTCCTTACTGCGATACTTGGGATCAAAATATAATTTGCGAAAAATCAGATTTTCCATAATGTTTCGGGGAAGAACTTTATGTAATGTTCGGAAATGTTCTGTCACGATCTCGTTTTTTCAAAGACCATTAGAAGTTTTTTTTTGTTTTTTGGCACGTATTCGAAGCCATTTTTCAAGTAGTTACTGTTGTATATGTTGCATTAGAAGTTTTAAAATTAGAAAAGTTTCTGATTTAGAAAGATTTTGTATTCTTCATTTCTGATTTATTCAAGTACGTGTATAAATATGAATATATATAAATAAATATATATATACATATATATATATATATATATATATATATATATATATATATATATATATATATATATTATATATATATATAATATATATATATATATGACTATATATATGTATTTATCATATAATAAATTGAAGCTATAGTATATTTTTATATCTGTTAGATTCAGGTAATATAGAATAACAATTTTTAGTTCCGTCATATTTGAGGTAATAGTATTATAATTTGTCTAATTATGCTTATCATAAATAAGTTGAAAATTTTTAATTACTTCTTATAACTTACTTTGAAGAAAAAGGTTGATTTTTTAAATAATTTTTCATACAAAATGTCCAGTTGTTTCTTACGAGAAATATGGAATAGAAGGGATAATATGGTTTACACAGTTTTGTGGAGGTTTAAATTAGTAGCCTTTTTAGTAACTTCTTATAACTTACTTCAAAGAAAAATGTTGAATTTTTAATTAACTGGTCATACAAAATGTCCATTTGTTTCTTACGAGAAATATGGAAAAGAAAGGGTAATATGGTATACACAGTTTTGTGGATGTTTCAATTAGTAACTTTTTTAGTAACTTCTTATAACTTACTTCAAAGAAAAATGTTGAGATTTTAATTAATTTGTCATACAAAATGTCCAGTTGTTTCTTACGAGAAATATAGAATAGAAAAGGTAATATGGTATTCACAGTTTTGTAGAGGTTTCAATTAGTAACCTTTTTAGTAATTTCTTATAACTTACTTCAAAGAAAAATGTTGAAATTTTATTCAGTCATACAAAATGTCTATTTATTTCTTATGAGAAATAAGAAATAGAAAGGGTAATATGGTTTACACAGTTTTGTAGAGGTTTCAATTAGTAACTTTTTTAGTAACTTCTTATAACTTACTTCAAAGAAAAATGTTGAATTTTTAATTAATTTGTCATACAAAATGTTCAGTTTTTTAAGAGAAATATGGAAAGAAAGGGTAATATGGTTTACACAGTTTTGTAGAGGTTTCAATTAGTAATCTTTTTAGTAACTTCTTATAACTTACTTAAAAAATGCTGAATTTTTAATTAATTTGTCATACAAAATTCCAGTTGTTTCTTAAGAGAAATATAGAATAAAAAGGTATTATGGTTTACACAGTTTTGTAGAGGTTTCAATTAGTAACCTTTTTAGTAACTTCTTATAACTTACTTCAAAGATAAATGTTGAATTTTTAATTAATTAGTCATACAAAATGTCCATTTGTTTCTTACGAGAAATATGGAAAAGAAAGGGTAATATGGTATACACAGTTTTGTAAAGGTTTCAATTAGTAACCTTTTAAGTAACATCTTATAATTTAATTCAAAGATATATGTTGAATTTTTAATTAATTTTTCATACAAAATGTCCAATTGTTGCTTACGAAAAATTTGGAAAGGGTAATATGGTATACACAGTTTTGTAGAGGTTTAAACTTCCTCCTGGATTAAGAGCACAAAAAAACTTACGTCAGCTGTAAACTCAAGAAAAAGGTCTGAGGCAAACGAAAATTGCTACTAGATAATAATCTTTGTACCATCTAAACGATACAGAAAAACATAACATTGTATCCTCATATAAACATAAAATTATTAATAATTAACTGAATTTGAAAAAAATCAGTTTGGCCTTGTGTCCTCATAATTTAATAATATGTTAAAATTTGAAACATTTGAAATTTCACATAAACTAAAACAATTAACTATTGAGGTCACCACCTTATTTATAAAATCATAACTTATAAACTAATTACAGATTTTTAAAACTCATAAAAAGAATTGCAAACTGGTGTAGTGGAGTGCATGAGGTTTACATATTTAAACTTGTTTGATTCAAACTTTTCTAACACAAGATAAAAATAGTTATAATTATCATATCCAGAAGGATCGCCTACCTTGTCGCTTTTCATAAACTTGTACAGAGTTTATCAATTTGTAAGAGGACGGAAATGTCCAATTAGCTTCAAATATTCATCTACATAGTTTCGCTGGGTTTGGAGCAATATGGTTTACATTTTTCAAACATGCTGACTAATGAGACTGGGACCTACTGCTTAAAGCCGAGTCCGAACAACCGCAAACACCTATACCACAGTGGTATTCGAACCCACGAACACTGGTACCGAAGATCAGAGCCATCGGTCAAGCTTCTACCTTAGATTCATTCTTTAAACAACTTTAACAAAAGTACTTTTTCTTTCAGTGTCACTTCACAGGCACTCAATGAGTTACAATAAGAGTTTAACAAAGATGTAGTCAAATTCGCATTCATTATAACTCAGATACAAGTGGTTTAGTTGCTAGTTGTTAATTTTTATCCTCTTTCATACTTATAAAATTCACTCATTTTCAGGAGACTAGATGTCATTTATTGCTGATAATTTTAATTTACTTTTATATATTACATTATGAAACAAATCAGACTCTTTGACAAGTCTAAACCCCACTCTGGTATTTTATCTTATTAGTTTATTGTTATTCATTAAAATCCATTCAAACTTATGAAATAACAGGTACTTGTGTCTGACATATTTTTAAATTATTTTCTACACATATGCGCGATTGAACCTTAAAAGTGTGCAAAAAGAATTTCATACTCATATAAAAATCTCATTGTAACGGCATGTTTGGTGAAATATTAGCTAGAGTATTAAACAAATGTAGAAAAATTTTATTACTTAAAAGAGCTGGAAAAATTAGAATGATATAAAAAGTGAAAAAAATGCAGTAGAACCTCCGTATAACGACCCCCTGTGGGACTAACATCATATGGTCGTTGTAACAAAGTGAAAAAATAAAAAAAAAATTGAACAAAGAAATGATGCAACAGTACATACCTAGAGAACACTTCTATTTATTTGTATTTCCATTACTGAATTTTTGAAGTCTTTGATTGACGCCAGTTTTAAGTTCATTTGGGAATTTTTCATACGGGCAATAAAATCGTCCTCATTCAAATTTTCTCCGCAGCATTGTAAAGTTTCGTCTACAGCGACAAACTCATCAAAAGATAATTGAAGATTTAGTTTTCCCCTTTTCGTCACGCCCCTCCCCTCCTTTAAGCAAACACAAAGAGAGAAGTACAGGTTTCTTGAAGTTGCACCACAGTACAATAATTTTGAAATAGCCCACTTGCTCATGAGTTCTGTGAACTAAATTAGCAGTCGTTTTAACGAAAAATAATACGCTTGGGGTCGTTGTAATGATTCAAAATTAACATTATTCCTATGGTAAAATAATTGGGACTTTTTAAAATGGTCTTTCTAACGAAGGGATCTTGTATCGTGGGGTCATTAAAAAGAGGTTCTACTGTATATAAAAAAAGGAAGAAAAGTAGTGCTATCCTTTTAAACTACCCTTAGACACTGACTGCCACAATTTCTCCCACTCTAAAGTATTTATTTACCGTATGGATGATTTTTTCCAATATATAATAACAGAAGGATAAGTGTATCTAAATATTTATTTTTCCAAATCTATACAAAAAAATAGCTACTGTCACTTAAACGTATTCTTAAGTTTCACTATTTATAAAAGAAACAAAAATAAAACTAAAACTCTTAGAGAAAGCTAAGAAAAATTTCTAAAAATATCTTAACTTCATTTATAAAAACTAGATTGAATAGCTTATAGACAGTGCTTCGTGCATTGTGGGCGAATGCATTGAAATTTAAAAAAATAACGAATGTTTTTTCTCAATGCAAAATAACATATGTTCTTTCATAGTTAAATATTTTCAAATAAATCCCAGTCAATGTAAAAGAGTATATTAAATACATAAATATAAATTTAACTGCATGTATGCTTGAGAAGTTTTGGCTTATGTGAGTATTAGTATATGATAGCCAGGGCCGTAATTAGGTCTTTTAGCACCAGTGGCAAAAAAAAAAATAGTATGCCAAATATAGTGAGAAAATATATAAACATGTTTTTTCATATCATATATTCAGAATGCATTCAAAATATTTTGTAAATTCGCAAAATGTTCTTCGTATATTAATTTTTAAATTTTTCTTCTATTTTTACCTTATTATAACTCAAAAACATATTTGGAAATTTTGGGGATATTATTTTGCAGATAAACTAAATAGTGTACTGGAGGGGGGAAATTCGCAAAATGTTCTTTGTATATTAATTTTTAATTTTTTCTTCTATTTTTACATTATTGTAACTCAAAAATATATTTGGAAATTTTGGAGATATTATTTTCCAGATAAACTAAATAGTTTACTGGAGGGGGAAAATTTGCAAAATGTTCTTAGTATATTAATTTTTAATTTTTTCTTCTATTTTTACCTTATTATAACTCAATAATATATTTGGAAATTTTGGGGATATTATTTTGCAGATAAACTAAATAGTTTACTGGAGGGGGGGGGAAATTTGCAAAATGTTCTTAGTAAATTAATTTTTAATTTTTTCTTCTATTTTTACCTTATTATAACTCAAAAATATATTTGGAAATTTTGGGGATATTATTTTGCAGATAAACTAAATAGTTTACTGGAGGGGGGGAAATTCGCAAAATGTTCTTAGTATATTAATTTTTAATTTTTTCTTCTATTTTTACATTATTGTAACTCAAAAATATATTTGGAAATTTTGGAGATATTATTTTCCAGATAAACTAAATAGTTTACTGGAGGGGGAAAATTTGCAAAATGTTCTTAGAATTAATTTTTTCTTCTATTTTCACCTTATTAATACTCAAAAATATTTTTGGAAATTTTGGGGATATTATTTTGAAGATAAACTAAATAGTTTACTGGAGAGAGAAAATTCGCAAAATGTTCTTAGTATATTAATTTTTAATTTTTTCTTCTATTTCTACCTTATTAATACTCAAAAATATATTTGGAAATTTTGGGGATATTATTTTGCAGATAAACTAAATAGTGTACTGGAGGGGGGAAATTCGCAAAATAGTCTTAGTATATTAATTTTTATTTTTTTCTTCTATTTCTACCTTATTAATACTCAAAAATATTTTTGGAAATTTTGCAGATAAACTAAATAGTTTACTTGAGGGAATAATTTTTATTTACAGTTTTAATAAAAAATTGGCGAATTTCTAATTAAATAGTTTTAATAACTTCAATAAATTCTTAAATTACTCAGATTTATATAAAAACATATTAGTGGTGTTTGGTAAACATTTGTAAGAATCTATAAATAATTTAATTTTAGAACATTTTAAAAAATAAGAAAATTCATAAAAAAAAGAAATTTTTAAACACATTACAATACATTGGATTTTAAAATTAAAAAATTAATTTATAAATTTTCTTATTTTTACTCTAGGCGAATCTTCCTTTTTCAGATCCCATTTTTTACGGTGCGACGCTCTAAGATTGATGGTTGAATGTCTCCTTTGCACGGTAGGACCAACGACCCTTTGCCCAGGTCCTACGTCTGATGAAAGGAACGAAATCGGATTAACAGAACGGCGAAAGGTGTTAGAGATTTAGCACTACCCATAGGGCACTATCTTAAAAATACCCATGTAACACTACACCTAAGGAGGGTTATAAATGTTCTATACTGTTGGTGTTCCTTTTAGGAACATAAAGAGAATCACCAGAGAATATATTAACAAAACTAGAATCTGTCAGAGACATTTCCTCTGTGAGGAGATGGTCATCTCTATTAAATAAGAGAGTATGCCCCTCTCTTCCCAGAGCTATTGAGGTGGCTCTTATTAGAATCAGGACTAGCCATGAATTTCTGAGGGATCATATTTTTCGGCTTCACTTAGTGAATTCCCCTGATTTTATCTTTTGCACCTCTGTTCCTATGTCCGATGAGCATGTTTTAGCTTGTCCGGCTCTGCGGAGAGATTTTGCTTTATCATTTTCTGAGAGCCCCCACCTTATAAGGCAATATCTATTGTTGCTCCTTTTGGGGACATAAAAAGAATCATCAGCGACTATATTAAAAAATATCTGTCATTTCAGAGACATTTCATCTGGGAGGAGATGGTCATCTCTCTTAAATAATAGAGTATGTCCCTCTCTTTCCAGAGCTATTGCGGTGGCTCTTATTAAATTCAGGACCAGCCAGGACTTTCTGAGGGATCATCTTTTTCGGCTTCACTTAGTGGATTCCCCTCATTGTATCTTTTGCACCTCTGTTCCTATGTCCGATGAGCATGTTTTAGCTTGTCCGGCTCTGCGGAGAGATTTTGCTTTATCATTTTCTGAGAGCCCCCACCTTATAAGGCAATATCTATTGTTGCTTGCTCCTTTTGGGGACATAAAAAGAATCATCAGCGACTATATTAAAAAATATCTGTCATTTCAGAGACATTTCATCTGGGAGGAGATGGTCATCTCTCTTAAATAATAGAGTATGTCCCTCTCTTTCCAGAGCTATTGCGGTGGCTCTTATTAAATTCAGGACCAGCCAGGACTTTCTGAGGGATCATCTTTTTCGGCTTCATTTAGTGGATTCCCCTCATTGTATCTTTTGCACCTCTGTTCCCATCACGGGAAAGCATGTTTAAGCTTCTCCGGCTGTGCGGAGCGATTTTGCTTTATCATGCTTTATCTGAGGTAATTTCTTTAACCTATTGGACTGTCAGGCGCCACATGATTGCGACGAGAATCGGCGGGTGTAATTACAAAAATATAATAGCAACATGTGATCTTATTAAAAACAAAATTATTTTCTCCAGTGGGTTGTGTTTTGTTGGTTGACGACACTACCATCTGTCGAGTGGAATTAACACATTGTGTGCGGGTACATTTCACAGCGGAATTGTACCGGGAGCGGGCGTTTTGTGCTTAAATTTAGTTATTCAGTTAAATCTCAATAAATCGAAAATTATTTAATTTTTTAACCAACTTTTCGTATTTCATATTGAAATATATAAACAAATATATAAATAGAAATATATAAATAACAAACATAAGATTTTTGTAAACAAAAAATATTTTTTTTTAGTGGATAGGTTTATCATAGTATCGTAAATATGAAAAATTAAGTAGAAATAGTAGTATACAGTTTTAATTTTTTCGAATTATGTTATATATAAACATTTTTAGCCGAACGATGGCCGATTGGTTAGGGTGCTGGTTCGTGGGTTCGAACCCCACTGTGGCATGGATGTTTGTAGTCGTTTGGAATTGGCTTTAAGCTGTAGGTCCCGGTCTCATTAGCCCTCGTGTTGCAAAAAGTATACCGTAGCACTCCAAACAAAACAAAACCATAAACATTTTTACATTAAAAAAAATGAAAGACAAGAATATTCGGCCTCGTTTTCCTGCATATACCGTTATTTTTTATATACCGTTATTTTTGTACCCACAAGCAAACCATTTTGTTACATTAACCCGTACTAGTACGTGACCAGCGCTCAAATATCAATCGTCAGAAAACGTACTAGTACGTGTCCCGCATACAATGTGTTAAGAGTCTGGATTGGGTGAAAAAAGGAAATGTACAGATTCATATCGTACACTGAGATATCAATAAAGATAATCTGAAGATAATCTGAAAAATTAAAGCAATGTTTTAACGACCGAAGGGTGAATATCCATGATAAACTAACGAGTTGACAGGTAAGTTGGTCAACAATATCAAAGGTACAATGCATGTTGACCATCGATTTAACTTGACAAGTTGAACACAATATTTCTAAAAATCCACAGATAGCTTTTTAATTAAATCATAACTAAAATATTTGATTTTTGCCAAGAATAGGAGGACAAAACATCTCTTATATCAACAAAAATATACTCTTGAGTTCGAAAACTTTTATGAAAAACATTGAGACTATGAAGAAAAATCCTAAAAATATTTTAACATGATTTAAAAATAAAACGTCACTGAATAACCTATAAATATTATTTCGTACATTGTGTGTGAAGAGGAAATATTCATGATTAACAAAGGAGTAGACAGGTGAGATGATAAACAATATCAATGAAGCCATTTGTGATGACCATTGATATACTTTTCACAAAATGAACACAATGTTTCAGGAAATCTATAGATCCCTTATTCGTGAAATCATGACTGAAATATTTGGTTTTTGAAAATTATGAGCAAGAAGAAGAGAGCAAAACAGTTCCCCTGATCAGCACGGTTGTTGAACGCATTTCATTGAAAAGTCACTAACCACCGTGCTCATAGCGCTGATTTAGCTGTTTAGAACAACGTTTTTCATGTCTCTCTAATCTTGTATGCTGGGAAATAGTCTTTAAACGACGATGAGATACAAAATGTCATCAAACAATAGATCTAAAAAGAGATAGGATGCTTTTTTTCAGAAAATTATAAGAAAGCTTGTTGAAAGCTCACAAAGTGCATTAAAGAGAAAACCAACCACATCGAAAACTAGATGAGGAATTGATGTGCACATATGAGTTCGTACATTTTTAAAAAATTTATTGTACTTTTAACTCTTAAAAATCTGGTGATCCTTACTTTATGGACATCTCTCAAAAAAAAAAAGATACACAAATGTATTCTTGGTTAAGAATGAGTTTTTCTGCAGTAACCTTGGTAAAACATATTTTCCATCTAGTTCGATTATTACATGAAAATCAAAGGAAATAAACAATTTGTGAACTGTTGTACTTAAAAGGGATTCCTAGATTATGTAGAAAAATAATGTATCCGGTATGGTCCTGTTCATTAATATTCAAAAATCATTAATGTTCATAAAAGGCAAGAATTGCTGAGGAGGTATACAAATTAAACCAAACAGACAGTGCTTTTAAATGGTAAATTTTATATTTATGTTAAAATTTTATGTTGTTATAAACGGTGTTCCAAACGTTTGTAAATAATAAACAGGCAAAACACGGGCATAAACGAAATGTTTTGTTTCTGTCCTCCTCTTCAGCAAATCTGAGACATTAACTTCTTTTCAGTCTTTTGCTATTGTTAACGAAAATCAAATCAAATTTCAAGCAATATATAAGCCATAAATATACAGGGTGTCCCAAAACGATAACATAAACACTGCACAGTTAGATGATTAGCACAGTTAAAAATGAAGCATGACGTCACTGCCGTTGCAAGAAAAAACACTTTATTGAACATATCAACAGCAGTAGATACACGGGCATACTCCCTAACAGCTCCTAAGGCATTTCCATTACATCGGTCGTATATCAGGTACATGTCGCAGTAGTCACTAAAGGAATACATGGCCATCATACGAAGACTACCGGTAACTGCAAGATGCAGCCTTTTAAATACCAGTTCACCGGCGGCTTAACGTCATTCTATAGCTCGCATGCATGACGTGATATGCGCGGCGAACGTTTTAAACATTATCGTCTGGAAATATACGCAAATACTATTGTTGATATGTCTAATAAAGTGGGTTTTTTTTTCCTTGCACCTGAAGTGATGTCATACTTTGTTTTTCATATTTTTCTCATAAACTACGGATCATACAGAAACGCTTTTTTGGACAATTTTTATGTACTTCCAACGAGGAATCTAGCTGTGCAAAGTGTATGCGGTCGTTTTAGGAACACCCTGTATAAAAGATCCCACTAAAAGTAGTAGTTTGTTGAAAAATTATTAAAGAATATTTTGGTTACTTAAATTAGGAACCTCATATAAAATGGAATCCTAGTGCTGGCATGGATGTTTCTAACTGGTCTGTATCAGCTTTAAGAAGTAGTTCGCTTTCGTGTAGAGTACCATAAGTACCATATGTGGTAACCATATACTGCATGTACCATACCAGTAAATTAAGAAAAAAATAAAGATTTTTACCTTACTTATGTATATGATCATAGTTTAAAAATATGGTATTTTACCAGAAAATAAAAATAAGAAAAGAAAAATTGGATAAAAAAGTTAGAATAAAATTAAGTTCTTGCAGATAACAAATACTTAATCAACGATGTAATGCTTTTTACTGTTTTTAATATGATTCCAGTCATAACTCGAAGACTATATTAATACGTGTAGCGAAAACATGTACCATAGTGATCCATACCAGTAAAGTAAGAGAAAAGATAAAGATTTTTACCTTACTTATGTATATATTCGTAGTTTAAAAATATGGTATTTTACCAGAAAATAAAAATAAGAAAAGAAAAACTGTATAAAAAAGTTAGAATAAAATTAAATTCTAATGCAGATAACAAATACTTAATCAATGATATAATACTTCTTACTGTTTTTAATATGATTCCAGTCATAACTCGAAGACTGTATTAATGCGTGTAGCGAAAACATGCACCATAGTGATTCATACCAGTAAAGTAAAAGAAAAGATAAAGATCTTTACCTTACTTATGTATATGATCAGTTAAAAAATAGTGTATTTTACAAGAAAAGAAAAATTGGATAAAGAAGTTCGAATAAAATTAAGTTCCTACATATAACGAATACTTAATCAATGATGTAATGCTTTTTACTGTTTTTAATATGATTCCAGTCATAACTCGAAGACCGTATTAATACCTGTAGCGAAAACATGCACCATAGTGATCCATACCAGTAAATTAAGAAAAAAATAAAAAAAATTACCTTATTTATGTATATGATGATAGTTTAAAAATATTGTATTTTACCAGAAAATAAAAATAAGAAAAGAAAAACTGGATATAAAAGTTAGAATAAAATTAAGTTCTAATGCAGATAACAAATACTTAATCAACGATGTAATGCTTTTTACTGTTTTTAATATGATTCCAGTCATAACTCGAAGACCGTATTAATACGTGTAGCAAAATCATGTACCATAGTGATCCATACCAGTAAATTAAGAAAAAAATAAAGATGTTTACCTTACTTATGTATATGATCATACATAATAGTCATATGATCATACATAAAAATATTGTATTTTACCAGAAAATAAAAAGAAAAAAAGAAAAGTTGGATAAAGAAGTTCATATAAAATTAAGTTCCTGCAGATAACAAATACTTAATCAACGATGTAATGCTTTTTACTGTTTTTAATATAATTCCAGTCATAACTCGAAGGCCGTATTAATACAAATTCACCATTTTTTTGCTGTATTTCGAATATGTTCTTTTTAAATCAATTCATATTCACTGAAGCGGAATATAACCTGATCTTATTATTTCCATCCATAAAAGTTATTTAAACCGAATACTCTACATCCATTGGTATCATTTCAACTATTCCATTCTGGAATCCCACCCTGTTGTAAGATTCCTGATAAATTCCGAGCGATCAAGACTGTATTAAATCCGATATAGTTCGAATAATCGCCTTTTCCTAATCCCAAGAATATCTCTGAGAATCGAAACCATCGAAGAGTTATTTATGAAATCACCCTTCTCCATCCCTCCTTCTTATAGCATTGGATGATGAAAATTTACGAATAAAATATTCGAATGCAGCAGCTAAAAGATTATAAAATGCAATTTGCATTATAGAATAGTTGCAGTCTTCCGTGCAAGAGAGAAAAAAAATTCTTTCGCTCGAAATTTTATTTCCCAATAAAAGGATATGTAAATTTGACGAATGATATGCATCTTTCGGCGTAATTTTTCTCTGGATTGTTGTTTAACAATTGTATACGTGAAGAATACATATTTATTAGTTATGTAGCGTGTTTTACTAAAGCTTGCATTAAATGGGGATACATATTTGTAAAATATTTCGTTCTAGTGTCTCGTTGTGAAAGAAAGCAAGAAGTATTATTATAGTAATTTTATTTTTTTTTTATAATTTTCTACATTCATGAAGGAAATCTATAAGGTATATAATTCTAATCTGTATCAACATTTACTCAAAATATAACCACATTTCACTTACGTATCACATTAATACATTCTCGACTAGCATTTATTTTGTGTTTCTAATATTAAGTCTAGGAAAAAATAATGAAATTCTGAAGCTGGTTGCCACAGACTTCTGTCGATAAGGCAAGGATAGAAGTTTAATGGTAAAAATTTCAACTGTGAAAGTACTTAAAGATCCAAATACAATCTAAATGAAATAAGAACATTTAGTTTTTTAACATTTAGAAAATTTAGAATATTCTTGTATTTTGTACCATATTTTAAGTTTTTTTTTTAAAGTTTTGTGGCAACAATTTTTGGATTTCATATAAGTTTTACCGCCATTTCATTCATTCGTCATATCTTTGTGAAGTGATCAAGCGGATTTCTGACTTGCTGTATTTTGCTGCAAATCTGGTTGTATTTTCCCATTATATTTTTTTTCTATTAATTATTTTTATCTTTTAGCTTTCAATATTTTTCGTCAATCATGTTTAAAGGCTAATGTTGATGGTTTCAATAAATTTAGTGAAATTGCTGCTGGGGTAAATTGGGAGGAATTCAAAATTTCTGTATAAATAATTCTTTTTATTAGATTGCCGACACGTATTTCCAATTGTATTTGTTAAAATTTTTGTGTAAATTGCATATAATATGTTATTCAGTGTCATTTATTTGTATTTTTTATGAATTTATTGTATTTTTAGGTATTCTTTTTTTTATATATATTGATTCCTTATATTTTATGCATTAATTATTTGTATATAGCGAGAAACCATCTTGGCGAGAAAAAAAGGCGCCAAAAACAGGTATTTTGCTTGGCGAGAAAAAAAAGTCGAAATTTTTCCGATTTGGGGGGTATATCAAAGTAGTTCCCTTTATAGTTCTATTCTTTATCTGATTTGTTTTGCTGTGTTTAAATCAACAATTTGTAAAATATTTCCTTCTAGTGTCTCGTTGTGAAAGAGAACAAAAAATATTATTATCGTAATTTCATTTTTTTAAATTTCTACATTCATGAAGGAAATCTATAAGGTATATGATTCTAATCTGTATCAACATTTACTCAAAATATAATCACATTTCACTTACGTATCACATTAATACATTCTCTACCAGCATTTATTTTGTGTTTCTAATATTAAGTCTAGGAAAAAATAATGAAATTCTGAAGCTGGTTGCCACAGACTTCTGTCGATAAGGCAAGGATAGAAGTTTAATGATAAAAATTTCAACTATGAAAGTACTTAAACATCCAAATACAATCTAAATTAAGTAAGAACGGAATTATGTAAATTATATTTCTCTCTCCTACTACTGTTTTCTTATCATATCACATATCTGTTCCATAAGACCGTGTCGCTCATAACTTCGTCATTAGATAGCTCGCAGATACCGGCTTAATTGCACATGTTCTTCAAACATTAGAGAAGAATGCTTTATAGGGTACAACTTTGATATACCCCCCCAAAAATTACGCTCCAAATATGGCACTCCCTACGGACTTTTTAGGGTTGTTGTTTTTTATTTTGGTGTTGCCAATTTAGGTTTTTTCAGCTTTTAGGTTTTTGCTGTTGAGAAATTTAGAATATTCTTGTATTTTGTACCATATTTTAAGTTTTTTTTTTTTGTTAAAGTTTTGTGGCAACAATTTTTGAATTTCATATATGTTTTACCACCATTTCATTCATTAGCCATTTCTTTGTGAAGTGATCAAGCGGATTTCTGACTCGCTGTATTTTGCTGCAAATCTGGTTGTATTTTCCAATTATATTTTTTTTCTATTAATTATTTTTATTTTTCAGCTTTCAATATGTTTCGTAAATCATGTTTAGCGGCTAATGTTGATTGTTTCAATAAATTTATTGAAATTGCTGCTGGGGTAAATTGGGAGGAATTCAAAATTTCTGTATAAATAATTCTTTTTATTAGATGGCCGACATGTATTACCAATTGTATTTGTTAAAATTTTTGTGTAAATTGCATATAATATGTTATTCAGTGTCATTTATTTGTATTTTTTATGTATTAATTGTATTATTTAGGTATTCTTTTTTTTGTGTGTGTGTGTCTTAAATGATTCCGTAGTTTTTATGTATTCATTATTTGCATTTAGCGAGAATCCATCTTGGCGAGAAAAAAAGGCGCCAAAATCAGGTATTTTGCTTGGCGAGAAAACAAATAGCCAAATTTCAGATTTGGGGGGTATATTAAAGTAGTTCCCTTTATAGTTCTATTCTTTATCTGATTTGTTTTGCTGTGTTTAAATCAAAAATTTGTAAAATATTTCCTTCTAGCGTCTCGTTGTGAAAGAAAACAAGATGTATTATTATCGTAATTTTATTTTTTTTAATTTTCTACATTCAGGAAGGAAATCTATAAGGTATATAATTTTAATCTATATCAACGTTTACTCAAAATATAATCACATTTCACTTACGTATCACATTAATTTATTCTCGACTGGCATTTATTTTGTGTTTCTAATATTAAGTCTCGGAAAAGATAATGAAATTCTGAAGCAATTTGAGGCAGTTTGAGGCAATGAGACCATTTTGAGGCAGTGTTTCTGTGTAACCATCCAAAAGGACCAAAAATATCTTGCGCAGCTGTAACCGGTACATGAGAAAGTCGGAATCGTTCGTCAAGAAATGGGTAGCACTTTTTAAAGCGGTATAAAATGTGGACGACCTACCAGAACGGGGTAAACGCCGCTCAGCTTCAAAATCGAATGATAAAATGATTCTTGCATAATTGATAATAATGGTGTTGCGGCGAATGAAAAACGTGCTAGTAATAAATAACTAGCATTTAACTTTTTTATAGTGGCATCACTTGGTTGTTGTATTCATGTTTTTCTACTTGTTCTTTACTTTGATTGTAGTTAGATTGAAATAAATACTTGTGTTGAAATTACAATCTATCTACTCCTAATATCTGGTGCCGAAACCCGGGAACGAACCAGGGACCTTTAGATAATTTAATTTAAGCAATGCCTTCGGAAAACTTTAGGTAAGGCTCTTTTGGACGACGCTGGATTGATCACTGTACTATGCGATATTGAAGCCGCTCTTAATAGTAGACCGATTGTTCATGAATATGGAATCAAAGATGATACCGAGGAAGCTTTAACACCCTCGCACTTCCTCATAGGAAAGAAATTAACTACAAATTCTGAAACATCTTTAAATCGTATGTGGAAAAATCGTCAGCATTTGATGGACTCCTTTTGGAAAAGATGGCAAAAGGAATATCTGATGGACTTGCGTACATTTCATCAAATGCGGAACCCATTTGAAACAAATAAGATCCGGAAAGGGGATATTGTCTTACTACAAGAAGATGTTCGACCTCGCCACACCTGGAAAAAGGCCCGTGTTGAGGAGTTAATCCTTGGCCGCGACAAGAAAGTTCGTACTTGTGTACTACGCACCAATGGACGCACTATTACTCGACCTGTGCAGCTGGTCATCCCCCTGGAGGTTGACCAGGGTGGGGAGGATGTTGCGGCGAATGAAAAACATGCTAGTAATAAATAACTAGCATTTCACTTTTTTTATAGTGGCATCACTTGGTTGTTGTATTCATGTTTTTCTACTTATTCTTTACTTTGATTGTAGTTAAATTGAAATAAATACTTGTTGAAATTACTATCTATCTACTCCTAATAAATGGGGACTAGACAATTTATTAGGTGATTTCGTTTGGAGCGCTACGGTCTACTGTTTCGCACATGAGGGCTAATGAGACCGGGACCTACTGCTTAAAGAGGATTCCGAACGGCTACGAACATCCATGCCATAGTGGGATTCGAACCCACGAACTCCGGTACCGACGATCAGCGCCCTAACCAATCGGCCAGCGTTCGGCCAATTTATTAAGTGAAATGTATTTCAGTTTAATATGTATACTACACGGTACAAATGTATTTTTAACTAACTCGTTTGTATTTTCAAAATAGACGTCAAGAAATAGACGACAAGCTCCTATGGAACAAACTGCACATGTGGTAATTTGCCTCCTTTAGAAACAGAAATTGCAATAAATCCACCATAGTAGCAAACAAGAAAACAATTTGAATTGATGAGAATTCACATCAGCGGTTACCCGGAATAGAATCGAATTAATGGAAGTCCCCGTCAGTGTCAACCAGGAGTAGAATTTCAAATGATATGTATTCATATCAGCTTCAACTAGGAATACAATTTGAAATGACGTGAACTCACATAAGCATTTACGAATGTATTAAGGATTTGGACTCGTTGTTGATGAATATCTATGATTGCTCATGACCGTCTTCCCAGGATATTTGGAAAGTAATCACAAGGCCATCTCTATTTTAGTGATCTGTATAGGAACAGAATCTTTCGTTCATTTAATTTCGTATATAAAGTTTGCAATTACAAGTTTACAATACTTACAAGTTTGCCTTATTCAGAAACAAAAATTGGGTGATGTGAATTGACGTCAGTGGCAATCAGGACTAGAACTTGATATAACAGGAAATCCCATCAGAGGTAACCAGGAATAGAATAAAATTGATGGAAGTCTTCGTCAGTGTCAACCGGAGATACAATTTCAAATATGTATTCATATCAGCTTCAACTAGGAATACAATTTGAAATGACTTGAACTCACATAAGCATTTACGAATATATTAAGGATTTGGACTCGTTGTTGATGAATATCTCTGATTGCTTATGACCGTGTTCCCAGACTGTTTGGAAAGTAGTCACAAGGCCATCGATATTTTAATGTTACGTATAGAACCAGAATCATTCATTCATTTAATTTCTTAACTAAGGTTTTCAATTACAAGTTTACAATACTTACAAATTTGCCTCATTCAGAAATAAAAATTGGATAGAGTGAATTGACGTCAGTGGCAATCAGGACTAGAACTTGATATAACATGAAATCCCATCAGAGGTAACAAGGAATAGAATAAAATTGGTGGAAGTCTTCGTCAGTGTCAAACGGAGATAGAATTTTAAATGATGTGTATTCATATCAGCTTCAACTAGGAATACAATTTGAAATAACGTGAACTCACATAAGCATTTACGAATGTATTAAGGATTTGGACTCGTTGTTGATGAATATCTCTGATTGCTGATGACCGTGTTCCCAGGCTGTTTGGAAAGTGGTCACAAGGCCATTGATATTTTAATGTTACGTATAGAACCAGAATCATTCGTTCATTTAATTTCTTAACTAAGGTTTTCAATTACAAGTTTACAATACTTACAAATTTGCCTCATTCAGAAATAAAAATTGGATGGAGTGAATTGACGTCAGTGGCAATCGGGACTAGAACTTGATATAACATGAAATCCCATCAGAGGTAACAAGGAATAGAATAAAATTGGTGGAAGTCTTCGTCAGTGTCAAACGGAGATAGAATTTTAAATGATGTGTATTCATATCAGCTTCAACTAGGAATACAATTTGAAATGACTTGAACTCACATAAGCATTTACGAATGTATTAAGGATTTGGACTCGGTGTTGATGAATATCTGTGATTGCTGATGACCGTGTTCCCAGGTTGTTTGGAAAGTGGTCACAAGGCCATTGATATTTTAATGTTACGTATAGAACCAGAATCATTCGCTCATTTAATTTCATAACTAAGGTTTGGTGTGTGAGATGTCTACAAGTTTGCCACATTCAGAAACAAAAATTGGATGGCTTGAATTCCCGTCAGTGGCAATCAGGACTAGCATTTTATATAACATGAAATCCCATCAGATGTAACCAGGAATAAAATTTGAAAGGGCGTGAATTCAAGAGCAATACTCTCAGTATAGGATGAAAGCTTTGTCGTTGAAATTGTTTGTCGACAGGTTACTGAGGTAAAAAAAAATAACTGATGTAGACACAACATCACTTTTATATATACCTATTATGTACACATTTTTTCTACACTTCCTTTAAACCATTTTTATATTTGAACGTCAGATATTATTATCAGATTCTATAATAAAGTAGACAGTTTAGGGAAAGCACTTTGATCTTATTATTTACAGAATGAATTATATTATTTACAGAATGAATAAAATATTAGCATCTGGTGGCAACCTATGGCTTTTCTTATGGAGCAATATTTCTTATGGAGTTCTTTTGATTTTTAAAATAAATGTTACGATGAAAAATAGAATTTCACAATTAAATGATACACCAGCCCTAAATATAAAATTTCAACTCTTCTCCAATCTTTTTAGAGTTAAGGTTTAGAGCTCTACGGTCTACTTTTTGCAACACGACGGCTAATGAGACCGGGACCTACTGCTTAAAGCCGATTCCGAACGGCTATGAACATCCATGCCATAGTGGGATTCGAACCCACGAACTCCAGATCCGAAGGCCAGCACCCTAACCAATTGGCCATCGTTCAGCCGTTTTAGAGTTAAGCGAGATATGTACACATGTACGCATGTAAGTACAAACATTATGAGGAAACTAGTCAAAATTTATTCAGGTATGTTAAAAATGTATATTTAAAGTCTTATGTGTTTTAAAGTTAAAGTTTTCTTGTGCGTAAATACAGATGTAAAGCTGAAACTAGAGTGGTTAAAATGAGCATTTCCGTTGAAATTTCATCCGAACAATGGCTTAATGAGTAGCTGCTCTTCTGTACCAGAGTTCCAGGGCTCAAAATCGTGCTGATAGCATGGATACTCGTAGAAATTTGGAATCATTTTAAGTAGTATGTTCTTATTAGTCCTTGTGTAGTATAAGTCATTATTAGTCCTTGTGTAGGAAAACTATTAACTCTAGCGGTCCAAACTTAACCAAATCGTTGAAATTCGAGCAAAACGACTGGCAAAAGAAAGGGTGCTGCTCTTAGGTACCAGCTTTCAATTCTGCTTCGGGCATCGATGTTCATAGCCGTTTGAAATTGGTTTTAAGCAGAAAGCCTTGGTTTCGTTAGACTTCGCATAACAAAAATATAGACAGTATCACTTCAAACCAAACAGTTGAAATTTGAGCTCCGAATGTTTTTCCCGTTTCTGGTACTCGTTCAGGGAAGTAATGAAGGTGTGACATTCGAAATGATGGAACACAGTACAAAACAGTTGTAAACACCCATTCTACTGCACTGTTCAAAATCGTAGGCGTGAGGATTTTTAACATTTTCATCGTAGTGATTTGTCTATCCACAGGCAACGAGATCAAAATGAAAGCATGTCATTTAAGATGATGGATGACTGTAATTTCATATCGGATGAATTTAGCGTGTTTTTCTTAGCCTTTTATCTAGATGTTCAGAAAAATAAACATGTTTTGTAATACAATTCAGTCATTGAAAGAAGTTTGAAAGCTATTTTAACATCTTAAATCTGTATAAAGATTTTTTTAATATTTAACTTACAACATTGTTGTATAAGAAAGTGTAGAAAGAAAATTTTGTATATGATTATATATATATGTGTGTGTGTGTGCTAGCACAACTAGCTGCTTCGCACCCAGCCTTCGGTCTGGGTAGTAAATGCTTTCGATTAAAGGTTTAGAATCACTATAAAAGATAAACGTATTAACAGAATTTTTGAATCAATCTAGTGTTCTGTAGATTGTTGACAAATGTGACATTTTAAGCTATAAACAATCCCAATTATAAATTTGTACAAAATTAGTAATGCCACAGTGTACAACGGAGTAATGATGCTAAATTCCATGATTTTCTGATGACGAAGTAATCCAATTTTCAACATGTTATACATATGCATGCATGCAATGTCTTTGTTGTGAAAATATATTTCAAATAATTTTCATTCCTTAAATTTCGTTTTTATATATATTTTCATCACGTGCTTAAGATGCAAATATTTTTTTATTAAGTACACAATTTCATGGCTCCTCTTTTCAGTGCAAAATAGAGAAGTTCATTTTACGATGTACAGGAACACCTAGAAATAGTGAAAATGAATTTGTTGGATTAAGTTTTATAACGAATACAATCTTTATCACGTAGGCTTAATCTACAAAAGACATACGAAGTCTTTATGTTAGTTACTTCTTTTTGCAGAATAGTTTGATTACTCATAGAAATTGTGGCGTTATTAAAGGCTTAAGTCATATTTTCTTTATATTTTTAAAATTCGTAAAACAATATGTTGTTGCATTTGAATATTACTTGCATAGACTGCCTTTAAAACGTGATAGATTGGGAGGAAGAAGTTTTAAACGCAGCAGTGAATGTTTGACGATATCAAATAATTTGGAAATTAAAATAAAGTGTATGCATTTATATAAACAAACCATACATAAAAAGGACACTGTTTTAGGTATAGAGATAATATCTCTATATTTAGTATATAAAGACAATAAGACCGATAATAAGACCGATAAACGACAATAAGACCGATTTTTTTACCCTTCATTGCCAGAGCTCCATCAGTTTTAACATTTTTAAAATATAATAACACAAAAATGATAAGGGAACTCAAGTACATTTATCCAGAGCCATAAATAATCCTTCAAAGAGCCGCATGTGGCTCGCGAGCCGCAGATTGGCCACTTCTGGTCTATTCAATGCGACAATATCATATCGCGTAATATTACATTCAAAAACAAGGAGCACAAAATACCATATCGCAAAAACAGGTAACTGTTTAAATGTTCTCCTCATTTCTAAGAAGTTTACACAATATTCACATGAGCTATAAATATATGCAATAGACAACAGTAAAGATGTTACATCTAATTTTTTATAGAAAAACAATTTTTTTTCTCCCATTTAGTTTAGAAGAAATAAACGCTACTAAAATGTAAATCAATCTTTTTGATGATGTAACAATGAAAAGGGGCAGATAAAATCAAGACATACTTGAGAAATTCCAAAATCCAGCAAGTGGGGGAAAAAACGATAAAATAACGAATGAATGCTATAAATAAAGGCATATTTAATGAAGAGGGGAGACTTTCTTTTGCGAAACTAGAAAAATCGTTAAATCGATGTTTACTTTGCATATGCTGGCATTTATCAAAACTAAAGAAGTTGAAAAATCAAGTACTTCCTTAATTTGGAGCTCGATTACATGTGAAAAGCTAGTTTTAATGAAACGAGCATTTTCCGAACTGAGAGATTCTCTTGAGAACTCAAGAGTTTCTAAGTTCATTTATAAAAAAAAACTAGAATCTAGATTTTGTAATCACAAAGATACTTCATTCGAAATCAATGCAGTTAGTTACAAAATTCCTTATATCTCTGTTAATTTCTTCTGGGCTTATCAAAACTTTAATGCCGGGAAAGCTGTTTACATAACGTATGAATTTTTTCATTATTTGAGCGCTAAAGAATATTTTGGTGGGCGTTAATGTAATTTAAATCAAAATACAGGAAAGTCTTAATACGTGCAGTCCTATTCTTATTGAGAAAGTAGCATTGAAATAGTTCTTAGTATTGCAAACATTATTAAATAGATATAATTAAGAGTATCTCTTTGCAAAGAGGAAATTTCAGCTTTTTTTCCTTGCTAAAATTGAACTGTAAGTTAAATTTTCAGAGATGTGATATTTTTATTTAGAAAACTTGAAGCTAGATTTTGTAATCACAGCCATACTTCATTCGATATCAATTCAGTTAGCTATGGAAATTTGGGCGGTGAATTCCGATTGGTCTATCTAAAACGGGAATCTGTTTATGTAACGTATGTATTTCTAGATTATTTGAGTGTTAAGAAGCATTTCGGTGGAAGTTAAAGTAATTTAAATCAAAGTTTGAAATTCTCAATACTCTATAATCCTATTTTTAAGGGTGAATAGAATTGAATTACGCTTATTCTCTGCATCCTGGACATGATGAAATAGAATAAGATAGAATAATATATAATTAAGAGTATTTCTTTTCATTGAAATATCCAGCCTTCTTGTTTTCTTGTAGAATATATAGCAAGTATTGTAATTACGAAAACTGTCAGTTTTCAACGGAAATATCTATTTTGACACCATGCCTCAATCCATTTTAACTAGTTGTTGTTGTCTTATGCCATTTGGTCAAACCAAGCTCGATAAGATCTAGGCTACTCTATTTAAAGCAAAGGGGGTGCGCCTTTCGTTTGAACGAGCACCTCAAGGGTTAAAGTAAGACTAAAGCTCAAGTGGGTCCTCGTAATTTAGAAGCAGGGACCAAGCAGAA
This sequence comes from Pardosa pseudoannulata, assembly GCA_032207245.1. Lineage (NCBI taxonomy): Eukaryota > Metazoa > Arthropoda > Arachnida > Araneae > Lycosidae > Pardosa > Pardosa pseudoannulata. Next base: position 76,702,961 of record CM063510.1, read on the forward strand.
GACCCATAGACTTGGACTGACCCACCAAAGGTATTGATTGAGAACTTGGAGGACATTGTGACCACGAACATATTTTACGTGCCTCAGTCACCTTTAACGAACACGGCGGATCTTAGGCCAGAGCAGGTTCCGAACCGGCAACCTCCAAGTTACGAGATCGTTGCCTTTGCCGACTGAGCTACCGTGGCTCTATTTTGACTAGTTTAAGCCTTATGTCTTTCCAAGTAAATAATACAGCAATTACGAAAGCATAAAAGTTACAAATAGAAAACACAGAAAACAAAAGTAAAATGATAAAAGTAGTAACGTAAAGTTAAACATCACTACTCATTCAACATGCCATTATACCTGAGCAAACATTTGCTGATTTCCCATGATTCAGGAAATTAAGTGGTTTGCCTTTAAACTTGATTAGAATTTAGTTTGATGAATAGATTATGATTTAGTGCAGGTTTTGTTTTTCTAAAATGGAAATTAGAGGTCAGGAAGCAATCAAACATAGAGTACTCATCATTGCCAAGTATAGCATAGATGTTATATACATACATACATACATACATACATATATATATATATATATATATATATATATATATATATATATATATATATATATATATATATATATATATATATATACATGAAACATAGCGGTGGACAAGCTATGCCTCAGCAGTGGACCTCAGTAGTCGGGACAGAATCGATGTCATGGTGGTCGAGAAAATAACAACATATTTCAAAGAATAATTAGCAACATCTTTATTTGGTCATTACCAACAGTAACTCTCAAGAAAATTAGCCATGCGGCCTTTTATAACCTAAGGGGAGCCACCAGAGTAAGGAAGTAATTCTAGGTGAGGCCTTAAGAATTTTGTTGTGAGAATTTTAGAAATCTTAGTTCAGAGAAAGTAGGTTGGCGAGTTCGTTTCCCCAAGAAAAAGGAGCTTTTATCTATTACAAAGAGTTTAACGCCAAGAGGCTACTAGAAAGACAGAGAAATCGTGAACTTAGTGGTTTTTTAATATAGGAGTTAGTGATTTTAATTCTAAGGTTAAAGTATTCAAATTTTTACATTACATATATTTACATAGAAAGAACTTTGAAATTTTAAATATATATTTTACCTCTCCGTGAATACATTTTATGGTCTGGATTCACCCAAAATTGTCTGGTTAAAAATGCTGAAAAGATATTTATGAGCCTGATTAGTCAAATTTCAGCAGCTAGTTAAATTTGATGTAAGTTTTCAAGACTTATTGCTTTTTTAAAGGACAGGTAAAATGAATAATGGAAACTTTAACATAAAACTAAATTTTAACTTTGAAATTTTAAATATCCCTTTGGCCATCCCTAGATGAATTTTGACTAGTATCGTCAGGATTTCTGGATGTGGGCACGTAGGTAATTATGTATCTCACATAATTCAGATACGATTAGACGTAGAATGTTGAAATTTTATAGTTAGAGCTGTTTTAGCATGAAGTTTCAACCACTTCAACAGCCTTCAATAGGAATGGTCTGAGTAAATCGATTGATCTCACTGGTCACTGTGCCTTCAGAAGGCATCTTAACAGGACAGGATAGGGATCTTTTCTGATTCCTTGTACGACTGTCTTGAGGAGGAAACCACTCGCTATATTTTGTGTGATTGCGAGTTTTTATCAGTTCTTAGTTTGAATTATCTTGGTCGCCACTTTCTTGAGTCTTAGAAGCTGCAGGATATTCCTGAAAGTTATCTGAATAGGTTTGCTTCAGTGATTGACCTCTCTTATTAAGTTCTCTTGGTGTTGGGTTTTCTTTGGTTTGGGAACTATATACTTCTGGTCACAGTGCCCTGCTCATGGGGAACCCCCCAGGTACTGCCTTAAATCGGATTTCATTCATTAACATCTAGTCGCACACCTTCCTTTTTGGTTGTAATTTCCACTTTACTTTAGGCAAACTATCAATATAATTAAAATAGAATTGTAACTACTATGCTAAAATAGTCCCTTAATATGACAAATACTAAAATGGTACCAGCAGACAGCCGTCACTGAACTCTACTCATTGTTACACATGTGTGCAAAACTTAAGCAACAGGTGGAGGATTTTTTGCGATAACTTCAAGAGAAATTATATGAGAGACATGAAATTCAGAAATGAGGGAGAGTATTATGTAAAGGATGACGAAAGCATCGCACTGAAATAGGAATACAATGCATACGGTATGGAATCAAACAAAAACAAGCTTTATTGAACGCATAGCATCGTGACTCATGATTGTCTATCCAAGAGGAAGAAAAACAAGCAGATGTTCATTCATATGGGATATGGCCTCCCATAACTACAATGAGTTCTTCGCACCTTCTCCGCATACTCAGTACCAGCTGGTTCAACATTTCTTGCGGTAGGAATGACCATTCTACAACAGCATCTGTTTGAGTTGTTGGGTGTTCTCCAGAGGATGTATGCTTGCTGCAGTGCGTTTCCCCAAAGCATCCCACACATGTCTGATAGGATTTTAATCATGGGAGTACGCTGGATAATCCATTCGAGTGATATCTTCACTTTCCAGTAGCTCCTCACCAGCAAGAGTCTGATGTCCCCTTGCATTGTCATCCATAAAAAGGAGGTCCTGGCCAATATCACCTCGGAACAGACGCACATGTGGAAGGAGTATCTCCTCCCATGAGCGATGCCCTGTTACAGAACTTCTGTCTAAAACGTAGGGCTTAGTTCGCCCATTCAGTATAATGCCTCCCCAAACAAGAACTCCAGGACCACCGTAACGGTGTCTTTCCTTGATGTTTCGGATAAAACACTGTCCCGATCTCTCTCCAAATCAAAACGCGTTGACAATAGCTTCTGGTACTGAACCGACTCTCATCCGTAAAGAGGACACCATTGATCAGTTGTCCAATTTTTGTGATCTCTGAACCACTGTAAACGTTGGCGTCGGTGGCCAACTTTCAACGGGAGGCAGCTTTCAGTACGGCGGGCAAATAGACCCCTTTGTGTTCTTGTTGCTGTAGTGGCGTGCTGGTGTTTAGTTTGTTGCTGCTGTATGTCTTCGGATGGGTCAGAGTAAAAATTGGCTAGAGCCCCAAACCCATAATTCGAGATCGCTGCCTTTGCCGACTGAGCAACCGCGGCTCAAAAATATATATGAACATAAAAAAAGGATAAACGCATTATTGCATATTATTAAAACTGTTGAAAAATGATGTGAATTTCTTGAAAGAAATGGGAGTGTGGGTGCATACTTCAAATATTCAAATGTTATTCAAAGTATTATAGCATGAAAAGTTTAAAATCTTTAATTGAATCAATTCTGGTTCCAAACAGCATAACAAGAAACAATAAGTTTTGCAATAGTTCTTAAATTTATTGTTTTAGAGATTAAATAGTAATTGAATTTCTTCGAATAAAAATCTTGCAATCATAATTTAATATTACATTCTATTTTTAATTTTTTCTTTTTAACTTTTTAAATCTATGAGACTCTACAATTTTGTACCTTTGGGCTAGAATTTAATTAGAGCTTACATAAAGGTATTATTATCCATTATAAAGTCAAAGTACATTACATCTGAAAAATACAGAAATTCCTACTTAAAACAGCTCAAAAGAATGAGTCAGAAATGAATGGAAAAATATATTATTTTTAAAGAAATATATTGGCAACGAAAGATAATTTTCTAGTCAAAATCATTCGAATTGCTCAATGATTTTTTTTCTTCTCTTTCGGTATTCTTAAATCATGTGAAGTATCCAAAATAATCCGAAAGGTTTATGTAAAGATTAAAGAATGACAAATTCTAAATTTCTTAAAACTCTCAAATCGCGACGAAAAATCGAAAGTAATCTACGTAGTTTTAAACCATATATTACCAGCATTTTCTTGGACAAATTTCTTTTTTCCTATTACTTTCGCTAATTCATTCCGAGAGAGGGTTTAAGTGGATGAGAGGGAACTAATCTACTTTATCAAAGCTCTTCGTTTTTAACTCAAATAAGGGTATATATAAGAAGGTGATTTCTTGAAATGTCATTCAATGTACACTGAGTGCTTGATTATCCAGGGTAATTAACGCTCAAATAACCCAGAAATTCCCCCGTGTACAGAAAAAACTGCTGTTTAAAATTAATTAGATATACAAACTGTCTATAATGAAAATATTTTTCGAAAACTGTTAATTAACTGGATTATATTACCTTTTTTCGAAAATATATTTTTCATTTAATTTTTTATTTAAATTTTTCTTATTTAACCCTTCATCTGTCCTCTACATCACATATGATATAGAAATTTAATGCTTCATACGTTAGTATATCGCATGTGATACACAGTGATATATAATATAAAATATACAAAATCATGTATATAAAATATAGTTCAACGTGTGCAACATGTGGCATACAAGTATATACAGCATCAAATATGCATATCACATGGAATTCACAGTACAGGCGAAGAGTTAATATATAAAAACCAAATCAGTTACCTAAATTTAGATGTTAACTTAATAATTAATTCCTGTCTCCTCAGATTTTCTAATTTTTTTCAAATTGGTATTGAAAATTTTTTTCATTTTTGTTTAAATTTTTCTTATGTAACCCTTTTTCTGTCTTATACATTACATATGATAAGGACATTTAATCCTTCATATGCTTGTATATCACATGAGATACACAGTAATATAAAATATAAAGTGTACAAAATCATGTATATAAAATATAGTTCATCGTGTGCCACATGTGACAAACAACATCAAATATGTACATCACGTGGGATACACAGTACAGACAAAGAGTTAATATATATAAAAACCAAATCGGTTGCCTAAATTTAGATCTTAACTTAATAATTAATTCCTGTCTCCTCAGATTTTCTCTCAATTTTTTGATATTGATATCTCTGCTCTTAAAAAAAAGATTAGAAGAGATTTAGGTAGTTTCTTCATTAGAATAGATTTAAAGAATCTCAAAGGAAAAAGGTTGAGGTTAGTTACCCCAGGAGCTTCCGCCTTAATCCAAACTTGAAATTGAAAATCAGCAGCACACAACAAATCTTACAAAACAGCTACTTTAAATGAAAGGTGACTTCGACCTGACTCTACATTTTTCACGAGATATTTTGTATGCCTTCAATTCTAAAGAATAAGACTCAAATTCAACCGATTACTAGTCAGCCAGCTGGAACAGAACTGGGGAAACCAGAATGTAACAACTCACTTTGAGACTTTAAACTCAGTACCAGTGACACAAAAAAAGCTGTTACCGAAGAGGGATCATCAAGCATAACCACCTTTCCAAACAAGTGACAATAGCTTGAGCCACTATAAAGTTTTTGGTAAATGACCAAAAATAAGCGTGAAAAATCCCTCAACAACAGAAGAAAATAAGACAGATAGTAAAAAATTACTGTTACCAACAAGAAACCACTAAAATAAACGTCCAGCCCTTACCGGGAAGCATCACGCTCTATCTTCTGAATTAAGTCCCCCGGGAAAGACTGCTCCCTTTAATCCAGGTCTCTTTATTAAATATATTCTTCATATCCAGCAAAGTATTTTATTAAGTTATTCTTTTTAGCTTTTTTCTTTTCGTAATATATCATTTGCATTCTAGCAGAGCATGAGGAATAGAATCTAAACAAACAATTGCACTTGGTGCAGTTTGGAGTTTCCACTTTTGAAGGGAGGGGTTTATCATAATAGATTATGCTAAACCCTGGGCGATACGGGATTCAGTGTCTCTGTCAGGACAAAAGGAGTAATTGAACTAGTTGGTTATTGAAATGTTCTAATAATCTGTGAAATATTTGGAATTAATATAGCTATTTTGACCTCTAGTATGTTAAAAACTTAGTTAAACCGAATTTAATTTAATTAAAACTGAATAGTAAAGCAAAGCAGTAAGATAAACTGTTCAGGAAAACAAAAAAAAAATGTTAAGTTGTATATCTTTTTACTCTTGCATTTTTAATAGTTTTTGTCAATGTCTCTGACATTAAGTTTCTATCATTCTTTGAGAAAAAGAGTTTTCACTGAAAATTTTGCAGAAAATTGACTCAAATGTATTAGCCATCGTCATCATTTTTATGCAGAGGTTTTCACAGTACTAATACTATAATCATGTAAAATTTGAAACAAAATACTAAACAAAAATGATAAAATAGCTTCACTGATCTGATTCCAAAAGTTCTGTGTGCTCATTAAGAGTGTGACATAACTAAGCATCCGTCAGTTTTTTTTCTTAGTTCTCATTGTATCAATAACCTTCTCTTTTAGACATTCTGCGTTCTTCAGCCCCCTCTTTATTTTGTCATCAGATTGAGCACATTTGACTGAATGCTCATTTGAAAAGAATGGTGTAATGGACACATCTATTTTTAATTTATGATTTTCCAATAGTTTGAGGAAAACAAGCATATTTACATGTGCAATGGTTTTACTTGTGTCTGAAAATTAGAAACCAAGAAAAAAGCTAATGGCTTAGATGAGAAACATCTGGCGTTTGTATACATTAGTAGTATTAGTAAGTCCATTTCTTTGAATTAGGGGGACAGAGTTTGTGGTCTTATTACCCTTTTCTTTGAGAAATAATTAATAAGTGAAGAACATGCACCATTATTTTCGATAATACACGACACAAATGCATCCAATCCTTACTCAGGAATTGAATTTAAGCCTACTAAAGGAAAGCCCAAAACACTAGCAAAGGTACAACCTGATTGCGTCGTATAAATAATCATACCAAAGTAGGAAAAATCGAGTTTATACGATGCCAAAATATAAATATCAGAATTTTCAAATCAAGTAATAAAAATCACACTTGAGCAAGAAACGTGACATCTATCACTATCTGTAGCAAGATCACTCTGACATCTTCTTTATGAGTTGTCTCCAGATAAATCTGTTTACAGCAACATATTTTCAAATTTTCTACCCTAGAAACAAAGCAGTTGAACCACCTGTCAATATAATATCTTGGACTACTGTCTACAATACCTCTTCCATCTACCTCGCTTAGAACTTATAATTTTTATAACTTAGTATTTCCTACAACTATTTTTAATTTTTTTTTATCTTAATGTCATCTCAGTGAGTTCTAAACTGTAACTTTAATTTAAAATTTTAAATATAATTGTAATCTGAACTTATTTTTTCTTTATAATTTTCTGGCACTGTCTATTTTACTTTCTTATTTCTTAATTATATCACATTGTAATTATTTTATTCTATTATTAATTTTTAATTGTATGCAAAAGTGCATATTTTAAACTGATTAGGGCTTACAAAATTTTCTCCCAATTTCTATGACTTATATTTATTTACTTATTGTGCTTAGTTTTAAAGACGGACACTGAAGTTATGAATTAATTTTTTCTCCACGGGTAATTCGGCATTCGACCTAGGTACACAGCATTACCATACAACGCCAAAGACAATACTGTAGTCAACAGCGGTGGGCAGTTACTCGCTCTGTACATGGACGAAAAGCTGACCCTGTTTCTGCCAATTACTTCAAACCATCTTTATAAGTGTCTGTCTCCTAATTTGATAGAAGTTTCTGTTTCGAAACCATGTTGCGTCAATACCTACAATATTTTGATCTGACTTCAAAGCATTGCAATTCATGAAGTAAATTATCTAATAATATATATTAAATTCTAATATAACACAAAATTGTTTTGTTTAAATAAGGTACAACTCGGGATGATATATGTTAAAATAGTCTTATAATCCCTTCTGCATACCACAAAAGGAAACCGTTTGAAATATCAAAGGCCATGTAAATTAAAATATTTTGAAAGCTTCTTAGATCCTAAGGCAAATATCCAACAAAACCTCATGGGGTCAAAGTGAAACTACAATATTTTCTGGCAGAACATATTGATAGATATAAGACTTTCAAAATATGATCTCAAACGAATGATACCTTTTTTATGCGCGTATGTCTATATACACATGAGTAAAATGTTGACTTTAACTTAAAATAGTGTTGCATTTCACTAGAGTTCTAGATTAAATCCTTTGATCAGAATTTTTCAGTGAGAAGAGCTTGAAGGCTTTGGGAAAATTCTGATAAAGCTTTCGACGGCAAAGAACTTGCAGAAGCACCTCAAAAGTGCTCTGGAGATGAGATGAAAAATTTTCCTTCAAAAGAGCTCTTTAAACGTTGAATAACGTCAAATTTAAAACAATCCTCAAATTTTAATTGTAGTCTCTTGATAAAATACTTTTATCAAATTTGGAGGAAAAAAATGACTTGTTTTAAATAAATTAATTTTTAAAAAAGGACAATGAATTCACAGAAAGAATTTAATGTAGTCTGGAACACAAAGTTCTACATATTTTTAATTGCGGACATTTTTCTGTGATTTTTTTCCTTCAAATATCTGCTTATAGGGAGAATAACGTTAGCATAATAGATTTCTTATATATTGTAGCGTACTCAACTATAAGTGAGCTGTAAAAAGGAAATCGGAGGCCTAAGTACAGACTAAAGATCTTTATTTAGAAACACAATATTAAAGTTATGATGAAGACATGAAGAAACGATTAATATCTACAAACGAAATGATGATCGTTGCAGGAATCAGCTTCCTAATCGTTTGGAGAGAAAAGGGGGAGGAAGAAACTCTCCGTCTCTCGCCTCGACGTTCTCAGCCGATCAGTTCACAGGAGACTCGATCTGTCAAAAATTCTCTCTGGACCTCGAACTCTGGCCTTTTTATACGGTCGTCTGACTGCAAATGTCCATCTCAGCTGATCAGACATCTGGTTGATGACGTGATCAGGAAAACAGTCTGTAGATCAGGTGCAAGCTCGGATCCAAGGGAAATTTGCAGTAATCGGGAGCAATCTCGAAGATCATTAATCGATGTCTTCGGACAAACCTTTTGAGAACAAGGTAGGAAAGTATTGTTGCTTCCCTTACAATGTAGATGATTTCTGTCGTATGAGACTCTTTCTTCGGGATGTCATTGAAACTAACACTGTAAACACTTCGCCAGCATCCCAATGAATTTCTCAGACAGAATGATTGAGATGGTCCTCGGTGTTAACAATCCTCTATTCGGCATCCTCTTCTGCTCCAAACAACGTCCTTTCACTATGTAAAGATGAGCTCAGTTCAAGTGCTCGCAAAAGGCACGTTTGCTATTTTTCTACGTTGTGCCGGTTTTTCTCACGGCCGTAGATAAGTCTGTATCTTGAAATTTAATGTAACAAGAATTCGTTACAATATACAGAATGTAAATTTTTCAAAATTACATTCTATATATATAAATTCACCCATATTTCCTCATAAATTTCCGTATGATTTAGAAAATTTTAAAAATTGTTCTTATTGTTTTTGCTAATTTAAAAATTTGGCAAAATATGTGTATAAAATTTATCTATACTGTGTTTTGTAATATTTTTATAATTATAGTTGATGCTTTTCACTGCATTTGCATTGAACTTATTGATGTTTACTGCCGCCATTTTAAATGGCATTTTGGCATTAATGGCTCCAAAATTATCGCCAATGAAATAAAATGGCACCCTGAACCGCATCTTCACGGTTTTTTCTTATTAAAGAAAGGTTAGGAATGTTAGCTCTTTTGCAAGCTGATAAGAAGTAACCACTTTCATTTTTCTCATTCATGCTGTACCAGAGAGGTGGGTCTGCTCGACGGGATTAAGCCCCACCCTGACCCCACTCTGAAATTGTGGGTTTATTATACTGGAATTTGAAGTTGAAATAAAAATACATTTACATACATAATTTTTCTAAACTGCATACTTAATCAAAGTTTAATTTTTAAACAAAACTTTCAATTTTTTAAATTTGTATCTGTTCTCTAATATTTTTGTTACAAATTTGTATCTTATTTAATTTCAATATATTTGTTCCAAATTGTTTTATACATGTCATAAAAGTGATTATTTCCATTAAAATCTGAAGAAAAAAAACTGCCATACATATTTTTTTTAAACTACATACTTAAAGTTGTGTCACCTAAAACAGGGACCGGATACGTTACATTACCTATATGGTGCTCTCATAATAAAATGGGTTAAAAAACAGCTGATTGTATAACGAAATGTAATAAAGCCATTTGAAAAAAAAACTTCGTTTATTACGTATGAGGAAGTAAAAACCAAGTTTCCTACAAATGAGAAGCTGTAAACAGAATTAAAATTTCCGAGCTTTAGAACTAAAGAGATATACATCTTTTTCCTTCAGCTATTTCCACGATGCTAAATTTTGTTTTTAATGAACTATCACGAAACAACAAGATTAGATATTCTTCTACAGCAGTAAATCCAGATGGTACGGGTGCATTAAATGGTTCTCGAATCCGAAGATAAATCGATATTATCATTCTGCAAGCATTCCTTAAACCAGATGGTAAGTTAGGATAAGTGTCCTTCAAAATTGGTGAATGTATTTTATTTTTTTAATGTTCTAAATTTCGTAAGAAATAGACTGCTTAAATGTTATGTCTCTTTATGAAGTCAAAATAACTTTCTATTTTCATATTATGCATTGAAGGGAGAAATATGTGGATATTTACGGTTCTTTGGATTTGCTCTGTACTGTTTAATGATTAGATAAATTGTAAAAAAACTAAAAAAACTATCGAAAAACTCTAAAGCTCTTTTTAAACACTGGAAGATTTTAAATATGAGATATTCTTTTTCAAGAGTTAATGCTTTTAGTACATTTAATGAAGTTTTTCTTTTACGACTGACAAAAACAGCTCATTTTCTATTTCATTAAAAATTGCAAAACTAAAATAACATGACGTTTTGTATAACAAAGAATTCTTTTCGTTAACTTTTATTCTATGAATAGGAGGAAAAGACTTGTAAATATTTTGATCAGTGTTATTTATTATACGAAAGTTTTTCAGTGGACAGTAAGGTTATATTTATGCAGATAATAGATTACTATTAATCACCTTTATTTATGTGGTCTTTTTAGAAATAACTTCCGTGAGATGCAAAAAATTTATCCCAACTATTATAGTTTGCTTCTTAACACATTGTGTGCGGGTACATTTAGCAGCAGAATTGTTCCGAGAGCTGGCTTTTTGCTCGTAAATTTAGTTATTCAGTTAAATCTCAATAGATCGAAAATTATTTAATTTTTTAACCAACTTATCGTATTTTATATTGAAATATATAAACAAATATATAAATAGACAAATACACAAATATATATATATATATATATATATATATATAAATACATATATATATACAAATATATATATATATATATATATATATATATATATATATTATATATATATATATATATATATATATAAGCGTTTCTAGACATACTGGAATATCTTAAAGCATTGAAAAAAATATTAGAGAACTCGTAAAGTAAAATATACAAGCTTCTTCATACTTTTCATTTCTATGGCTGCCCGTGACTGGTAGACACAGTGAAACACATTTCAGCTTACTCGTTTAACACTCAGGCAAATCCGCCTTCATTCGCCATACTACAACTTCTTTTATTAATATAGACAACATTTCTCTTATTCCATAAAAATTATTATAGTAATGAATGGTTTCTTAACAGTAAATAAGATGTATCTTACTATTTATTGAGCAACTACGTATTTGTTAATGTATAATGACATTTTTCGATGAGAAGTTTACCCACTCGATATCTAATTAAATGCATTTCTAGACATACTGGAATGTCTTAAGTCATTAAAAAAATTTTTAGAGACCTTAAAATATACAAGTTTCTACATAGCTTTTCATTTCTATGGCTTCCCGTGACTGGTAGACACAGTGAAACAAATTTTCGCTTAGTCGTTTAACACTCAGGCATATCAGCCTGCATTCTCCATTCAACAACTTCTTTGGTTAAAACAGACAACATTTCTTTTATTTCATAAAAATTATTATAGGGATGAATGGTTTCTTAACAGTAAGATGAATCTTATAACTTATTGAACAACTACGCATTTGTTAATGTTTAATATCATTTTTCGATGACAAGTTTACCCACTCGATATCTAATTAAATGCATCTCTAGACATATTGGAATATATTAAAGCATTGAAAAAACTCTAAGAGAACTTGTAAAATAAAACTTTTAAAGTAAAATATACAAGCTTCTTCATAGCTTTTCATTTCTATGGCTTCCCGTGAATGGTAGACACAGTGAAAGCTATTTCCGCTTAGTCGTTTAACACTCAGGCATATCAACCTGCATTCGCCATTCAGCAACTTCTTTTGTTAATACAGGCAACATTTTTTTTATTCTATAAAAATTATTATTGTGATGAATGGTTTCTTGACAGTAAATAAGATGAATCTTACTATTTATTGAACAAATTACGCATTTGTTAATGGTTAATATCATTTTTCGATGACAAGTTTACCCACTCGATATCTAATTAAATGCACTTCTAGGCATACTGGAATATCTTAAAGCACTGAAAAAAATCTTAGAGAACTTGTAAAATAAAATTTACAAGCTTCTTCATAGCTTTTCATTTCTATGGCTGCCCGTGACTGGTAGACACAGTGAAACAAATTTCCGCTTAGTCGTTTAACACTCAGACATATCAGCCTGCATTCGCCATTCAACAACTTCTTTTGTTAATACAGACAACATTTCTTTTATTCCATAAAAATTATTATTGTGATGAATGGCTTCTTGATAGTAAGATGAATCTTACAACTTATTGAACATCTACGCATTTGTTAAGGTTTAATGTCATTTTTCGATAACAAGTTTACCCACTCGATATCTAAATGCATTTCTAGACATTATGGAATATCTTAATGCATTGAAAAAAAATCTTAAGCTTGTATAAAGTAAAATATACAAGCTTCTTCATAACTTTTCATTTCTATGGCTTTCCGTGACTGGTAGACACAGTGAAACAAATTCCCTCTTCGTCGTTTAACACTCAAGCATATCAGCCTGCATTCGCCATTCAACAACTTCTTTTGTTAATACAGACATTTCTTTTATTCCATAAAAAATATTATTGTGATGAATGGTTTCTTGATATTAAGATGAATCTTACAACTTATTGAACAACTACGCATTTGTTAGTTTATTGTCATTTTTTGATGACATGTTTACCCACTCGATACCTAATTAAATGCATTTCTAGACATACTGGAAAATCTTAAAGCATTAAAAAAAATCTTAGAAAACTTGTAAATTAAAATATACAAGATTCTTCAAAGCTTTTCATTTCTATGGCTTTCCGTGACTGGTAGACACAGTGAAACACATTTCCGCTTAGTCGTTTAACACTTCTTTTGTTAATACTGACATCATATCTTTTTTTCCATAAAAATTATTATAGTGATGAATGGTTTCTTGACAGTAAATAAGATGAATCTTTCTATTTATTGAGCAACTACGCATTTGTTAATGTTTAATGTCATTTTTCGATGGCAAGTTTACACATTCGATATCTAGTTAAATGCATTTCTATATGTACTGCAATATTTTAAAGCATTGACAAAGGTGTTACAGAGAACATGTAGCGCAATAAACTTTCAAAGAAAACTTTATTAAAAAGTATACTATAAATACATTTAGCGGATCCGAATCAACAAACGCCACTTTATACAGCTTGATCCCATTCAGATACGCCTGTATTTAAACTATCTAACTGTATACCTATGTATTTGTAATTTAAATTTGATAAGTTCAAAAGGCTTTGAAAGATTTTCGTCTGCGGATTCATACTTCTTATTACTTAGTTTCTTTGCATTATTTATTCAGCTTCACGTTAAAGAACTTAAAAGGTGTTATCAAAATTCTAAAATTTCTCCGCTGTGTTGCGAGGATTTGAAAGAGCCGGTGAGAGAACTTTGAAGCAGTCTTCACACACTGGGTGTTATAATGATACGCTTATCCCCATTAAAAATTTAAACTTTCGAGAATGCAGAAAGAGGATTATTAAACATCCTATTCCTTCTTTCCATTAAATTTAATACTTACACTGCTTTGATATACTTTTCTTTGATAAAAATATTTGAATCTTTCTAAAAATAATTTTTTTTCCTCCTCGAGACTTTTGAAACTCTCCAACAGGTTTGAATAGAAGATGAATTAGGAACTGAGGAGGCATTCTCGCGAAAGGTAGAACCCCGATATAAAATGCGTGATTACTTAGAACGTTGCAGTTTGTAAAGAAATTTCTTTTGAGAGATTCTGATCTCTTTAAAGGAAACTACGATGTAATTGTTTCTTTCATAAAGTTTGTGTACTGTAGAATAATGCACCTTATTTGAAGGTTGCCGTATTCATAATCAAACCCATATTCTACATTGTTTAACGTATAAAATATGGGTTGGCTCTTAGACCAGGTGTTTTGGAAGTTGCTTTTCAATTATCATTTATCAAATAGATATGCATGGTTATATTAAGTTATTGTTATATGTAGTCCCAATACTTAGTCATTTGATGTGCTTTTAAAAACTTCCAACTCATTTATGCAAAATGGCCATAAATAAATTAATGAATGATGTAAAAATTATCTATGCTCTACACATTTATAATGCATATCTGTATGTAATTTCTTAATAATAAATTAACTTGTCTATGGTTATATAAAATTAGTACTATCTGATCTGCAGTCCCAATACTTAATTATTTTATGTTTTTTTAAAAGCTTCCAACTCATTTATGCAAAACGGCCATCAATAAATTATTGAATGATGTAAAATTATCTGTCTCTATACATTTATAATATATATGAAATTTCTTAATAATAAATTAGCTTGTCTATGGTTATATAAAATTCGTACTATCTGATCTGTAGTCCCAAAACTTAATCATTTGATGTACTTTTAAAAGCTTCCAACTCATTTATGCAAAATGGCCATCAATAAATTATTGAATTATGCAAAAATTATCTATGCTCTATATATACCTTTATAATATATATGTAATTTCTTAATAATAAATTAGCTTGTCTAAGGTTATATAAAATTAGTACTATCTGACCTGCAGTCCCAATACTTAATTATTTTATGTTTTTTTAAAAGCTTCCAACTCATTTATGCAAAACGGCCATCAATAAATTATTGAATGATGTAAAATTATCTGTCTCTATACATTTATAATATATATGAAATTTCTTAATAATAAATTAGCTTGTCTATGGTTATATAAAATTCGTACTATCTGATCTGTAGTCCCAAAACTTAATCATTTGATGTACTTTTAAAAGCTTCCAACTCATTTATGCAAAATGGCCATCAATAAATTATTGAATTATGCAAAAATTATCTATGCTCTATATATACCTTTATAATATATATGTAATTTCTTAATAATAAATTAGCTTGTCTATGGTTATATAAAATTCGTACTATCTGATCTGTAGTCCCAAAACTTAATCATTTGATGTACTTTTAAAAGCTTCCAACTCATTTATGCAAAATGGCCATCAATAAATTATTGAATTATGCAAAAATTATCTATGCTCTATATATACCTTTATAATATATATGTAATTTCTTAATAATAAATTAGCTTGTCTAAGGTTATATAAAATTAGTACTACCTGATATGTAGTCCCAATGCTTAGTCATTTGATGTACTTTTAAAAGCTTCCAACTCATTTATGCAAAATGGCCATCAATAAATTATTGACTGATGTAAAAATTATCTATGCTCTATATATACATTTATAATATATATGTAATTTCTTAATAATAAATTAGCTTGTCTAAGGTTATATAAAATTAGTACTACCTGATCTGTAGTCCCAATACTTAGTCATTTGATGTGCTTTTAAAAGCTTCCAACTCGTTTATGCAAAACGGCCATCAATAAATTATTGAATGATGTAAAGTTATCTGTCTCTATACATTTATAATATATATGAAATTTCTTAATAATAAATTAGCTTGTCTATGGTTATATAAAATTCGTACTATCTTATCTGTAGTCCCAAAACTTAATCATTTGATGTACTTTTAAAAGCTTCCAACTCATTTATGCAAAATGGCCATCAATAAATTATTGAATTATGTAAAAATTATGTATGATGTATACATTTATAATATATATATATATATATATATATGATAAAATATTAGATCGATCCACGTAGCAATTACATAGAGGTAAATAAATATAATAAAAAACAGAACCAAAACCGGAACGAAAGCACTATAACTCCATTAAGCCCAGTAAATGTAAAACAGTTAGGAAGAAAGGTGGATTGGGTGTAGAAGGTTTACGACTTCCATACACGGTTAAAACAATTGTTTGAACAGGCTTGAACGTTCCCGTACACCCAAAAGACTTGAAGAATATGTACTCAGAATACGAATCAGAAGAAAAACGCATCTATAAAGCTATACAAAAAGCCAACTCAACCAGAATTTATGTTGCCACAGTGTCAGTTAAAATTACAGTTTGAGAATTGTAAACATTAAGTTAATCCTGTTAATATC
>CM063510.1:76729402-76801902 GCA_032207245.1 Pardosa pseudoannulata
ACCTCTTGTTTCGGAGTTATTCAGAAGCTTTTAGAAAAGTGTTTATTAATGAGGGTTAGCTGTATAAGGGATCGTTAGCTCTCATTAGTGACTTTTCTTAAAACCAGCTGTTTTTTCGACCGTAGCGTCGAAGTCACTGCCCCCGCTCGCTTCAAAGTTATCCAGACATAGATTTTGGACAGGCATTTTACTGTCGATAAGAATTTGTAGAACTCCAGTATTTTACAAGAGTTGGGGTACTCAAATCAAGCACCGAACCAAGCTTGGGAAATTCATTTTATTCGGATGGGATGAATTGCCTTTTATTCCGATGAATTGCACATATTATAGTGATCTGATATAGCAGCTGTATTACCCTTAGCAACGAAGTACTAATGTTTTCCAATCGGGGAGATCAACACTACCTTTGGAAAGATCTTTGTGTTACCGACAAAATAAAGCCTCGATGTTGATTAAGGTTGAGGGAAAGCATTACTGTGGGTGGGTAACTTCATTATACCATAAAAAGAATTCATCTGATGGAATGTATATAAAATCAAACCACATGGACACACACAAAATCGGTTTTTTAACTGTTTCAAAATCGCCTAAAAAAAACTTTCGAATCGGTTTACGGCCAAAATAAATGCAGATTCTGACCGTTAAAATTCTTCCTCTGGTAGTATGAATTTTCCTGGGGTCGTTTCACATTTCTATCCACAACCCTCTCTCTTTAGCATCGCTATGATGGTCAATGGTGAGGGGAAAAAAAAGCTAAGTACATATCGGTGGTAGTAACCCTCTAAAGGGTATGCACGTAATTTTCTGCCAGCCATCCAACGAGTAAGTGTTCAGCATGTCTTCCAACGGGTGTACAAGTGCTGTAAGGTTAGTTTTAGAACAGAAACTTGTATAACAAGTACCGGTTGGTCTAAAAGAAACTTTCCCTATATATGAGTCCCTAGTGGCCGAACTGTTAGACCAATCGAAATGAAAGTTTGGATATAGTTATTTGAATGTATGAGGTCCAGATTGTGGTGATTTAAAACAATAAACTTCTCCCAGTTACGGTTACAGTGACAAAATTTCAAAATTTTCGAATGGCAACACCCACTTTTATAATGTGCAAGTTGATCAGAGGATAGAAAAACCTTAAATGGCGTTGAAACGAGACACGTATAACGAAAATTGGCGGCTTTAAACATTTGCAAAGAATATTATCGTAAAGAACCAATCACAATAAAAGGGAAGGTATATTGATGCACTTTTCATAATTCACTGGTATAAACAGTAGAAGCACTAATCACAGAACACTCTTTCAAAGCACTGCTTGTAATATAAGTATGGGGGAAGATTATTTCTTCATCTTCATGCCACTTCATATCGTTCGTGAGAAGAAAATGACACTTTCAGAGAAACAACGAGGTGAATTGATAAAGCTGTTTTATCTGAGCCGAGAAAATGCTGATGAAAAAGCTCGAGATTATCGTTGAAATCATTAGCTAAAACGAGGTCCATGCTCAGTAAAAAAGGTACGTAATTTTGTAAAGAAATTTGAAGAAACGGGATGCACATGGGATAGACCACGATCCGGACGACCTCGTGTTCTTGTTGAAGTTGTTGCGGAAGTGCATAATAGGATTACTACAGGTTCATTGCATACAGCAAGAAGTATTTCTTCTCAGATAAATACTTCTTGCAAGAAGTTTACCTCTTTGTTTAAATGAAAGTGTCATCCTCTTCCCACGAAACGAGACGGATTAGCATGAACTTGGAGAAACAATTTTCCCACACTGCTTATATCACAAACAGTGCTTTGCAAGAGTGTTCTGTGATTGGTGCTTCTATTGCCTATCCCTGTGAATTATGGAAAGTGCATCAATACACCTTCCCTTTTATTGGCATTAGTTCTTTACAATGATCTTCTTTGCAAATGTTTTAAGCCACCAATTTGCGTCATACGTGTCTCGTTCCAACGCCATTTAAGG
This sequence comes from Pardosa pseudoannulata, assembly GCA_032207245.1. Taxonomy (NCBI): domain Eukaryota; kingdom Metazoa; phylum Arthropoda; class Arachnida; order Araneae; family Lycosidae; genus Pardosa; species Pardosa pseudoannulata. Next base: position 76,731,370 of record CM063510.1, read on the forward strand.
CTTTTCCGTGCTCATTAATTTGCACACGAAAAAAGTGGGTGTTACCATTCGAAATTTTCGAAAATTTGTCACTGTAATCATAATTGTGAGAAGTTTATTGTTTTAAATCATCACAATCTGAACCCCATCCATTCAAATAACTGTATCTAAAAACTTTCATTTTGATTGGTTGAATGGTTCGGCCAATAGGGATTCATATATAGGGGAAGTTTCTTTTAAACTACCAGGTACAAGAGTTTTAACCATTTAATTAAAAGATTTTAATATAAATCTAAATTGACTGATAACATGTGCACATGCATTTAAAGGCATTCATGGTTAGACAGAAAATTACTTACATAGCGCTTAGAGGCTGCGGTGCTTCTAATGAAATCCCATCAGCTATTTAGGATGCATGGGGAAGGGGTTTACAGCAGAAGGAAAGTTGACAGCTTAAGTAGCCAACCCCTTGTTTCGGAGTTATCTATAAACTTTTAGAAAAGTGTTTATTAATGAGGGTCAGCTATATAAAGGGGCATTAGCTCTCATTCTTAAGACCAGTTATTTTTTCGACCGTAGCGTAGAAGTCACTGCCCCCACCTGCTTCAAAGTTATCCAGACATAGTTTTTGGAGAGCCATCTTACTGACGATAACAGTTTGAAAAACTCCGGTTTTTTGCAAGAGTTGTGGTACTCTAATCAAGCACCGAACCTAGCTCATATGGTCATGAGGCCCTCCAGGCATCTTCCGTTGGTGATGGGCAGTTATGGTACTCAAAGGGTTCACCAGGATCCAAAATTATTTTGGAGGGAGGCTAGCTCTAAAGCGTCGCCAGATTCAATATTTTAAGCCTCTGTCTTGCTTCCTTTAATCACGAATAGGCTGATATTTACTTGAGCATATAAACCAAATATAAAAGAAAATTATTTACGTCATATCTAAGTTCAGTGATAAAACGTATGAAAATAATGCAGACGATATTTAAATAATTTCAAATAAGAAATGATTAAACGAGTTGAATGACGTCATAATGCTAGAAAAAAAATGTTATTTTTACCTATTTATTATGTGATAAATTTAACCGCCTTCTCTTAACGGGGAAAAATATGGCTTTAAATAATGGCATTAACACATACGCTGCCGAAACCTGACGTCATATATGCATTTTCCTATATGATTTGTTCACGGCACCTTCTCACGCGCTGGCGCGTGATCGGCAGCGAATGTGTTAAATGCTAGAAAAGGGGGAAGGGGTGGATTTCGAACGTTGCTAACCTTAACTCATCAAGAATCCAATATGGATTACGATATCCATTCCAGGAACAACCGCTTCATAAATTCGAGGACAGACGGGCAGATAACTTAGGCTATTATTATATAGGGCATAATTTGGGAAAAGGGGAGAGTGTATCCCCCCTTCAGCCGCGTAGCGAATGCGTGCCATCACAAAGACGCGAAGTTTCTTGATAAAACCTATTTTTATTCTGTGATACTTCGAAGATCCACGAGATGCGCGATTACGCGTAAATAAAATAACAATAAAATAGTGTTGAAAATATTATTTTTATCTGATTATAATGCTAGAAAAAGTATTTGTGTTTAAACATCCCCTATATAATAATAGCCTAAGTTGACTGTCCGCGAATTTATGAAGCGGTTGTAACTGGAATGGATGCAGGCATCCATATTGGATTTTTTATGAGTTAGGGTTAGCAAAATTCAAAGCGAGTTCGAAATCCACCCCATCTCTCCTTTTCGAGCGTTTAATGCTATTATTTCAAGTCTTATTCTTCATTCTTGATATGAATTTAGTATAGAATAAGAGGGTGGAGCGAGGGTGGAGCATAATATTTAAACTGGACTGTATTTACTCGATCCTCATATACTTTAATTAGTTCCGTCATCAGGTGTAGGCCTAGCACGTTCGGTAGAGGGTCTGACCATTTGATCATTGCAATTTTCGGGTTGACGGTTCTGTCCCCAACTCAGCTAAATTTTTCTAAATATCTAATTAATTTAATATTTTCTGCTCTTTTTTTTAAATTCTTATTCCTAAAGCTGTTTTATTACTTTAAAATAAATGTTTACTATTTTTTCAACTTTTTATGACAAACTTTCTTCTCGTAATGTAATAATAGCCTAAGTTATCTGTCAATCTGTCCTCGAATTTATGAAGCGGTTGGACGTAGAATTGATAGAGGCATCCATATTGGATTTTTGATGAGTTAGGGTTAGCAAAATTCAAAGCGAGTAAAGTTTATTTTTTCCTAAACTATAGATCCGATTCTAAAATAAATTGGTATGAATAAGCGTTTTTCACAGCGAAAAATACTGTCATATTTAAAACGTTCGAAATTCACCTCGTTCCCCTTTTCAAGCATTTAATGCCATTATATCAAGCCCTATTTTAGGAGCAGGCTATTAAATTTATCAATTTATCACATAATAAATAGGTAAAAATTACAATTTTTTCTAGCATAATGACGCCATTCCTTCAACTATCTCATTTAATCATTTCTTTTAGTTTATCTAAATATCTTCTGCATGATTTCCATACGTTTTATCACTGAACTTAGATATTAAGTAAATAATTTTCTTTTATATTTGGCTTAAATAATAGATTAGGTACATAAGTGATAATTTTAATCGATTATTTTTGTAGAACGTTAATTCTTAGCCAAAAAAAAAAACCATTTTTTTACCTGCCTCATAGGGTACCTTTACAATTCTGGAAAATTAAAAATTTTACTGATCCCGTCGTATGACGGGCTATATGCTAGTCATAACAATGTTAAGTATGCCACCATTTGGCGTTAGCTACGAAAAAGTCGCCAACGGAAAACCGCCAGCCAGGTGACGTATATACTACATCTGTTCCGAAATCAGACACCAGAAAAACAGACTTTTAAATTCCCCTTGCTTGCGAATTGCTAAACACGGTAAATTTGTTCTCTGGCTGACGAAATCTTTCCCCAAAACAGATAAAGAAAGCTGCCAGTAAAGATTTTCTACTTGTTCCAAGTATAGAAATATCTCTAAAAGTCTAAAGGGAGATAACCCCTCTCCCTTTAAAGGGCAGAGAAGTTCTCCCCCCCCCCTTGCATGCGGAAACCAAGAACAACGCTAGGTACATAGGCAAAATGACATATGGTTTATCCCGGGGCAAAGAGTCAAGTTCCAGTCCTTCAACCAATAACAGAAGAAGAAAAAATACCACTTCAAATATGGTTCCCATTTTTGTAAATAGAGGATAAAAGTCTATATTTTCAATTTTGTAGTATTTTGAGAAAGACATTTTAAATCTGAATTGTGGTATATAGTAAATGATTTATCTGTAACTTGGTTTCACCAAACATATTGAAAATTCATTCTATTTGAGATTAACAAAAGTATTTTTTTCACTACATTTGCTGAATATTCTAAAATATTAGATTTCGAAATTCGAAAATAAAAAAGTTCGACTCTTGTAGGATATTTCTTCAACTATCCGTCTATAAGTTGTAAAAATTGTGAATATAATTTATAGAAATCGAAATTTTCACAAATTTAGATAGTTTTTTAAAACATATTGAAAACTTTACGTTTTCTTCACTATATTTGCTGAATATTCTAAAATATTAGATTTCGAAATTCGAAAATAAAAATGTTCGATTCTTGGATATTTCTTCAACTATCCGTCTATGAGTTGTAAAAATTGTGAATATTTATAAAAATCGAAATTTTTACAAATTTAGAAATTTTTTAAAACATATTGAAAATGATTAAAATATGGTATTAAATCCGCTATATAATAATAGCCTAAGTTATGTGCCCGTCTGTCCTCGAATTTATGAAGTGGTTTGACCTGGAATGGATAGAGGCATCCATATTTCGCAAAATTCAAGGTGTGTAATGTTTATTTTCTCCTAAACTATCGATCTCATTCTAAAATAAATTGGTATAAATATGCTTTATATCACAGCGAAAAATACCGTCTCTTTAAATCGTTCGAAAGTCACCCTATCCCCCCTTTTCGAGCTTTTAATGCCATTATTTCAACTCCTATTTTCCCCGGTTAAGAGTAGACGATTAAATTTATCAATTTATGCCATAATTAACAGGTAAAAACATTATTTTTTTTCTAGCATTATAACGTCATTCTTTTAACCATCTCATTTAATCATTTCTTATTTTAAATTATTTAAATTATGCCTTATTTCCATAAGTTTTATCATTGAACTTAGATATTACGTAAATAATTTTCTTTTATATTTCACTTAAATAATAGATTAGGTACATATGTGATAATTTTAAATTGAATCATCGATTTTTTTTTTTTTTTTTTTTTTTTTGCAAGATAATTCTCAGCCATAAAACAAACCATTTTTTACCTGCATCATAAGGTACTTTACAATTTTGAAATATTAAAAATTTTACTGATCCCGTCATGTGACGGGCTATATGCTAGTATTACAATAAATTTCCAGTCAACAGGATTTTATCATACACTATATTACCAATGATGACCGGTCACTTGCGATTTTAGACATTTTGTTGAATATCTAGAAAAAAACACAAGGAATTATCCTGAAACTTCAGGGGTGTAAACAAGATGGTAGACGTCATATATTTCAGAAAAGAAGTTTTTCTGAAATCCCATAAGGGACCAATTCAACAAATTGAAGAAAAATGAATATATTTTGTATAACCCTCTGAAAAATAACATATGAAAAGGGTTGAAACTTTAACACAGGATTAGGATGCTTCTTGTAATAACTAGCCTTATAGCCCGTCATATGACCGGATCAGTAAAATTTTTGATTTTCCAGTATTGTAAAGTACCCTATGAAGCAGGTAATAAAATGGTTTGTGTTTTGGCTGAGAATTATCTGGTACACGCTCAATAATTTGTTTATCTCCATACTCCTCTAAAGTCTTCCTACATTGTGAATGCAGTTTAGAATCACGCTAAATTCATTTAGTCAAACCGTGTTATTATGTATAAAAAACAAACACACAAACAAATAAAGTTCTTAATTTTCAAAGATACATAAATTAAACGCTAGATATTTATTAGTCAGTGAAATAGACTCCTAGACTTTTATGAAAAGAATTTGTTGTTGGTTGGTTGGTTTGGGAGCGCTACGGTCTACTGTTTTGCACACGAGGGCTAATGAGACCGGGACCTACAGTTTAAAGCCGATTCCGAACGGCTACAAACATCCATGCCAGCAGCGGGATTCGAACCCGCGAACTCCGGTTCCGAAGAGCAGCGCAAGAATTTGTTGTTAACACCGGTGATAAAATTTTCATTACAATAAAAATAATCGATGATTAAATTTAAAATTATCACTTATATACTTAATCTATTATTTAAGACAAATATAAAAGGAAATTATTTGCTTAATATGTAAGTTCAGTGGTAAAACGTATGAAAATAATGCACGCGATATTTAAATAATTTAAATAAGAAATGATTAAATGGGGTGGTTAAAGGAATGACGTCATAATGCTAGGAAACATTGTAATTTTTACCTATTTATTATGTGGATAAATTTAATCGCCTTCCCTTAGCCGGGGAATCCATTCCAGGTACAACCGCTTCATAAATTCTTGGACAGACGGACATATAACTTAGGCTATTATTACATTATTATATGGGGATGTGTGTTCATTGTTATGAGGATAGCAAGTATAATTGGGGAGAAATTAAATTTTTTATAAAAACAATCCCAAATTTCTCCAAGTGTTTTGCTTATAATTTGCAGAGTTCTCAATATCAAATAATGTTATTTTCAGGACGCATGTCAAACAACATTGTACACAATAAACTGCAATCAGAATTAAAAAATAATAAATATTGGATGAAAGATGAGCAGGTTTACTAAATAATGTTTCACTGCGCATGCGCGAATAGAATTAAAATATAATGTGCATAATATATTAGCTAAATATATAGAGCAACTCGAATCGTTATCACGAGACAAGAGCTCTGCATCGAATGGTTCAAGGTACATCTTTCAACTATGTCGAACCCAAAAGAGAATGAATGATGTAATTTCTTCCCATGAGACCAAAGATTATTCAGCGATTTTTGGGAATCACGAGTGAACATTGACTATTTAAGCTAACTCAAAAACGACACACGCAACAATTAAGTTATACGAGAAGCGAGATTATTTTAATGGCACAACTGAAACACGTGACCAGTGGATGGAAAATCAGCATTTATTCTCCAGTTAGTTTTGAGAGACGAGTAAAAAGAATATAAGTCGGAGAACACTCCTTTAATTGACATTTTAAGCTGAGAAATTGGATAGTAAAAATCAGATGGAGAAAAGGAATAATTTTAGATATATATTTTAAGAATAATAATTTTGATATATTACATACATACATATAATTATGTGTTTAATCTTGACTGTGGATCAGTTTGACCTTTCTAAAACCTCTTTAAGTCTACAGAAATTATCATAAAAAACTCAATACAGGGGAATAAACCATTTTGAAATTAGGTAGTGAACAAACACTTACAGAGAATAAGATATGTATCTGTATGAGTGTAATGGATGATTTACCTTCTTAAACGTAAAAATTTATCCATGTTGAATAAAGTTCAGTGAAAGAAAGCAGCAAAATTTGGAAATAAGAGATAATCCAACAATCCATCTTTGGAAAGCGGTCGCTAGAGCATTTTACATTCGCTTACATAGGGCCGTGAGGGCGCAAGGGAGCCAGCCAATCAGAGTGCTAAGATTAATTCCATGCGAACGCTTAGATATGAAACCAAGTTACTTGTTACACAAGGTTAATTCCACTATGTAGAAATTTATTTTAGCATACAATTATATTTAAGTTAGTTTGAGTCATTACGTGTAGTCATTACAGGTAATTATGTAAAATATAATTACATGTACACATGTATATAGGTATGTATTGTATCACATATATATTATATATAATATAGTAGTGTTAGAATAGTGCATCGCCCTTGGAAGGCATAGGTCTGAGGTTCGATACTCCAGCATGGCAAAGTTGACTCAGCCTTTCATCCTTTCAGTGGGTAGACAAACTGAAGAACAAGCTTGGTTGAGAACTAAACACTAAGAGTTCATCGGCGATTGACCACCTAACCGGGACATATACTTCGAACTCTAGACCCCTTAGTCACGTAAACAGTCATAGGCCCAAGTAGGACTCTTAAACCAAAAAATATATATATAATGTATATGTGTGTGTTTAAAAAAATTATATATAGCTTATCAATGTGCATATGGTAAAAAAATTACGAAATAATTGTAGTGAAAGATATGACTAATAGTATTAGGTTGGGGGAAAAGAAATCCATTATTATTATTTTTTTTATTTTTTTTTATTTATTTATTTATTTTTTTGGTAGATAGCTGTAGTGATCGATATCTTGTAAAGTATAGATCAAACAATTTCAAATTTATATTCGTTGTCAAGGTGACATTTCCCACTAAAAAAATTTTTTCTATTTTTTGTGTGGTTCATTTAGTTGTGAGTTACAGGGTGTTAAAAATGAAAGTCAACAAAGAGAAAATTTGGTACATTTTGCATTTCTTCTTTGATAAAGGCGAAAATGCAAGCTAGGCGGCTGAAATTGTGAACGGTGTTTATGGTGCCGTAACTGTAACAGCTGATTATGTCTAATTTTGGTTTCGTCGATTCCGTTTAGGCATTTTTGTTGTTAAAGATGCACCTCGCCCAGGCAGGCTCTTCGTCGAAAATGTCGATAAAATCGCAGAAATAATCGAAGTTGACCGGCTTGTTAGTAGTCGTAGCATCGTCCAGGAGCTAAAGATGGACCATAAAACAGTTTTAAACCATTTGCACCAAGTTGGATTCAAAAAGAAGCTCGATGTTTGGGTGCCACACCAATTAACACCAAAAAAAAAAAAAAAAAAAACATGATGGATCGAATTTCCGTCTGCGAAGCCTTGGCCAAACGAATGAAATCGACCCATTTCTTAAATGGATGAGCCGAACGATGGTCGATTGGTTAGGGTGCTGGCCTTCGGAACCAGAGTTCGTGGGTTCGAATCCCACTGTGGCATGGATGTTCGTAGCTGTTCGGAATCGGCTTTAAGCTGTAGGTCCCGGTCTCATTAGCCCTCGTATTGCAAAAAGTAGACCGTAGCACTCCAAACCAAACCAAACCTTAAATGGATGGTGACTGGGGATGAGAAATGGGTCAAATACGACAATATTGTGCGAAAACGATCGTGGTCGAAGCTCGGTGAAGCAACTCAAACGGTGGCCAAACCAGGACCAACGGCCAGGAAGGTTCTACTGTGTATTTGGGGCTAGAAAGAAATCCTTTTTTATGAGTTGCTTCCGTACGGTAAAACACTAAATTCAGATCTCTACTGTCAACAACTGGACCGTTTGAAGCTAGCGATTGAACAGAAACGGCGAGAATTGGGCAGCAGAAGAGGTGTTGTGTTCCATCAGGACAACGCTAGGCCACACACGTCTGTAGTGACTCGCCAGAAACTCAGGGAGTTTGGTTGGGAAGTTTTAATGTATCCACCATATAGTTCAGACCTGGCACCAAGCGATTACCATCTTTTTCTCACATTGCAAAACTTCCTGATTGATAAGAAATTGGGATCAAGAGACGATTGTGAAAATCAATTACTAGAGTTTTTTGCCAATAAGGACCAAGACTTCTATGAGAGAGGCATTATGAAGCTACCTTTAAAATGGCAACAAATTATACTACAAAACGGCGCATATTTGACCCAAATCGGACAATCCGAAACATGTTAAATAAAGTCATTAAATTCAAGGAAAAATAATGAATTTCTTTTTCCATAACCTAATATTTTCCTTTTCCACGAATAAAACTATTGTAATAGTTGATCCATAAATATGTATTCTATAAACTTGTTACATGCTTAACTTAAATACAACTTTTAAGACTTTTTGCCGCTTTATATAAACCTAATTTACTACCTATTCAGCCATCAGTGCTGTGAAAAAAATAACGATAAACAACTTCAAAACTCTTTATTTAGTTGTTTACCATTTCTCAAGAGTGAAACTCAATAGTGTAATATGACTGTTTGAAAGTCAAAATGTTGCATAGAACTTACCCATGTAAATGATCAAATAAATAGCGTCTGTATCCAACCATGTATGATTCAACAGAAGGAGTCTCCTTTTAGAAACCTTAAAATTTCTTACCCACTTCCTGATTAGAAATTCTCCGAGGAGAATCACATTGCCCCGCTGAGGATAAAAGAATAGAGCAGTCTCCCTTTTCCCCATTTACCACTCTCGTAACTTTACACTATAAAATGGGGATTTTAAAAATGTATGTATGGATTACATAAGTATACGTGATTCCAGACCTTAGTCGAAGCCAGGAAAGAAATGGAAAAACAGACGAATCTAGGATGGAGATTGTAGTCGTCCCCTTCCCCCCTTACTTAATATACCCATTATAGATATTGCTTCACTAGGCATGTCATGAAGAAATATATCCAATGCCACAAAGCAAGTAGTATAGGATTGTACTGTACTGTGAAGAATTCCAATCCTCGAATGTTCTTAGCATTCAACACATTCTATGTTGCGAAATATTTCAGTTCAAGACAGTCACAGTTACCCAAAAGCTGAGGAAAAAATGTTTATTAAGGGAACATACTACCTTTTAAGCTGATAAATCTTCCTTATAATAGCCTGTTTTTGACTCAATAATATAAAAAGTTTTGCTCTGTTTAGATAAAAATTTTCCTGAATCTTTAATAAAGTTCTAACTTTATAAAAATCGTTTAGTTTTGTTATATAATACATCCCTTATATAATAATAACCTATCTGTCCGATTGTCCTTGAATTTATGAAGCGGTTGTACCTGGAATGGATAGAGGCATCCATATTAGATTTTTGTTAAGTTAGGGTTAGCAATGTTAGAAATCCACCCCTTCCCTTTTCTAGCCTTTAATGTCATTATTTCGAGCCCTATTTTCCCCGGTTAGGAGCATACGACGATTAAATTTATCCATTTGTCACATAATAAATAGGTAAAAATAACATTTTTTTCTAGAATTATGACGTTATTCCCTTAAGCATCTCATTTAATCATTTCTTATTTTAAATTACTTAAATATCGTCTGCCTTATTTTCATACGTTTTATTACTGAACTTAGATATGACGTAAATAGTTTTCTATTATATTTGGTTTAAATAATAGATTAGGTACATACGTGACAATTTTAAATTTAATAGTCGATTATTTTTTGTTGCAATGAAAATTTTATCACCAGTAATAATAACAAATTGTATCTACCTCCAGGGTGTAGTGGAAACGATAGTTTCATTCTTTTACTTCCATTAATTACTGTGGGAAAAAAAATGGAAAGAACTTAATGATAATTTTGACTTAGCTAAGAAAACTTTGAATTACCTTTCTAAATTAATTCAACGTCATTCTAAACTACAGTCACAGTATCGGGAGACTTTAGAGGAGTATGAAAATAAACAAATTATTGAGAGTGTACTAGATAATTCTCAGCCATAAAACAAACCATTTTTTTTCTGCTTTATAAGGTACTTTACAATTCTGGAAAATTAAATATTTTACTGATCTCGTCATATGACGGGCTATATGCTAGTTTTTATTAAAACTAGATGCCATCATAGTTTGAAGTACAAGATACTTTGAAGGATTATTTGTGGCTCTCAATAAATGTACCCGAGTTCCCTTTTCAATTTTGTGTTATTATATTTTAAAAAATTATTACAACTAATGAAGCTTCGGCAGTGTTGGGTAGAAAAAATCGGTCTTATTGGGCTGTTAAGAGATGATTCTCAAATTCCACAATTCATACCGATTCACTGAATAATTCACCGAGAACATCTAGTCACAAAATATTTTAAATATCCTGATGTTATGAAAACTGTAACACATTCTAAATTACATTCTCACCAATGCAAAAAATCATCGACAATTTAAAAATTTCCTTGAAAAATGAAAGGACGAAGAATTTCCAAATGATATTCAATAAATATAATTTCTGTAAAAAAATTTCTGTTAATATCTTTTTTGCATACCTTTTAAATACGTATTTAATTGCTGCTCGCGAAAAATTTAAAATTTTGAAAAATGGCTCGGACTATCAAGGAACTTGACCACCCTTGTTTCATAACATGATAACGGCAGTTTTTTTGCAATTTCGATTTAATAGTTTTTAGTTTTTATTATTAATACATTATATATCTGTAAAGCTTTAGGTTTACAGAATAAAACAGATATTTTATTCCAATTCCACATAAAAATTTAGTTTCGAATACACGCACTTCAAAAATTATATTGCTTGTGGGTGAGTTTAATTTTTTCGTTTGGAGTATAGTTTTTGTAGTTTTAAAAAATACTCTATTTGAAATGATACAGAACTGAGTGATACAGAATAAAACAGATATTTTATTCCAATTCCATATAAAAATTTAGTTTCTAATATACGGACTTCAAAAATTATATTCCTTGTGAGTGAGCTTCCTTTTTTTTTTTTTTTTTTTTTGAGTATAGTTTTTGTAATTTTAAAAAATACTCTATTTCAAATGATAAAACATTTTATTTTTTTTTCAAAACTACAGCGTTATTGAAAATTCTATCTATAAGGAGAACATTTGCATTATATGGATTCAAAAGCAGCCTGTTTTGAATATTTTAAGTTTCGAAAGGTACTATGTCCCCTAAAACTATCTGGAATGTAAAGATGGTGAATAAAGATCTAAAATATAAGAGAAACACTTTACAAAATTCAAATACTGTTTTTGTCCAATATTTAATCAACCCATTAATATCTGGCGTCCATTTCCGAAAATAGTTAAAAAAAATAGTTTGTAGAATTTATATGCTTTCTTGGAATGATGTTTCCTTTTCAGAGAAACATCATATAAACAATCTTCCAGATTTCAAGTACCTCCAATTATTCATAGTTTTATAATTTCGATAGATATTTTATGATTTTTCTAGCTTTGCAAAGGAATTACTGTTTCACTAGGTGTATTGACTGAAATCAGAGCCAATAACTATTTCTTGTTACAAAGCTTCACTTTACTGTGTTTATATATAATACAGGGCTGTAGCCAAAGGGCTCGATCTGCTAATGCATCTAGAGCTTACTGTACAGCCTTTTAACGTTGAAAAGAAAAATACTTCAAATAGATAAAATTAAATTTTTAAATAAAAATTTCTATTTTTAAAATTTGCAACTTTTATTTCTTCAAATTGTTTTATACAGTTACTAAAATGATATACATACATATATATATATATATATAATCATCTGTAATATATCAAAATTATTACACTTAAAAATATCTCTAAAGATTCTAATTTCTCCAGTCTTATTCTGTTAAATCTACTTTCCCAGCCGTCTAATATCTTATTAAAAGAAGTGTTAACGATTTGAATTCTTTGATTCCATTTCCCAAAGCTAAGTCTGAAATAAATGCTAATTTTCTGCCCACTCGCCACATTTTCCAACTCTCCCAGACGAACAGTTCAGTTCACTTTTTCAATGATCTAAGTTCCTGTCTGATTGTTCATTTTGTTGACTAAACTACTCTCTCTTGGGAAAAATTGTTTCATATCTCAAGTTTATTACTCTGATCCCGCCAGAGAAACATGTCTTTTTCTTAGATCTCAAATAAAAGTTAAGTTTGGCGTTGGACATGCTTGCTTCTTTTTATGAAGCTTTCTTTTAATCAAATTTCATGTGACCAGCAGATTAAATTTCGCTGCATTACATATATAAACATACTCAGATAATAAAAATATTTTATTAATTTTTAATGCAGTAACTACAACATTAAATTTTATATACTTTTTAAAGTAATTATTAGTGCTAAATTTTAGTATCAAACTACATAGTTTTTAATGCAGTATTATTAAAATTTAATATCAAATTTCACATTTTATTAGTTAAAATATGAAATTTAATATTAAATTATGTATTTTTTAATTAAAAAATAGTGATATAACAGGGGGAGGATATGATGGATTCTCTCAGTATACATGTCCCATCCAAATGCAAGTAATCTATTTTAGATCTCTTGTTAAAATGACAGTAGTTTATTATTTGTTATAAATCAGTGTTACATGATTTATTTGACCAATGTTTTCTACAAATTTTCTTGAAACCCAGGCATCAATGGTACCTTTTTGTGCTTTCATTAATTTTCAAGTTTCACTGCCATATAAAAGCACTGATTTTACAGTTGTGTAATAAATTTTCAGTTTGGGGTTGTTTACTGTCTCTGAACATTTTAGGCACTGCACTTAAATAAAAAGTCATATAGTGGACTCCGTTTAATGTGATCAGTTTGGGACATCATGATTTTGATAACAATAAACAATATTCAAAATTAGATAAATTTCCCCCCCCCCATTAATTCACGCTTAGTAAATTTCAAAATAAAATGAAAAACCACACCATATATTTATGTACTGTATATTATCTTTTGAAAAATAAGAATTGTATATATAATTAAAAAAATTCATCAATTGATGGCTGTCTACAATTTTTTCTACGAAGCTCACTGATAAATTGTAATCATAATCAACCTGTCATAAAGATTTAAAATTTCCATCTTTTGTTTTAATGTTAAATCATTTTGCTTTCTATGTTCCACATTAACAATCAGCATGTAAACAAGCAAAGGATAAAATGTGAATATGCTCCTCCTCAGTTCTGATAAGAATTGCCTTTTGCTTATCTAACAACCATTGACCACCAACAGGGTGTGCCAGGACCGTGGCCAGAAATTATTTTCGGAGGGGGACCAAGGGAGAAAGACACCTTTTGTCTGTGAATGATACTTCAATTAATGAAAGGGAAAGCACTGCATTTCCGGAATACAGTGCTGTATTTCCGGCCAGCGGCTCAGCAAGACTTTTATGGTCTCAGCATCTTTTTTCTAAGAAAATAACTGTCTATGTTAATGAACAACTAGGGAGATAGCACATACACACACAGTCGTGGGGCATTGTCTATCTACAAAATAGTCTTTCAAAATTTCGGGGGGGGGGGGACCAGTCCCCCAAATCCCTCACCCTGCCTACAGCCTTGGGGTGTGCATATTTCTGAAAAATTCCAGGAACAAATAATTTCCCACTCCTTTGTTCATTCTGCATTCCCCTAGTTTGAAGAGAAGAATTCTCGGAAATTAAAACAACAGCAAAGGGAAAGAAAAGAATGGTTTCCTTCTGAATATATTGTGAATATTCCTTTGCCAGTTAATATGGGGTTTGAAAATTGATAACATTAACCGATGTAACGTTCAAATAAAGCGATCATTTTAACATACAAATGAATACAGAAAATCGGGACCAAGTGATTTCAATAACAATAAGTGATTGATAACATTAACAGCGATCACATTAAGCGGAGTTCACTGTATATGCTAGTTTGATTTATGTAAAAAAGGGACAAACTGAAAAAAAAGACACAACTTTAATTACACTATTTTAAAAAAATGTTTATTGATAGCTCAGAATAATGAAATCACAAAATATTATTTTGCATAGAAATCATACTTTCTTTTGTTCTTATTGCTTAATGCTTTTGAATAGCTCTACAGAGCTTTTATATATTAGTTATTTCTTTCACACAAGTATCTTCTGTTTTGTAAACATAAACTAAATGTGATCATATAACATTTAATTATGAATTAACGACAAAAAAAAGAAAAGTAGTCACCGGTAAAAAGAAAGTTTTTACTATCCACTCCACTTCATAATACAAATATCAAAAAATTTTATAAAATAATTATAATCAATCTTACATTCAAAAATAGGAGAAAATATTTACAGCTCCTTTTTCAAATTTAATACAAAATCATAAATTAAAACATCAACAAAATTTAATTTTTAACATAAAAAATTCACTTGATTCCTTGGTCAGTTTTTTTTTTTTTTTAAGAAATACATAAAACATGCTCTATTTGCAAACTGGTAAATGAAAAGCAACAAAGTACAAAAATTATGGAAGAGCAATGGAAAATCATGTTAGAATTTTGCAGACATGGGAGAAGGGAGAATAAAAATTCCAGAGTATGTTTGTAACAGGAGCTGGCATTTCTAAAGCACATAACACATTAGCTTATATTCAATTAATACAAATTCTTTTTTCAGGTTAAAAAAAAACCTTAAATAAACTGTAAAATAGTACAGCGACACAATAGTGTAACTTTGTATGATAGAAAACATCCTTCATAAAAAATGCACCTTAAATAAAATCAACACACTGACAGACAGCTTTTAAGATAACCATACAGTAGAGTCCTAATAAGATAATATTAGTTACAAATTTCTTATATTTATTGCCTTAAAATGGAGAATGTATAGCAATGTTTGATATAAAAATCATGCTGAAAAAAAAAACTTTTTTAAATATTAAACCAAGGATGAAGTGAATGAAAAATTTCAATTGAAACTTCCTCTTTACACTCTTTACATAAAATCTAGAAATAGCATTCCTGTTAAGATGACAAAACAAAACCAGATGCCCAATAACTTGTATGCAAAATTCTACTCAATTTAATAATGGTACACCTATACTGCAAAACAAGAAGCACTTCATAACAAAAAATAAATTATATGGGGATTAAGGTCTATATTAAAATTAACTTATCACTTTTTGTGACTGATTTATACTACAATACAGCAAACAATAACAATAGTATCAAAAACTTTAGCAAATAATATTTAACGAGCAAAACAACAATACCTACAGTACAGTCTGAATTTCAATACAGGACTCTACAATATCAAATAAAATAATCTTTTAGTTCAATATTATACACTTATGTGTATTGTTTTCAGTAAAATGTTTAAATTGTTCATGCTAAAGAGTCAGAAATTTAATAATACAGGAATCTTTCAATGTAGCAATGGATAAAAATATTTTTCTTTCAACCCTACTTTAGAAATACTTTCAAAGTTTCTGTGGCAACAAAAAAATTTTATTATGATAGAGATTATATATTTATATACATATACCATCACTTAACATAATGTAAGTTAATACCTTCATAACAATTCAAAATGCCATACCATCTGTATTAAAAACCAACCAATAGACAAAAAAAAAAAAAAAAATTTAATTCATTATCTCAGGAATTTCAAACAAACAACAAGCATTTTTTTAAAAACGCAGATAAAAAATAAAACTAAGTTTTCTTAGTGAAAAATATACATTATTTTTTAAGCTGATTTATTGCACTGATATGGTGATGGTTAGCAAGTGCAAAAAAAGTTTTTTGATGTCTTTTTTAACAAAGATAATTAAACAGCAAAATACTAAGTGACTACTAAGCTCTCACATAACTACTTCTAAAACACTTTTTTAAAAAAAGATTGAAGTATAAACTATGATGGAATTTTTAATGTATTGATTTGACCCATTTGATTTCTAACAATAAAATGAATATAAGTGAATTTTTTAAACTAAATCTTTTAAAAAAGAAAACCAAAATAAACTTACATGAACTATTTCTGTGTGCGTGGGTCTATTTACATATGATATGTTACAATCTAAGCCACAATTAAGGCATGATAATGCGAGGATTTTATGGATCTCAGAACTAAAACAACCCATACCAATACTTCCATTTTTAATGAGGTATTGTATTTTTTAAAGTTTTGATTCAGCAATTTACTTAATGAGTATATCAGTGTTTTTCAACCAAATTGTAAACTTAACATTGAAATAATCTTCAAATAACAACAATGCTAGTTTGTAAAAACTTATTTCTATATATAACAATAATAAATAATTAAACGAAAGCTTGTATTAAGAAAATTCCAAACTAAAAAAAAATATATTTTTGAAAAAAAGTTTAAATTTAAATTAAAACTATTTTAAGTCAAAGTCAATTTGTCCTTATATTATTAAGACTAAAAAATTCAAGAACAACATTAAAAAAATTCAGAAAATTTATCCTCCAAATTATCAAGTCAAAAAATTGCTATAAATAAAACCGTTTAAAAAAAAAGGAAGAAAAAAACTCTTTGTGACAATTTTAATCCTACATACAACAATTACGAACTTTCCTTTTAAGTATCACCATAAAAAGAATTGTAGACCAAAAATTCATATATTTTTTAGAAAAACACAAATTGAAGTCAAAATTAACAACAATTTTTTCTAACTTTAATAGACTAAAAAAATCAGAAACTTTTAGACTAATTGTTTTTCTCTCAAATATTCAGTTAAAAAGTCGCTATAAAGCAAATCATCTTAGAAAGAAAAAAAAATTTACTTTTAACAAAAATAAAGTAGACATAAGTCATAAATAATTCTCAATTCGAAGCAATATACTTAACTACCGCGATCATTTCTTTACAGATTAAAAATCATCAAACGTAGAATTGTGACTGAGTATAAAATTTTAGTTATATGTAAATTAAAACTGACTACAGTTTATTTCATTTGTAAATAAAATATTAGAATAAAATGAAGCATAAATACTTCAGACTACATTTGATGCAATTAATACATTTCTATTACCTTCAAGGATAAAAACATATGCTTTTTTGAACCCGAACTTTAAATTTAATTCATTTTATGCTGTATAAATACAGCATGAAAAAATACGACTATATGAAATATGCTTTTATAAGCTAAATAAAAATAATAATAATCAATTACAGATGAAAAAAAATGTAAATTTAACATGATTTCATTTAATTTTAATAAATCAAAATTTCTAAAATTAATATACATTAAATTTCAAAAATGTAGAATCTACAATTATTTGAAATTTAAAAAAAAAATTAATGGGTCAAAAAATATGATTTTTTGATTCAATATTTGTTACATAACAACAGCCTGAAAATAAATATGTTTAAAGCCCCCCTCCCTCAAAAATAAAAATTTAATATAAAAATATTAGAAAGTTAAAAGGGCAAAAAAAATGGCTGATAAAAATTTCCTCATAAGATTCAACAAATAAATATGAAAAGGTTGAAAAACACTGAAGGAAATCAAGAATCGGATAATATTTCGCAAAATTAATATTACATTATTAAGCATGGGTTTCATTTGAGTGCTAAGCCCTTATATATCTCAACACATTATTCTTGTACAAAAAAAAATCTCTGAAAACTATGAAAAAGAATAAAAACATAGTTATGCATAAAAAAGATTTTTGTAAAACCAATTAACTAGCTCAAAAAAACAGAATAAATACAGTGTATTTATAACACAGTTTAGGAAAATAAAAACTGCATGTGACTTCAAGTGACTACAACTCATGTTCATATCTTGTTAAGTGGGTAGAATAGCTGAAGGAAAATTTCAATTAGAAAACTAACTGCAGCAATATATATAGATATATATAGATATATAGATAGATATAGATATATATTTATTTATTTATATGTATCTACAAAATACTCTCAGCCTTTTAAAAAGGACCTGAAATCAGTTTCAGAGTTTGGCATCTGAAACTATTTTATCTAAACAAGCAGGACAATTAATTAAGAAGGCCTCAGACACGTTAAACACTGCCAGGAGCACCAATGTATTCACACAAGAATTACTTTTTACAGTTGGCAGTGTCCCAAATAGTAGACATTGCTTGAAACAGTTTCAGTTAATCACATCACTATTTTTTATTCTCAAATCCATCGAATATTTGTACAATAAATAAGAATTTTACAACACAACTAATCACGCAAATGGACATCATCTCTCCTGTCCAAGGTCTTTCCTCAAGAGAAGAAAACTTATTTGCTTCACAAAAATTTTAGCACAACTTATATATATACAGCAAGAGGGGGAGAAAAGAAAGAATTTTACACATGTATACATACAAAAGAAAATTGCTTTGTGTCTATAAAAGTAAGGAACATTTACTCAGGCACACAATATGCAACACTGCTGCATGGTTTCCAATTGCCTGTCTTGATGCTAGAACTCAAAACAATATATATGTCAAATAATTACACCAACCATAAAATACATACTAAACAAGGGAATAAATAAATGCAAATATTAAGAGGAAACAAGCACAAATATGAAAGGAAATATAATGATAAACAAAAGAGCTTCAATTTTTTACATATCAATTCTACTGCCATTGTTCACACATTTCCAATGTTAAGATTAATCTTATGTGAATTTTTTTCAATATTTCATAACACATTCCACAACTACAAATAAATATTTGAAAAGAAAATTATTAAGAAGAAAAAAAAAGGAATTTCAAAATAGGAACTAAAGATTAATCTACTACAGATATTAGTATGTATGTGTATGTACAAATATACACAAGAGTATTTCATAGAGAAATAAATACAAAATTTTAACAAAAGGACCAATAAATAAGGATTATTTAAAGGAAATTTTGATCATAATCAAAAAAATTACAGAAAAATACAGAAGCTGATTATCATCACAGCTGAAGAAATGAAAAAGAGTAGCATCATTTAAATTTTTCACATGCAGACTCCCAAACAATATCACATGTCGCACATTGTTGCCCGCTGTAAATGAGCCTCCAGGCAGCAAGAAATGGCATCAGACACAATATCACACAAAAATTTGAGGTTTTCTTCTGATTCCCATTCTCAGAGATACACTGGATCTACACTTGGCTCATCCTGCACTGTCCTACACACAGTATCCGATTCCATAATGGGAGATAATTCGGTTTTGCACAGGTCATCACTAGTTTCTTCAGAGTTTAGCACATCACAAGTCACAGCATCATTCTCGGGTGGCTTCTCACAAGTCCGAATTTCTTCTGGTGCACTGGAATCTGATTGCCACCTTTCTGATGGAAGTGCACTTTCACTGACTGGACTAGATGACAGCACTTTGGATGAGGATTCCTGAGGAACAGGCTCTGAATCGGAAGCTGCTGTTTCTTCTGTCTTTTCTAATACTATAATTGCATACAAAAAAATCAATAAAAGCAAATTCAAAATACAATTTTATACAAATGCAATACTAAGATAATATGCTTAAATACACATTATTAAAATAAAATATAGAGAATAGGTGACTGAATTAGCCAAATATCACTGATGAAAGAAATTGAAGAATGACTGAACCACTTAGAAAACCTTATTGATTCTATAGGTGTCTATTCTATAGGTATTTAACATTCTACAATGATAAATATAGCAAAACCTTGATAATCTAAGTCTACTTGGACTACATGTTAAAATTAACAAGAGTTTAGATCATATAGATTTATTTCTCCCTTCTAGCCCATGAATATTTAAATATATATTCCTTAAAAACTACATTTCATCAAACATACTTTGCTCAGCACAAATTTAAAAGCGATACGAAGAAAAAATTAGTGTCATATACAAAATTTAGCAGAACATAACCTTTATTTATTACATGTAAGTAAAGGCATGATTCATTGTAAAGTAGCAATATTTTTAAAAATCTACCTGCCTAAAGTGAGAGATACACACATACTCTGTCTTGGTACCCAAAACTATGAGCACAATCATGTCTAACCCTTAGAAGCATAAGCTCAATAACAAACTACTGTTAACTTTTTTACATGGAATTTAAGTAAATGAATTATATTAATTTTAAAATAACTTAAATATAAGATAAATATCTTAATTTACTAGTATACTTATTAAGAGCTTTAAAATTATTAAAGTAAACCAGGGTATTTCTTCAAACACATATTAATTTGATGATCAAAACTATCATGCAACCTAGAGCTAAGTAGAAGTTTTCAATAAAAATGCAAAATGTACTAAAGGGTAAGAAAAAAAAATCTACTGCTCTGATCGATTTCATATACTCCAAACAGTGGTGTACTGAGAATTTTTTCATGTGGGGGGCACAGAAACATTTTTTAAAGATTATTAATCTGCCATTTTAGTCAGTATCTACCCATTCCACTATGTACATACACTTAAAAACATAAGAATCTTTGGGAGCAGGGCTTGATCAAAGATTTTAAGTGGACTACACACTCCATTTTATCCTCAGTACACCTCTGATGATTAGGAGCAGAACTTGAAAATCTTTCGAGCGTCGCACAACCAAAAAAGAAGTAGGCACCTTATATATTTGTCATTAATACTCCCTCCCCTCCCCCTAAAAAAACCTGTGATGTTATTTGAAGCAATAAGAAAGAAATCTTATAAGAAAACCCATTGGTATCTAAAAGTAATATTGAAATTTTTATTTGTGTGCTTTATGGGCTTTTTAAAAATTTTTATAATATAATATATACAATACGTAAAAAAAGTAAAGATTATTTGGTTTTGTATAGTGCTAATGTACAGTTTTTTGTGATAATAATCTTACAGTAATAATGTATTTTGAGTTATTAGTGTGGCCTTTTATGCAACAAACAAAAGTTCAGTTACATAGCACTCAGCAATTGTTAAATTGTTTTTGTTAATTTAAAAGTAGAAGTCTGTGATGCTGTATTCAGGACAGAATAAGACAAAACAGGACAAAGAAGTAAAAGGTTAATCGGCAGAATTATTTATACTCTAAAAAAATGTTTATTTAAAACAGTATTTTAAAAAGTACCTGAAAATAACTGCTGATGCTCAAAGAAATCTGCTATACCATCAGAAGTCGTAGATGCAACTGACACAAAACTGCTTGGACGTGAATGAGTGCTAGGTGACTGAGACTGCACAACACAATGTCTATGACTTTCATGGAGCTGATGGATTTGTTCTCGACAATTCAGAAGTTCTTTCCGAAATTGCTTCCGTTCTTCTTCCATTTTCTTTACTATAGCCTAAAGGTAAAAGTTACTTCATAACTATGAGTAAATTTATAAGATGCACAACAGTAATGTTCCATGGCAAATTATTTACTATGATAACTTAAACTTCATAAATGGGTACAATTTTATAAGAATCACCATTGACTGCAGGGAGAAAATTTTCTTTGACTAGAGATATTTTTTTTAATAAAATTTCGTAATACATTAGAACATCCTATGTTTGAATTTAATAAATAATAAATAAATAGTAAAAGTATTTCTACACCACTCAGACAACAGCTACAGGTTATAAAATCTCATTGATAAAGTTAATTTGACCTTGTTTTACTTTAAATTTGTATACTGCTTTATTTGTAACTGTAATTCACAAGTTATTTCTCTTTTAACAATAAAGAGAGCAAATAGTCCACTCTTTCCTATGATCACTTGATACAGATAAAGAGGTAAAAGTTTTATGCTTTTAAAGAAAACCTCCCAATCCTCCAACACCAAGTATCCCTGTTGGAAAAACCCATTCGTAGAGATTCATTCTGTTGAACTCAACATAAATTATATAATCATTTACAAAGATAGTATTACCTCATGACCAGATAACAAATTACTAATCACTAATGATTTTGTTCCACCACTTTCCAATTGTTAAGCTTTGTCTTGGGAAGAGCAGATAAGATAGTCATAGATAATAAACCCATCAAAATGTAGTACTAAAAACTTGTGTTTTCTCTCGGTAAAAAATCATTACGACTGTACCAAAAGCGAAACAGCCATCCAGGCATATCAAATATAACTATTTCAAGTATATATTAGAAGCATAAAAATTATAGCTCAGCTGTAAACATTATTTAAATCATTTAGAATGATTAATTCTGATACTGTTAATAATTTAATTCATTCTGTATCTATCTTTTGTTATAAGAGAAAAATTTTGAAAGAATATTATATTCAATATAAATGAAAAGGGGTTTATATAGAGCTTTGTTTACCTCTAGAGCACTAAACAGTTCTAACTTCAAAGTAATTTCATTATTTAGAACACTGTAAAAATTTCTTAGAAATCCTAAATCTGTAGATGTCAATCATAATATTTAATACATAACATACTATTTTTTAAAAATCTCCCAATTTCATGCAATAAAAAAGTAAAATGCATATTTAGACTAAAAGTTCTGAATAGAAATGCATAATACATGAACACATAAATAATACAGTACAGAATATCTTAGAGACACAAGAATTCTTACACAAGAATTATAGAATAAATCCTCATCATGACCTCTGGAGCGTTTTTTTTTTTAAGTTGGTATAATGTGTTTATTATTTTAAACATTCTTTTCCTTTCTAGCTCTTTTATTTTCAGTTAGTATGCTTTATAAATATATCACTTTTTAAGTAAAGGAGTAAGTCTGCGATTAACGTTAATTTTTTTAAAAAGTTTAACGACTTTTTAAAAAATTAAATATAAAGGAAATATAAATAGTTGTACAAATTCTTTCCTAGTAAGACACAATATATTTTAGAAATTCATTCAGTCTATATTATTCATACAAAAAATTATCATTAAAGATGGGAAAACTTTTTAAATATGATTTGAATCTTATCTGTACAATATTATTTAAAACAGAATATGCACAAAAATAGAATCAGTTTCTAATTCCCCAATAAAAAAATTTCAACTTTTACATTTCATGGCAGAATCTGATGCTATGGAGACCCCTGCAATGGCTTGACGATTCTTAAAGAATCGTCGCAAAGTCTTAAAGAATTCCGCAGGGATCACATTATATATAAAACCATGCTCAGATGGGGATTCACACGGTGCAGTTAAATAAAACAAGTAGATATAGACACAGGCATTTATTTGAGATAGTATAATGAATGATGTAAGGCTCTGGATATCCAAATGAAATAACGTTACAGAAATTTACAATACTGAAAGTACATACAAGTTATGTAAACAAACATCAGCACCTTCGATGCAACCGAGCCATCTACTACTGTCACACTGACTCGTATACAGGCAGACAACATATACGTACATTACAGATATTTGCATATTTAAAAAGATGCTGTGTTGCCACAAATAAAAATATGATAATTATAAAACTTTACTCATAACAAATATCAATACAGATCAATGAATTCATGTTACAATAATATGTGAAAATACATTACAATATTTATAATATATACAAGACACTATTTACAAAGATTGAACATTATGTAAATCGCCTTAATCAGAAATGATGTGTATAATGTCAATCTTCGGCAAATCAAAGCGAGGCAACGACTTTAGTTGTTATTGCGTAATAACCACAATGCAAAGAACTTGTTTGCTTTTACAGTTCTAAATTTTAACCATTAAATTATAATTGTGCAATTTGTAACTATTTAAAAAGTTATTCTACAATTTTCCTTGACACAATGTAAATTTAAAATATGAACAAATAAATAATAACTTACCATTAACTGAACTAGAGAGGAATTTAAAGAATTTGAAACTGGCAATAAAGTGTGATGTGATACTCCTTGAGGTTTAAAGAAATAACTAAAAGGACTGGACTTTTCTAAGGAATCTGATAAGGGCATAAAACTGGCACTATCTTCTTGAGATGCAGCTGGAGGGGGAAAATTTATTTTGGTTTAAAAAAAAAGATAAAACTCTAAAAGCTAAAAAAAAACTTAGGATAAAAACATGACAAGACTGCAAATTTAAATATAAATAATTATATCTTAAAATGATATCAAGAAATGAAAGAAATAACCTTTTACATACACAAAGAAATAAAAAGCTATTTTATAATATAAGCATTCTTTTGCACTAGGCAACAGGGTAAAATTAGCCAATATAAACAGCCACTAAGCAACAAAGAAATAATCCAACTATAGAGTAACAATCATTTATAATTAAAAGTGTGCTATTTTTCATAGAGCACATACATTGCCTTTCAACAATTTCCAATTCACACTGAACTTTAACCATTTTTAATAGACTGACTGATTTTTAGTATATTATCAACCTTTACATATATGTAAACTATTTAAAATTTGAATTCATTGCTTAAAATTCAATCCCAAATAACTACAGATATCCCTGTTAATAGAAAGAATTGAAACCATATTCTACAACCGAAAGGCAATGCCTATTCACCTACTGTTTGACAATTTTTTTATGAAGTACTATTAAAAGGTTGCAAACTTGAAACACAAATAAAGCATTCCCATAACTTTGATCATTCACAAAGGAGGTAGGAGGGGTCTTGGTGGCATACCCCTGACAAAAGACAGTATACTCATTTTATTCAGGAAGTAATAAGTAAAAAGTTAATTTTTCCCTAACAAGACAATAAAAATGAAGGCTCCCTAGAATTTTGATATTCCTGTAACTGTTAAAATTCTAGTTAATAGGCCAATACAAATGAAGGATACCCACAATTTTGATCCTTCACAGAAAGAATGGGGTTGAGTGATGTTTTCATGCCATACCTCTGATGAAAAAGGAGGGTGCTCATTTTATCATGAAAATTCTGAGCAAAATGCAAAAACTGCTCCCTAACAAGATTATAATACACATGAAGCCTCCTCACAATTTTGACATTTCCCAAGAAGATGATATTCTCCTCAGTTATGCCCAATGAACCACTGCCTAATAGTTTACAACGGGAACACTTTTAAAAGTTCAAAATTCTTAACGTGACAAAAACTTATGAACTATTCCTCCAATTTTGATTGTTTAGAGAAGTGAGATATTTTGGTACCATACCTAAGACAAAAGTCAGTGTGCTCCTGTTATTGCGTGAGTACTATGTAAAGGGTCAAAACTGATCCTTAACACAAATGAAGCATCCCAAAAATTTGAATTAACCTTAGCAGGACTGATAAACTGCTGATTTCACATTACTCTGTACCTTCTGTAAGTTTGAAAGGACTTAGCAACTGATATAATAATATGAATGACTACATTTCTTCCAAAGGTAATAATGTGAACAAAAAATAAAAAAATAAATAACATGCAAGGTTTAGCAATGTGCCCCTACAATATTCTAAAATACATTCAAAATAGAGAGGAAATAAGCTAAAAGAAATATTTCTATGTGTAAACATTCTCCCTAAATTTATATAAATCATAAACTTACTAGCAGATTCAAGAACATGTGCATCTTCAACAAGATTCAAGCCATCATTTAGTAAGGATGACAACTTAGTAGCTGGGGGAAAAGAGAAGAAAAAAAATGTTTTTATACATTAGAAAACTGAATACAAGTTTTGAACAGAAAACTAATTTTAAAAGTAGAAACAAGTATCATGCAATATGAAATAACACGTAATTACAAAGTTTTAAGCAAGAAAATGAGTACCATTTTAAAAAGAAGGGAGTAGGTGTCTCCATATAAAACTTCCAATTTACAACTTTTAAAGTTAATAATGACTCTTTATAAATTGATATAATAATATGAATGACTGCATTTTTTCAAAAGGTAATAATGTGTACAAAAAATAAATAACATGCAAGGTTTAGAAATGTACTCCCAAAATATTCTAAAATACATTCAAAATAGAGAGGGAATATGTCAAAAGAAATATTTCTATGTGTAAACATTCTCCCTAAATTTATATACAATCATAATGATTTTCTATTCAATCATAATATGGTTTTCAATCATCATGTGATTTTTACTTTGTGCTCAATGAATTTCCCTTATACATAATAATTATGTAGGGAAAATATTAATAAAATGCCCAAAATAAATGTATGAAAACAAATTATGGCTATTTTTAAACTCTTAACCAAATTAATATGCACATCTTTTTAAAGTAAAAATCTTAAAGCAATTATTAGACATCTAAAGTCCAATATTAATAAAGTCATTTAATGGTTAATAATTATTATTTACTGAAACAAAATGTGGATCTGATATACAAAAAATTTCGAACTTCATAAATCAAATAATCTCTAAATTTGACAGATACTAGGTAAATATTTTTAATCTGTGACTGATAAAAAAAAAATAAAATAGCTACTTACACAGATGTAAAAAATAGATATTAAACAACTTACAGAGATTATATAGTTACTTAAATAAAAACAAATCAAATATCAGGCAAATTGTATCTTTTTTTTATTATTAAAAAAATTCTTTGTTAAAAGTTTAAAAGAAAAAGATAATTCCAATTAAGAGTAAAAAAGGATCAAAGCATCATTAAAAAGTTGCATGTTCTAAGCATAAATTTAAGTTAATAGATACATACTGTAAAATTTACTTGTTTTAGTATTAAGATATTTATACACATCTTTATAAATAGTATATGCATGTAAGTTTGTGATTATTCACATAGTGATCACTCTTATGTGAACTGTGACATCCTCAACCTTTAAAAACATAATTTTTCAATTTTCATTTTAAAAAATAACAGGTATTTTGTTGACTCAAAAAAATTATGGCATTTATAGAAATAAAAACTTAAACCCAAGTTAATGAGGGTAATTCAATGCAAACAAACAAAGGCATACATGGAAGTTATAAAGTTATTTTAGTTTTTCTCAAAATGAGGGGGTTTTCTCCAGTAATTAGGTATGCTTGAAAAAAAATAAAATATATCCATCCTTCTTAAAAACGTGAAATTTTGTATAAACATTTCTACAGTGTCAGTTCAAGCAGTGAATATGTATTTCTTTTATAAATAATATTTTTTTATTCCCAAAATTTGCTAGAAAAATGCACCCTTATTTCAGAATTTAAATTTAATTAGTTTGATTAGTTTATAAAATTTTACACTCATAATAACAAAATTAAAATTATTTCACTTACAAGTATATAAATTTTTATAAGTAGTACATTTTATGGTTTTAAAAAATAATGGAAAAATTTTAAGTATACCTTGGCATCACCAAATATTGTAGTAGTTACTGTTTATGGTAAGTACTTATTTGATTCTCTACATTTAGCTAAAAATTAAAATAATGAAGAAGCTTGCACTGTAACCTGAGAAAATAACAAAACAGTTTTCCTTAATTATTTTGGTTGAGAAATTTTGTTCAGTTAAAAATACTGAGGTTTTTATTAGGTGAAGATTTTCATATTCTATGAAGTCAATAACATCTCAGTTCCCCAAATTACATCAACTAATAAATCTAAAAAAAAATCCATTACTAATAAATCTGAAGCATGACAACATTACAGTAAAATAAAAATATAATTTTATCACATCAAATTTGAGCAAACTGCATTTGCAAAATTTGGTTTGCACAAATTGCAAACTCAAAGAAAGACTACGAGACCTTTGTACTATAACACTGCTTGTAAAACATTGCTGTGTATAACTCAAAGCTACACTTTCTAGAAATCAAATTACCGATCATATAATGATAAACATCACACATAAATACTTATTAAAGTAAAATTTTAAGGACATGTTATACAAAGCTAAAAAATTAATAAATGCTAAAAATGTGTATGTATGATTTAGATACAATAAAAATAATATTAATAATCATGAACCAACATTAAAAAGTTAACACCCAATACTTTTCGTACAACTCACTATTGTTGAAAGTTTAAAAATAAAAAAATAAAATATTTTACCTTGTTGAACAGCGTGCATAACTAAATCTGAAGCAGTAACTTCTTTCTCATCTATGGAAATCTAAATAAAAACAATTTATTTAACTCTTTTTACTGAGTGTGTGTATGCATATATATATACTAATTTATATACATAGTTAACTCTCGATATCTTGACTTTTACAATTATCTCTTTTAATTCCCAAATTTACTTGAATGTAATACAATACAAATTTTCTTTCTATATAAAATTACACATTTTAAACCTAAGAAAACTTATAAATAAATTTGTTTTTCAGTAACTTATAAAAGTAAACAGCATAGGAAAATTTAAAAATACAGTTTTACATAAAAATTTTAAACAATTCTGAAAAAGTTTTTTAATTTTATTAAAAAGTCACTTTTTCAAACTTATTTCATTCATAATGAATATTATACATACAAATATATTTATATATGTATATATAAGGCAAAATGGATCTGCTGGCTACATGGGAATTTTAGCCCCTTTTATTAATTGCCCGGACTTACTGGGCAATAAGACCAATTAATTTACAGTCGTGGCTTCATCGAACTCATAGCGAAGTCCATGGCAGAACTTTAATTAAAGCTAGGTAAAAGACATCTTTCTCCAGCATGAGTAGAGCATGGAATGATACATGAAAAACACTTTCCTATTACAAAGTTGGTCCCAAAGCAAGAGATGAGACTAATTCTTTTACTAAAACAAGGTAGCTTAGTCAACGTTATTGTAGCAATTTAGTCATTGTAGGAGTGAACCATTTTATTGAAACAGCTGGAAACTGTGACAAGAGAACAGAAAATTAGCATTTATTTCAGAGTTAGCTTTGGGAGATGGGTAGAAAGAATTTTAAGTCAGCATGCACTCCTTAAAATAATATATTAGACAACTGTGAAAACAGATATGCAGAATGAGAAGGGGAGAGGGAAATTTTACAGAGACATTTTAAGTGTAACAATTTTGATATATTACACACACACATGTGTGCATGCATGCTATATATTAAAATAGTTCAAGTTTATTTTTATTTTTAAGTTTATTAATTATATATATATATAGATATACATAAGTAATGAAATGGAAAAACATAGATATTAATATTATAATTAAACATATCATGTTCTAGTTTCTTTTGGTATAGCAAGGTAGGATTTTTTTAAAAAGGTTCAATTACTCAGAGCTTTATAAGTTGAGAAACCACCCAGGTGACTCTACAAGGTAGTACTAGGAATATGGATGGAAATTCACTAGCAGTCATTTTGGTCATTAGTTATGAAATTTAAAGGGTTAGTGACACTCAGCAAGACATCAAATGAAAACAGTAATCAGAAACTCTCTGAAAACCTGAACCATGTTCATATATTGATGAAAAGCTACCATACATTCACCATCCCTTAAGTTGTAATTTAAGAAAATGACATACCTCTTTTGGTGCCTTAAATTCTTCCACAGGAACTTGGAAAATTTCAGCTAATATCTTCTCTTTTTCTTCTATTGCATTCACTATTTCTAAATCCTTACGCCGTAACTTCTCTGCATGGAAATAATTTATTTGATTTTACAAAATTGCAATAAGTTCTTTTAAATAATTATATATCATTAAAAAGATTTTAAAACAATTTTTTGAAGTACAATTTTATTGGAAATGTGGTATTTTTAAAAGATGTAAATAAAATATTATTCTAAGGATACAACAGAATATTACTGCCAATAACTTCTGATATAAAACAAACTTCTATTGTTTTGGGAAAGAACACTAAGAAATCTTGAAACAAGAATCAATCATTTCACTTCAATCTATATATATATAAATGAATTTGTGTCTGTCTGTCTGTACTCTATAGACTCAAAAACCATGCATCCAATCGGCGTGAAAAATTGGGAAATTGTTAGGTATATCCCTGGGAAGGTTTTTGTAAATGTTTAATATTCAAAATCTATTCCTTCCCCCTTTTTAGAGCATTTTATGTCATTATTCCAAGCATTATTTTCCCCAGTTAAACACAAACGATTAATTTTTTAATTTATCGCATCATAACTAAGTGAAAGAAGCAATATTTCTAGTAATGTGACATTATCCCAAGTAATTGTTTTAAATGCAGTTTTCCTCGGTTAAAAGCACGAGCTTAAAATTTTCAATTTATCACATAATAAAAAGGTGATATTTTTTTATCATTATGATGTCATTCTTTAAATATCTCATTTATTAATTTCTTATGTTATATTATTTAAGCATCGTCTGTGTAGTATCCATTCGATCTGACCTGGAAACTGAGATATAAATTGATTAACTTTCATTTCAATGTGACTCAAATTAAAGCATTTTTATATGAGAACTAATTTTAAATTTAATTCTTGGTTAATTTTTACGTTACAATTAAATGTTTATCAACAATATATTCTAACAACAAAATGTACAGATTTCATTGACTCTCAAGGGCAAATTAAAACCTATCATTTTATATAGTTATCTTCATATGGTTGTCAATATGAATGTGTGTTTCTGTTTCATACAAAACCATGTGGTTTGTCATAAATTTCCTTAATTTTGGACAACATTTATTAATACCAACAAAATTAACACTGTTACTGTCAAAACTTCTGCTTCCTATTCTACCACGTAATATGGCAAGATCTATTAACAACGTTGCTAATCAACGTACAGTAGTAATACAGTAATGTAATTTAGGGTTAAACTTATATTTTACCATAAAAAAAGTTTGAGCAAATTTAATATAAGACACAAATTCGATTATAAAAACTGAATATTGTTATAATAGCTTATAGAAATATATGATTATGCCAATGATTCGAACTGAACTGTGATGAATTTAGAGAGTTAGGACATAAAAAATCTTCATTTAAAAGTAATATATTGAGTTCACCGTAGCGAAGCAAGGGCACGCTTGCTAGTATTTTATATAGTTTGCATGAACATCACCCACACACTGCAAAATATGAACTTATAAACAAGAAAATTAATTACCAAATTTGTCTCCAGTCAAGTGGACAGGAACATGTGACCTTATAAATGCCACATTAGTCAGTCACCTAACAACTAATTACCATATCGGTGAACTTAAGTATAAAAACTTAACATTTTGGGTAAGGAAAAATGTCATATGGCACATACATGTCATGTGGCTTATCACAAACTATTCTACATTCTACAAGTACCTTGCATATATTTAGGGCTATTACAAATGCACACAATATATTTGGATTGTATTTTAGAGAATTATGGTTTCTGTCTCATACTGAGTAGAATACATACTTCTTTAAATATATCAATAACATACACTAGATTTCCAACCTAGGAGATACACATCTAGGAAAGGCATAGTCTATTGCCAGAAAAGACATTTTTTATGCCATAATATCTACACTTCAATCATTAATGTAACAATACAAAACCCAGTTGATAAATGTTTATTTTTCATACATTTCCAAACATGCAATTTAATCCCTATATAAAAATTATATATCAGGTTTTTTTTTTGTTTTTTTTTTAAGGGGGGGGGGTGCCTTTACAAATGCTGTGTTTTGGCAATACACAGAACAATCACTAGCTATATGAAACAATGACAAATATTGCACATTGGAGATGTCCCTGTTAATTTTTCATCACTGGCTGCAAGAAAAATCAAATACTGAGCCAGATTAATATTCAAAAGAGAGTTACAAGTGGTATTCTTCCGATTTCAACAAGATTTGATAAACTTTGTGGTAATGAACAACCCTTACATTAAATTTTAAGGAAATGTAATTTAATTTATAATTTAATAAAAATTAAATTTATATGTTTGTGCATGCTGCAGCAAAACCATGGCATTATTATACTTATTGTAGCTTTCACTATTTAATCATTTATGTTTCTATTTACTTGTAATAGAGCTTGTTTTGTTGTTCTAATGTGTAAATTTTTTTTACCTATTAAAAATATACATTTATGTGCAAAATCACTGGCATACAAATAAAAGAAATTGTAAATTAAAAAAATATTTTTAAATAACAATTAATGACAATTAATTACAAAAAATAGTATTTTTATTTTACAAGAAATTGTAAATTTTTTTTTTTTTTAAATATTTTTGAAACTGTGCCATATTTACTTTACATAAAGAAAATGTTATTATTATTATTATTATTATTATTTATTTTTTGGGAAGATGTCTTAAAATATTTTAAGCACATTTCAGAAATTTCAACTAGTTTGTATTCAGTTTACAGTCTTTTCTAATATTTCAGCTATACATGTTGAGACAGACCATTAATGTGACAAATAAACTGATAAACTTCCCATCTTTTGTTCGCACCCACCCACACACATTTGACAATTTAAATTTTTCTTTCTAGCCAAAAGTAGTTCAACTAAGATCTGTATTTTTTTCTTTCCAGTTAATTGTTTGGGAAAGATGAAGTGCCATTCTTGCAATGCATTAAATAAAGAATAAAAATAATTTTCAAAAACTACAATACATTTACAATGGGTGAGGAAAATAAATGTTGCAGTAATTGTAATTACCAACAGGTGTCAAAACAGGCTCAGCTGTTTGACATATTGCACCACTACTAACAATGACTTCACTTGGTTCTATAAGTTGTGGTGCTTCTGTTATTTGCAGAATTTCTATTCGCTGGAGCCTCTTTTGAGAAGTTGGTTCTTTGTCAGATTCATTTTCTTCCTCTGCTGTCACTCTCCTAGCTCTCTGAGGAGTTTCATCAGGGGGAATACTAGGGGGAGGTAATTCTGGTTCTGCTGGTGGTTGGGGAGTTTCAGGAGGATTACTTTCTTGGGGTACTTTAGGTTCCTCAGTTGTCTCCATTGTAGATTCAGGTCTACAAAGGTAAAAATTTGATACAAAATTATAAAATGGACAAACAAAAACATACTGACTGCAATATACCACAGTGTATTTCACCCACATGAAATATTATACAGAAATATATTTCATGTAGTAAATCTGTCTATGAAAATTACAGGAATATATTCTGTCTGAAATATATTCATGATCATTCAAAAATACTGCTTTTTAAATTAATTCTACTCTTCTCAATACAGATATGCAATAAAACAGATTGTTAAACAAAATAATAGACAGAAAGCAAACAAAATCCCATGATAACTGGCAACTCTAATAATGCATTGGCATCAATTCTATAGCATACCCTATAAAAACAAAGAGGTATAATATTACCCACTATTCTCATAGGCTATGCCCACGGTCCAACAAAACCCAGACACCAGGTCATCCAAGCGACTAAAAAAATACCCCTGGCGACTAGCTTCAGAGTAACAAAACATCCAGTAGATATATTTAATTTTAATAACTTTTCATTGCATAATCTAATCAAATAAAGATTTTCCCTCTTCCTTGTCCTGTTGTAGAAAAAATCCTATTTGATTATGAGTGGCTCATGTTTCATTCTGCAGTGAATGCATTGAAGTCATTAAGTTGGAGAAAGAACTTGTGCCATCGGCTCCCAAGAACTTTTCCTAGCTCTTAAGATTTTACAACTTTTGTCAGTCTCTAGCTATGCCTATAGCTAACGTCCAATCCCACTATTTTACACATTGCAGACTGAACACATGTCTAGGTTGTGTGAACATTTTATGTGTTCTAGAACTAGGAGAAGATAAGTAATAAGATCACCAGTCCATTGAGAAAATGCAGAAGAAATTACCTTTAATCAGAGAATGATATAATTTTGACTATCGACAAAATGGAGCTGAATTTGAACATTAATACTGCAGTAACAGGTGTAGTCAATTAAGCAGCACATGCTACTGGTATAAACAAAGCTTATGGTTTCTCCAGTTTTCAGGAGTAAAAAATGTGAAAGATGCATTATAATCATTAGTACATATGATTACTGACCTTATTTATTTTGTCATTTATTTATTTATTATGTGGTATCTATTAGAGGACACTCATTACTGCATAGATGGTAGCAGTTCAAGACAATCGGCTATTGTATTTTATCGTTTGTATATTTTTAACACAATAGTTGATATAAGTACATTATTAGTTATAAGACATGAGTTAAGATAGTAGCAGTGATGAAAATAATGTATCAAATACAGAAAATGAAATTAATAACAGTGACTTTGAAATTAGTGATATTTCTGACACAGAAGAAAAAACTGAAACTTTGATAATTGAATTAATATCACTGTTTTTTCATAGTCATTACATTATTTTGCATTACGATAAAAAATGTCAATTTTCAAATGTTAATTACAATAGTGTAATTAAATTTATGTTAATACATTAATTAAATTCATAAAATTATTTAATCTTAATCAAATTTGTTTACAAACTTTTGATAGATATATAACATATCTATCAATCATTTGTCACAGATTACAGAGTTTTGGCCTCAAAATCTATTTTATCACAAAGCCCAGTTGTTAGTAGAATATGTCTGCTAACAGCTCTAGAGATCAAGGGGTTTAAGTAAAGATCTCAAATAAAAACAAAAAGTAACTCACTCTTTAGATTCAACTTCCGACTCTTCAGGGGGTTCTTCATTAGTTACAACTGGATCTGGAGTAACTTGTGCTGGCTCTTGATGCATTTTAAGTAAATTGCCACTTTGAGTTTTTTGCTCCACTGCTTTAGTTAAATGCTGACACCAGCTAAAATTTTTTGAATAAATGGAATAAGCATACAGGATTCAAAATTCATTTCAACAAAAGGAACATTCTTATACAAATTTTAACAACTTACATCTTTTTCTCAGAAGCAGAGGCAGCAACAAACTCATACATTGCATGCATTTCAGAAGATGATATTAAAAATATACTTCTTATATCTAAAATGGCAAAATACAATGAATGAATGGTGAGGCATTATATAATTAAACCTGTTAAAACAGAGCATTTCCAATTTTAAAAAATACAAAAATGAAGGGGATGTGCAATATAAGACAGGATGAATAAATATTTCAAAAGCAGGTAAAAAAAAGGGGGGGGATAATTTTGGCAGGCAATATCATTTATTTTTAAATACTAAGAAAAATAGTACATTTTGAAAATTCCTATTAAGTTAATCTTTACAGTAATCTGTAATATAACATTACAATTAAAATCCACACAAAGTCCAGGGGAAATGTGCATGTGATATCACAGGGATCATACATGAATTTTAATATGAAAATTAAAGAGTTTTTGAGGACTTCTTAAGGATTCTTACACCTTTTTTAAGTACCTCTATCATTACAGTTTTATGACTTTTATTTTAGGACCTCTCTGAGATAAAAGATTATGATAGGTAGACACAAATTCAAACTTATAACTTTGATTACACCATTTAATTATATAATTTTACAGTGAGTTCCTTCATTTTGGAAAATCTAAAAAAATCTTTTCTCCTTATGGGAGCATCTTCGAATAGCCAATCTAGTTCAATAATACTAAAATAATACCCCAATAAAATAATGTTCCTTTTATGAAAGCATCATTTAAAATATAGGAATCACAACCATAATACACATTTGCAATTAGACTCCTGTTCTAAACTACTTTGTAATGCCTTATAAATTGACGGATGACTGATAGATGGATTATCCATTGTAAGTTTGAGAAAAAGCTTAACGTTTCCCCTTTTTATAAAATTCTATTAAAATATCCCCTGCAGTTAGATCCCCTAAAATGAAAATATCAAAATATTTTGTTGAAACTTCATTTCAGAATGAGTCATATGATATAATCTTTTAGCAATGCTATTTGCTCAACTTTCAATTTAAACAATTTATTTGAAATTAGGCTGCTGTCTAATGCTCACTATTGTTTTGTTCAAAAATTAACTGCAGTTTATTAAGGAGAGACTGTATGATCCTTAAAATTAAAGAAATTTAAGGATCATAAAGACCCTTTATTAAAGATTTTAAAAAAGTTTACTAGGTATTAAAATGACAACCTAGTATAATCCTACGGATAAAGAGAAGAAAGGAGTAAAAGATAAACAGAAATAGATTTATCTGCAAATCATGAAATGCATAGACTTTACATAAAATTGAATTATTATTAAGTATGTGGCGCCAGGGAAGAAGATGCGAGGCGTATGGTAATTGCATTCTACCAGCAGCGGCGGCGCGTGCGCCTACGATGCCAGCCGCCCTATTTAAGGCCACCGTAGCTGTGTTGAATGAGCAGTGCCAGCCAGCCGACCTCATCAGCGTCAGCTCCAGCCTCGTTTCGCTTCCCGGCTTCGCCTTCTCCTTGACTACTGCTTACTTTTGTTTCAGCCAGCATCTCTGAATATTGTTTGGTCTATTATTTATCCGGTGACTATTTCGTTCTGTTTTAAGTTCTTAATAAATATCTTTAAGTTTGTACTGGTGGCTATTTCACTTAATGCACCCTTCGAAAACACATTATTGTGTTCCTTCAGTGGTGAACCGGACGTGTATTATTTATTTTTTCTCGTTCAAGATAGTGGTAGTCACTTCAGATTCTTTTTCAAATTGATTTTTTGCATTTGTGAGGTTTTTAATGCACTTTCATGTGTTTTAATGTCGTAAGAATAGTTTTGAAACTCATTTTGTTTTTATATTTACATTCTAAAGCCTTAAGATTTTTGAAATTTACTGTTCTTTCATGTGTTTATACGCTTAATTTATTCGCATCAGTGATTATACACTATATAAATTGTTATGGCTGTGCCTGGTGCTGAAGGTAGCTCATCTGAACTCGCTAGAGTTGCGTTTCGTGCCCCTACGTTCTGGCGTAACAATCCAGAACTTTGGTTTATGCAAGTTGAATCGTCTTTTCATGTTTCAAAAATTACTGATGATCAAACTAAATATCATAGTGTTGTTTCTGCTTTGGACTGTGAAGTTTTAACTTTCATCAGCGATATATTGAAAAATCCCCCAAAAGAAAATTTATACAACACATTAAAGGAACGCATCATTAAGCATTTTGCCGAAACAGAAACTGCTAGATTACGATTACTTTTCCAGGAACTATCTCTAGGTGACAAGCGGCCATCCCAACTTCTACATGAAATGCAGAACCTTGCATCTGGCCAAATGACTGATGAAGGTATCAGAGCTTTGTGGCTTCAACGATTACCTGTTGAGATGCAACTGTTGAGTATATGACTGCAAACTATCCTATCTGTAGTAATTCCATGGTATAATCAGCAAACTAATTTTATTTAAAAATTAATCTGAATTCTATACAAAAATTCAGAAAATTCTGCAACAGCCTGACTCCAAACATAATAAAACACAATAGATTCAGATTATGTTTCCCAAATATCAGCTAATATGCTTCACTAAAAAGAAAACTTCCTGTTATCAATAATTATGAAATTGCTTGCAGCTTGACTCATAGTGGCTTTCCCAGCCTAATACCACTAAAACAACAACTGACTGGTCAAATTAGTAAATACCTCTTGTTTATAAATTTCAAGTAGCTTCAGCACATTATGGAAAATGCTGTTGGAAAATACCATTTCTACAAGGTTCTTCCTTTGGCAAAACAATTTTGATACCATATGGAAAAAAACTTGTCAAAAATATTATTAAACCTGTCCACTGCCAAAATTATTCAGAAAGTTACACTTTTACAAATACAGAATCTGTCAGGATATTAAACAGGAGTGATTGTGCCTTAAAAAGAAAAAGAAAAAAAAAACTGAAATTTATATCATTCACCATCAAAACCCAGGAATAAAAAAAGTTAATTACATATAATAAAAAAACAAATATTACTAATATTAGACTTAATGTATTGTTAGTAAATTTCAAGAAGTGATTGTAACTGTTAGTCAATTAAAGAGGTGACTGCTTTAATTCTAGCAATTAAAATGATAAACTAACCAAACTTAGAGAATTTCACTCTTAGATGTTAAACAAACTAGGCTTTTTTAGAATTGGATTTTTAAATCTTGAATATCGAATGCATTTCACTTATGGTGTGTTTTCTGGTACAATAAATGATAGATTAAGCTACAAACTATTACCTCCCTCCCCCACCTAAAAACATGCATAAGAGTTGTCAGAATGCACCTTTGTATCACTACACAAATCCATCAATACCTGCTCTAAGGTCAAAGCTTATAATTCAGCAAATCACCTCTCCTATTCTACAACCCACGATGACCAGATATGCTAACTGTAGTTGAATACTCACTCTGTAGATGAAGCACAAATACTAAATGTTTAATCAGAAGCCATTTTAATTCATTTTAAAATTTTTTGCTTCTTTGAATTAAAACTAAATGATGGAAATATTCAACCTGAAAGAATAACTGAAATAAACCAGAATTCCAGGGTACCCTCAGAGCATGATCACCCATGAAAATTAAACAAAGATTAAAGATAAAAATGGGGAAAAAATTTCTTACCTGTAGCATTATTGCGTATAAGAAGATTATGAACTCGCAAAATAGGACTGTGCATTACTTTGGTGTCTTCACGACCACTGGTGAGGTTTGTGTTGTGAAATTTTAATATGTATTTTTCATCTTGCTTTTGGAAGAGTATTAATAATTCTTCTAAAAGAACAACATGCATTTCTACATTTTTCTGCCTGTTAAGGCGCCATGTTAGAGGACCTTCATGAAGTAATTTATATTTTGTGACATCCAGATTCTAAAACAGACAAAATTAAGCCTTTAAAAAGAAAGCACTGACAATAGAACTATAGAATTAATACTTAATGTTGAAAGTTTTCTTCCTAGATAATTTTAATAGTAAAAACTTTAAAAGTAAACTTTAATAGAACACTTTTAAAAGTATTTAAGAAAGGAACATTTCAGATAAGAAAAACATTATAAAAGATTACAATTACTAACAGCCATCTTTTTCAAGCCAAAACAACATGGATAAAATATGTGGGTGGCCACAAAATCAAGTAAAAAAAATAGCATGATATTTTGCTGATTTTCCTTGATAATTTTCCCGAAATTCGACAACATATTGCAGTCATGTTACATTTTTCAGATATGTAGATGCAGAAAATATAGATTCAAATAAAACTGCATTAAAATTTGAAATAAATTTCAAATACGGTTTTCTTTGAAGTTTTAGTTAAACTGAACTAAGTTTTTCTTTCTTTAAAAAAAAAACCTCTGTCTTTGTGAAATTTTGGAAAATTCACTGATTTTTTCTTAATTTCTAAAATAAGTATCCTGATTTTCCATAATATCCTCCAGAATCATTAAGTACCCTTAACAATTCCTTCATTTCACAGTTTTCTCCGACGTATGGTCATTCTAGAACATATACACACATATGTATATTATACAGTCATCCCTTTTCAGTAAAAATCTTTTTTGATTAGCAACAAACTCTTTCAAATTAGCAGCAGCTATTATCACAAACTGTTTTTAAAAAAACTGTATTGGATTAATAATGTTTTGTTTTTCATGTACAATGTAAGCAGTCTCAAAATCTCGCCGGAAGATAAATGGGTACAATATGAAATTATTTGCATATATACAACAAAAACAAAATCGCATTTGATAATTC
Organism: Pardosa pseudoannulata; assembly: GCA_032207245.1. Taxonomy (NCBI): domain Eukaryota; kingdom Metazoa; phylum Arthropoda; class Arachnida; order Araneae; family Lycosidae; genus Pardosa; species Pardosa pseudoannulata. The sequence goes on from CM063510.1 coordinate 76,771,155, forward strand.
AGTTGACAGTATTGTTCCAAGATTTAATGACTTAGTGATTTAGAAAGAAAAAGAAAATTCTTAACAAGAAAAATATTGTTTTTGAATTACATGGAAATAATACTAATACTCAAACCTCTTACTGTTTTAATTAATCTTTCGTTCCAGTTGTATATAACTGAAATCTAGTCAAAATCATAACAAGACAGAATGGGTTAAAAAAAAATAAGTACTTAATTTTATATAAATTTTTTTCTGAAAATATTTTCTTACATAAAATATAAACTGTTTAAATGGATATCTTAGTGACAATCCAAATTTTTATTTCTACTAGTTTCAATACTTAAAAAAATAAATAAATAAATAATAAATACTTAGCCATTAAAACAAGTTGCAAGCTAAAATTTTAGGTATTTAAAAAATTAAAATAAAAAACAAAAACAAAAAACTTAATATAATAAACAAAAACAAAAGATTTAAAGCAAAAGACTTAACAGAAAAAAAAGACTTTAAAAAAATAGCTATTTATACACAAAAACAACTCAATAGAGTTTGTACCTAAAGCTAAATTTTACAGCTACATTTTAATTAAAAATAATATACAAAATATTCATTTCATACACAATTTTTTTTTAACTGGAATCAGAAATACTGTATATTTCTGAATATAAGTCCATCTGTATATAAGCTGAGGGTACGATTTTTCTTCAAAAATTTACTCAAATTTCAAAATCTGTATATAAGCCAAAATGTAAAAACTACTTCTAGAACATTCAAATATGTTGCCAAACAGGTAAAATGGGAGAAATGTTTACCAATCAAATTGCTTTAAATTAAAAAAGCTAGATCAATGTTTCTCAAACCTTTTTGCCACAGCATCCACTTTGTTGGCCACTCTCACTTAAATTAAGTTAAAAGTAAATAAAAATAACTTGAATCATTGTTTTTGAGATTAACATGCTGAGTTTTATTATTTCCCAAGTCAAAAGTTCAATGTTTCTTACCTCCAGTAATTGTGTAAACTAACCACAAATTTCACGGTTTAACTATGTGAAATGACGTCACAGTTAATAAAGTTGTTGGTCTGAAATGACATTATTATCACAAAGTAATTGTTTTCAGAAACTAATATTTTTGTGTATCCATAAAAGATGTTTCTGTATTTATGTTTGGCAACATATTTTTGTAACAACTTTGTAGAAATGTTGCATGCATAATTAATTTATTAGCGCAAGTGTATAAAATACATCTTTAGTCTGCTGAGATGATGTTGTTTTCTTCTGTTATCATTGCATTATGTTACAAGACTTTGCTCTGCTAACCATTTAAGTCTAACACAATTTCAGTACTGCGGAGGTAGGGGATTGATCGTATTGTAAGACAAATACAAGGACATCTCTTAACACGTTTCAAAAATGCAGAGGAAACAACTTCAATTTTAAATTTTAATTAACATTTTGCTTTTTTTTATTATCATTAATTTTACAATTTTACATTAACTTATCTAGATTACTGCCATGGCTCACATTTTGATAATTACAGTGCTAGACCATGTGGCAAATGATAAATTTAGATGATAACAAGTTTCAACTCTGGTAAGGCTACTTAAAGATAACTTTTTCATAAATTTAAGCAATATAAGCTTTTTTAAAAAAAAAAAAAAGAGAAGAAGAAGAAAAGAAGCAGCAGCTATGTTTGGCAATTTATTGATTGCTTATGTAGAATTGTGTTTAATAGAAGATAGCCGATATGCTACCATTATAATATTGTTGTTTTGGAACGATTATAACACAAATAACAGCCATTTTAAATTTATTTTTCAATTTGTGTTTTTTCTCATTTCAAAATTTTTTTCATATTTCATTTACTTTTTGCCATTATACAATTTCTTTTTTGTTCTTCACTCTTTTTTCACTGCTGCCAATTTAGCAACATTTTGTTGCCAACAACAAAAAGTAATCAACAAAATACACATGTGTTACATTTGTTCCATGGATTTATAAGCTGACCCCCCTCCTCACTTTAGGTCTTTAAAAAGCCCCATAAATTCTTGGCTTATACACGGAAATTTATGGTATGTAAAAGATATGTGTTGTTGTTTTTTTAACAATGTGGTATATAAGTTTATGTATTATGTTTTCTACAAAAATAATCTAAAGAACATAGATCATCTTTTAAACTAATTAAATTAATTTTTTAAATCAAATTAGTTCTATTCCAATTAAGTCATTGGTAATTACTTGAAAATGGATAAACATATCTTACTTTAAAACTATGTACAATTGGATGATCAATTTTTTCAAATGAACTTTTCTCCATTTTTTTCTGAATATCATGTAGCCTGTGCCTGTTTTCTGCTTCTTTGATTGCAGCATCAACATGGACCAAAATTTCCTTGCTACAGTCAACTGCTCGCTGAAGATCAAACAGCTCCTGAGTATTGGCTGAAAAATAACAATATTATTAGTTTTAACATAGCCCAAAAATTTGGTTTACATTAAACAGTTTAACTGTTTTATAAAATTATACTAAGTAATTAAATTTATGAATGAAAGAGTAAAAAATATAATGTCAAGAATCTTGGCAGAATTTATATTTGTAAATTAGCTTGTACATGTTTGACTGTGTATTTGTGTATCAGAGTACACAGACACAACCTTTATGAAATCAAATGTTGTTCATAACTTCGTAGATATTTTAAAATGACAAAACACTTTATTTTTTAAACTTAAAACTTTAAATGAAATTGTTTGAATCAAAATATCTTTCTTTTACCAATGTATTTTCACTAGATATCAAAAATAGAATTTATGGAGGGAGGGGAGCATACTTTTAGCATAACTTTTAAATCTCTCTTTATATATATAAGAGTGATATTTTTATCCTTTTTTACTCACTTCTCCACTTTATTGTCACTTTTCCTCTAACATTTGTCACTTTTCTGACTTTTTTTAAGGCTTTCGACTACTTTCATGCTTTTAGCTGGTAATTTTTGCTTATTTCATTGATCTATTAGCTATGTGATAAATGCTTTACATTCCAGGTAAACATATAACTTTTATACACTTATGTCTTTAAAGGAAGCATTTTAGAACCTCAAATACATCAATCATCTGGGTAATAGTTAATGTTTAGTTATTGCTATCCTAAACATTCAATTAAAAAATTGAAAAAAAACCCAAAAAAAAACAAGTATAACAGAGAAAATATCCTTTTCCTGTGCAATATCTATTATTCATCTTTTAAGAACACAATCCACTGATTTTACATTTCAAAACATATTAATTTGAGCTACCTTTTATTTTATTTGCTAATATCTGCTTCATATTTAGTCTTTAGGGTGGATAATTTAAGTCCCCAAATAAAGGTTATTGTTTATTTAAAAGTTTATATTAATTTTTAGATTATATTTCATTTATATAGCAGGGGTAAACCAAATTTAAGTTCAACCTTGTATCATCCTGTACAAAGCAGGGATCCATCTTCTAAGTAAGTGTTTTTAAGACAATATGTTGAAAAAAGGCTAGTTTCATTGGTAATACAAATGTTTCTTAAGATCATTCACAGTTTTACAATTCACAGATATAATTAAGACATGTAAGTCACAATTTTCGATATTTTGTGAACAATAAAAAATTTAAAATGAACTAAAGATAAAACCTTGTCTTATTTTATAAATTATTTAAGTGATAATATGAAATACAAATTTATAATTTCTGCCTTGTATGATAATTAAGAAAATCTCGCTTTACTAATTTAGTATATAAATATTACAATTATATTTAGATCCATTCATTTAAGTGGTACTTGAAATAACAGAAGAGGAAAAAGTAAACTTATTCTATAGAATGGCAAAAGAATAGAGGCTACCCTCCTTCCTCATAGCTACGTTACGTGCAGGGGAACAGAATCGTCTTGGCACTCTGCTAAGCATGGTTTTTCGTATTATGGTCAAATAGTATGTTCTTTCTTATTTCTAATGCCACTTGGGTAAGCAAAGCATGTAAGCCAGAGACTACTTGTATTTAGGTGAAGGAATGAACCTTTCGTTTTGAAAAGCACTGCTAGGGTAAAAAAAACTACTTTGATCTAACAAAAATCCTTATAATTTAAAAACAGGAACCAAGCAGAAGCCCACACACACACCTCCTCCAGGCCTGGCCAGCCATTTCCTGAGGTGCTGTTTGGGAAATTGGAGGACATTGCAACCACAAACCTATTTTACTCATTCTAGCTGCCATTAATAAACACAGATCTTTGGTTTGCTTGAACCTTGATCTCATAATCTTCCAATTATAAGATGTTTACTGCTCAATGTTACTGTAGCTACTGTAGCTCTAGTTCACTGCAAACTGCATCATTTATTTTTGAAGCATATAAAACATAGACATAAATTATTTAAGCTTTATTCAAATGCACAAAGGAAACATGCCTTTATTCATTTTTAATTTTGCAGTAGTGGCAAACAAACAAAAAAAATTTTTTTAAATCTGAACCATTGAAATAGAGAACATTTCAGCATGATATATTTTCTACTTACGTGGAGTATACTTTGCTATATTTTCAAGCAAAAGGGGATATTTTGTGAGTCTTTGAAAACCTGATGCAATAATGTCTTTCAATTGCAATCTCCTGCATAAATTATTCATTTCTGCATCCTAAAAATTAAAATTAAAAATGGAAAATTATAAATGAAAAGTGAGAAAAATTTTGGAAAGAAATAATTCATAAAACAGATTAAAATCATTCATTTAAAAAACTATTTAATTTTTACAAACTATATGTAATGTCAAAAATGGTGTGTTGTGACACTGATAAGTAACAATAACATGAGAAACATGATCCAAAATATGGAAGGGAAACTTAAACCTTGCACTGCTATAGTGTTAATGTATAAGTTAACTAATTGTTATCTTGTTGATTCTTTTACAGTAAATAAGAAACATTAAAGTTGTTTCCAGAGAACACCAGAGAAATATGCATTTTGAATGCACCAAGAAAGGACACCATAAAAGAAGCAACAAAAATTTTCTATTAGCAAATCTATATATATATATATATATAAATAAATTTGTGTGTCTGTACTCTATAGACTCAAAGACCATACATCCAATCACTGTGAAAATGTGGGAAATTATCAGGTATATTCTTAGGAAGGTGTTTGAAAATTTTTAATGTTCAAAATCCATTCTTTCCCCCTTTTTCAAGCATTTCATGTTATTATTCCAAGCATTATTTTCCCTGGTTAAACACAAACGATTAAAGTTTTAATTTATCACATCATAACTAAGTGAAAGAAGCAATAATTTCTAGTAATATGACGTCATTACGTTAATCCCATGTAATTGTTTGAAGCGCAGTTATCCTTGGTTCAAAGTAGGAGATTAAAATTTTCAATTTATCACATAATAAATAGGTGAAAGCGATATTTTTTTATCATTATGACATCATTCCTTTAAATATCTCATTTATTCAATTCTTATTTTATATTATTTAAACATCGTCTACGTAATATCATTTTGGTTTGACCTGGAAATTTAGATATAAAGTAATTCACTTTCATTTCTATGTGACTTAAATTATAGCATTTTTATATAAGAGCTAATTTTAAATTTAATTCTTGGTTCATTTTTACGTTACAAAGAAATGTTTATCAACAATATTCAAACAACAAAAAGTACAAATTTCAGCGACTCTCATGGGCCTATCATTTTATATAGTTATCTTTATGTACATATGGATGTCAATATGAATGTGTTTTTCTGTTTCATACAAAACCATGTCATTTGTCATAAATTTCCTTAATTTTGGGCAACATTTATTAATACCAACAAAATTAGCATTGTTGCAGTCAAAACCTCTGCTTCACCATAGCAAAGCACAGGCACACTTGCTAGTAATATGTAAAATTATATAATAGGACTAATTCTTTACGGCTCCAACTTACTGAGGCTTAAATGAAAAATAAATAAAAACCACCAAGGAAAAAACAATAGGAGGCAAATATGGCTCACAAAACCACATTCAGCTCTTCATGCATTTAAGAGTGGTTCCTATCATAATTTGAATCTGTTACCTCATCACATACATATACACTGAGTTTTTGTTAAAATGACTTTTGTTAGGCATATATTTTAAAGTACATTTTATGTTTACATTAATATAAGGATTTACATTGTGTTTATTATATATTTTGTTGCTTATGTTCTCATCATAAATTAATTTAGATTATATAACTATATTAAGTTAACATATTCCCAGTTGACTGATAAGATTCATCACAGAATTGTTAAATATTAAACTTAAATTCAAATATTTGACCAAAGGTCATTAAATGTCACAAAGAAAATTATTGATGCATTTTTTTTTTTTTTTTTTTTAATAAAACTTAAAAATATCTATTTTGCATTTTCTTTTTCTTAATCATGTTTTCTATGTATACGTATGAATATATATAAATTTATAGCATATAAAATATGTTAAGTATGTAACCAAATTAATTAAATACAAATAACCCATATAAATAATGAGAAGTGTTTGGGTGAGTCTGTAAACAAAATTGCACTGATATGGTGAAATCTACATGAATGAAATTTAGTACAGGAGTTCTTTATGACATCGTGTGAAACTTTTCAAAGCCTTTTTTAATTGTGCCACATGTCATTTCCCTTATTGAATAAGTGACAAACAAAGGACTGTTTGTTCTCCTGAAGTTGGCATCATTAATGCCCAATATTTAGTATTCTAAGTAACACATAGAAATTCAAAGCATTTTATTTAAAAGTCATGTTCTCCATATTTTTATTTTTACAAAAACCTTCTTTACAAAATTTCACAAGAGGGTAGGTACATTTTTGCTAACCAACTTCAAAGTTAAATCGCCAAACATTGACAAAAATACCACTTATTATGTGTAAAATGGAAACTTTTATATATTTTACATATTACATACATAACTGAATGGGATAATTTAGTATAGGGATTCTTAATGACCCAGACTGAAAGTTGGGTATGTATCAGGTTACTAATATAATAATAAACCAGAATGTGGCTCTCATTGACATCATACACGCCACTCTCTGAATTAGAGAAACCAAGATAACAGAAATTTAGCATCTATATTCAAGTACACTGTATTAAAAAACAATCTACAATATTACAGTCCCTCCCTTTTATTTACGTTAAATCCCTCCCCACAATAAAGAAAAAACTTTTACTAAATTTCTCTGAAGTATAATCAGCTACTCACTAGCCAATTAAATTCTCACAGAATTGATTATTGATGGTACAAGCTTCTCTGAAAGACCCAAAAACAAAGATAAAATATAAATAAGTGTAGAATATATGTATACTCACAGATAAACTTTGTGCTAACTTTTGATCTTTCTTTTGGCGAAGTTTTAGACTCTCAAGAGCTATGGATTGGTTCTCACAATAAGTTGCAGCAGCATGCTTTAGGTGCTCTCCAGATGATCCATCAAACTAAATAACAGTTATAATAATAATAAGTAAACTACACAGAAATTGTGGGAATAAGGCATGTCAAATGATTAAGTTCTTAAAATTTACAAGAAAATTCAAAAACCTATTTTCAATTTGTTTAAATATATCAAACAGTATATATATAAACTTACATAAATAATCAATATTCACACATCTTGACAGGACAGCAATAACATAGCAGGATTATTCTCACTTTTCAAAGTCAAAAATTCTGAATTTAGAGCCAATCACTGATAAAAGAAATTTAGTCTGGCAAAGCTATGCAGTCTTTAAATTTATTTCGCATGCAAAGTTGCATGCAAATTTATGTAATCGTAAGTTCTAATACCAAAGGATTCTATAACTATTTTTACACATTCAGTTTGAACTTCTAGAAAGTTCATTTATCTTATATAACAGAAATTGCAAACCATTTTGAGAAATATATAAAATTTTGTTCATTATTTTTTCATACTAGCCCATGGGTCAGTAAATGGCATCACTTGGGTGTGAAAAAGTATAGAAAAAGAAAACCAACAATTCAGAAACAACAAAACACTTTTAATGGGAAAATATGACAGTTTAGCCTTTTTTTTTGCCTCTAAAAAGTTTTACATTTCCTTTTTGTTTTATAAATTTTCTTACTTCTGAAAATGAAAAAGCAGAAAATATAGGTCAAAGTCAAAAAATTATACCAGTGGAGCTATAGGTGAATTACTATACATTTATATAGATATTTTTTTATAAATTTGATATTAGATAGAGAATGTCAGTTCTCTGTTTTACATTTGAAAAAAAGGCTTATTAAAATAAACCCATGAGTCATCTAAAAATTCTAAGGCATGGGTCATAAGTTTGTCACCAATGTTACATAAGGTATTTTTTCCATGGTCTTGGGAGCTTCTAACAATACAAAATGTAATAAATTGTTCTGCTACTCCAATACACAATTCCTTACTCATGTTTACTTTATTTTATTGTGACACTATTATGCAAATAATATTATTCTATATAATTATTTAAATGTTATTATATAAATAATGACATTTAATAAACAACACACAATTTGCTGACTTCAAAAATCTTTGAACTGTTAAATATCTCATTTCAGATTATTCGTGACTCACAAAAAAAAAAAAAAAAAAAAAAAAAAAAAGAGAGAGAGAGAGAGAGAAGAAGAAGAAGAAGAAAAAAACTTGCAGCCAAAAAGATGACAAGACATTTAAACCTAGGAAAACTGCTTAAAATTTTTTAAAAACAAGTTTAAAAAAAAACCTTAAAAAATTAATCCTACACAATTAAACAGCTCTTACATCACAAAAAGAAGTTTATAATATCATTTCACCTACTAAAAATTACTTAAAAGTATTCATATTAAACTAGAGTGAATAATCTAATTACAAATTAATCACTTTATAATTAATATAATACTTGACATAAAATAAATATGCTATTATTATCCTATTAATTATTAAGCTTTTAAGCTTAATAACTAATAGGATAATAATAGTAAAATAATTCTTCATAATGCTTAACTTCATGTCAAAGGTTTCAATTGCAAACATTAAAATATATCTTTAACCCTTTAGAGGACAGTGGTTTCACAGAGAAACCTCTTGTTAAACATTTTTTTTTCTCTAATTTTTGGCAAAATATGAAATTTGTTTTTCGATTTTTTATGTTTTTTACATTTAAAACTTACAACAGTACTGCATTTAATTATAATTATTATGATAATACCACATTAAATTTATTTTTTCTTTTCAAATATATGTATTGATACTTGCTGTACCTGGAAAGTTACTAATTAGATTTTTTTTCACTTATGAACCCAAACAAAAATATCTATTCAAACAACACTTATAATTGTTGAACTATTTATTTATTATACTTTTTTAAGAATACTTATTTATTGTTCTTCCACTATAATTAAAAATTTAAAAAGTATTGTGTTCACGTTGTACAAGGGGATGTATTTGTCAGTTAACCCTCCCCCCTCAATCCCTCCTTTGGTAACCTCTAAGGTAAACCTCTCTAAGGATAGTAAAAAAATTTAAAACATTTTGCATTTATAAGGTTCATAGATAATATTTATAAACTAATTTCATTAAATTCTAAAGAATTTATTTAGATGACCTTTAAAGGGTTAAACCAAATTTAAGATACACACTTCACAGTTAAAATTTCAGAGAAAAATATAATTTTTGTGCAAAACATTTAAATAGATTGAATAAGATATAATTGTGAGAAAAATAAATTTTAAAATAAATTAATTTGGTTATTCATACATACAAGTAATTTCAATCAAATTACAAATTTAAGTTTTAATTTATAGAAGTATCCTACCATTTCCAGCATGATTTGCCCAATGTCCCCAATAACAGGTTCAGCTTTCCTACGTGCCTTCAATTTTTGATTGAAGTTACTATGTATATCTAACATTTCTTCTAAATTTGGAAAAAGAAGACTCAAAAAATCAGGTGGCAATAGTTGGTCCTGAATCATTGGTCTGTAGAAAAGCCTGTCAAGCACTTTTAAATTTCTGACGTGGGTCCTTTCAGTATGAAACAGTTCTAAAAAAAATAAAAGACAATACATTCATTAATATAATCTTTAACTCAATTTTTATCAAGTAAATACATATTGAAATTTATAAATAAAATGGGACATTTATATTAAAATATTAAATCTCTAACACAATTTTTATAGAACAGAACTGCAGAACAAACACATTTAGGAAATAACATTTATAAAGCTCATCACACTTTCTAAATCCTGTTTTCTAAATTTGCATAAAATATTTTCTTTCACCTCATATAATTTAATCATTACTGAAAAAAATGCCTACCGCAGTTAAAAGGTAAGTTTGGAAAATGTGAAGAGTAGTTTAATGTATCTGAGTACAATAAAACAACCAAATTAGTAGATGTGATACAAATTGAAAATTTATTTTACCTATCATATTTTTGATACCTAAATGTTGCTAATGATATTATTCATATCCACTTAACATATTAAAAATCTTGCAAACTTCTAATCCTGCAAATATAAGACCACCAGTAATTTTGGCTCAGTTTGTAGTAGTCAAATTGGTTCTACAATCCAGGTTGTAGATATTCCCCTCCTCTACTCACAATCCTTTTTAGCCAAACGATGGCCAAATGGTTAGGGTGCTGGTCTTTGGAACCGGAGTTCGTGGGTTCGAATCCCACAGTGGCATGGATGTTCGTAGCCTTTCGGAATTGGCTTTAAGCAGTAGGTCCTGGTCTCATTAGCCCTCGTGTTGCAAAAAGGAGACCGTAGCACTCCAAACCAAACCAATCCTTTTCATCTCTTATATTTCTGACTTTAGCTGTAGAAGTAACTCTTACATTACTACTTTCTAGCAATCTCAATGGCTACACAACCTAGCTCTGCAGTGTATTAAATTTACTTTAAAACTTATTTTAATTTTTAACTTAATTCAAAGATAAATTTAATTTCATTATCTTATAAATTCTTTGTTTTAAAGACCTCCAGCAATCTTATCGCTCAAACCTCTTTATTTAGAAAGAAAATTATTATAATTAAATATTTAAAGTGTTTTTTCTTAAGTTGTTTGCCAAATAGTTCTATCTTTTTTAGAATGAATTAACTTGAGTTAATGATCTTTAACAATTAAGGGAGACCTGATTCTAATTTAAGTTTTTTAATCTGTAGCATCTTCAAATTTGCTTTTATGTTTTAAACTGGATTGAAAGATTATATTTTTTCTTTTGGTTTTGTATTTAAAATTTTCAAACTATCTTTTTAATAGTTTTAGACTGGCTTATACATTTTTTTACCATTAAAACATTTAAGAAAACTTAAATAAATATATGGCTAAGCATTTTAACAAAACTTAAAAATGAAGTAAAGAAATAAGCACTATATAGATATTTCAAAGAAAATATTTTAAAGTCAGTATATCTGCCTTTACCCCTCAATAATCTGTTCAGCCCATTTTTACTGTTGTAAAATAATTTTCATTTGAAATAACTTGTAATTACCATTTATGACATCTTGTCTTTTTCTCTCTTTTGGTTTCATAACCCTCAAAACATCCCAATCGACATTTTCTTGCCAATTAGGAGGATCAACTTCAGCTTCAAGATCTGAATCATCATACACATGCATTGTTGTACTATGCCCACCAGATGATGTAATAGCACTTGGAGCGAAATTGGCAGGTACAGAGTCAGCCGAGACGGAAGTGGGAGTCCTATGCACCATTTCTGATGAATTGCAAGGACTGTCCAGACTCCTGAAAGTAATATAAAAATTAATAATAAGGCTTTTATTGTATCTACCATATATAAATTTAACACTATTAACAATATTAGTAAATAGGAAAAAAAAAACTCACCGATTCGACAAACTTGAATTGGAAGAACTCCTAGATTCATTTAAACCAGTATTTTTTTCATCTACATCCACATCACTAAAAAATGACAAAATATGATTTTTAAAATCAGTAAATCAAATCAAAAAGCATAATAAGCAACAGCTTTTTCTTCCTTGTAAATAATTGTAAATAATGCTTCCTTGTCTAAAACATATACATTAAAATCTATTGCTTGAATATGTAAAATAAAATGAAAGTTAAAAAAGTTATGAAAAATATAGAGTACATCTTCTAAAGTACTCATTTCAGATTTGAATGTTTTGTATATTTAGCTACATTGTTAAAAAAAATTATAATTCTTCAAAAATAATAAATCAAAGATTAAAATAAACAATTTTCTCTATATATAATTTATAGTAAAAAGGGCAATTTAATGCATTTTATAAGGTAGCCATAAACTTGAATTTTCTTAAGCTTAAAGTCAAAATGTAACATTTTTTTTCATTGACTTCATAATGCATACACATATACAATTTCTATTAAAGATAACTCATTCCCATAAGTTCTATAATTGAATTATGATTGAATTAAGCAAGTACTCTATTGGTACCAGAGTCTGTCAGTTTAAATCACCCTGTTGGAACAGATGATTGTAGACACTTGTAATCAACCCTTAAGTATTAGGCTTTAAGTCCTCACATTTCAAAAATACCACAATACTGTACCATCTGACTTCAAACCACATAAATCTTCAGTCAGGCAATTAGCAAAAGTTTTAAATTACGTTATTTTGATTTTTTTTTCAATTTCATTATATAGTTCAATTTTATTTATTACTTTTATTTTGTTATATAGATCCTGAGATATAGTTCTGACTTAAAACATTTTTTTATAAAAGTTATTTAGGAACATAATGATCATTGCTTTGCTGATGGAAGAATAGTTTATCCAATACCAACTACTTAAAAGTAAATCTAAAAAAAATATATATATATACTACATTCCAGGCTGATGCTAAGAATTTAACAAAAACCTCCGGTCCATTTGCTATATAGCAAAAATAGTCTCTAGCATTGAGGGAAACTTTCAATAATTCTATGCTACTCACACTTATGAATGCTTTTAACAACAATTTTAATACTTTTCTCTTGAAGTACTGATGCCACAATAAAAACTCAGTCCATAAAATACATAAATTTTTATAACACAAAAATATTAATAAAATTAAATAAGATAATTCTTTTCAAAGAGACATATTAAAGATAACACATGAATTAAGAATATAAATTTGTTTAAATCACTACTTCCTAGAAAAGGGAACAGATATTTTAATATAATAAAGATTCTGATTATGAAACTTGTTTAAAAATGAAAGACAGTTATCTGATTTTAAAGAAGTATTATCATATGAGAAGATTATGAATAACTCAAAATTGTAATTGTAAATTTATTTTGTACATAATTCAACTAATAACTGTAATTTATGCTATTACAATTATTATTTTTTAAGAGTATACAGCATGTATTTAAAAATTATATCTGGTATAAACTTAAAATGCTTCCCTTCATTTAATCAATTCTAGTTTCTAATATATTTTTAATAATATAAGAAAACACACGAAAAGCTTAAAAAATAAATATTATGTCCTTAAAATGTCCCAATGTTGTACAACTATGAACTGATATAGAAAAATAAACGGATAAATAATGTCATACCTTTTAGAACGTGGAATGTTAGGATCACTCCTTTTTCTAAAGGAGGGCTTGCTTTCTCTCTGAAATATAAATATTGTCATTATTTTTTCCATTGTTAGTAAATAATTATAAATAAGATAAAATTTGTTCCAATTACTTCAGTAGTTATTAACATGAAACATCTATTTATATTTTTATAAAAACCAGATTTTCAAGGAAATACCTAATAAGTATTATGACGTGCTGACCAAACATTTAAATATTTATATACGAGTTAATTACGACCAAATTCTCAAAATAAAAAGGATATATTTGTCCTACCTTCTTTTTGCTAAAACATAGTAAAATTTTAAATGCTGAACTAAACCTTAAATTACAAAGTTGCTTATACACAGCATACTCACATCAAACATAATGTAAGTTTACTGAACAAAATTTTAAGAAACACAAGAGTAATCATGATACTAACAGACTTTTGCACAGAACTTAACACATACAAGAAATTTTGAAACCTTTATGAAATACAATGAAGCAAAATAACTAATATATATATATATATATATATATATATATATATATATATATATATATATATATATATATACATTGTACAAACATAAAAATCAAGGAAATAGATTTAATTAAAGTGCTTATTAACATGTGAAAAAAACACAGTATAAAAGAAAAATGTTCAAAGCTAAAACATAAAGACTCGAGAAGGTATATTTTAACACATGTACAGTTATATATTTTCTATACTATTAAAAATAAAAAGGATCATATTAATAAGACTGTAGTTTACATCACTCACAGTCTATGATGCCTGGAATGAATAGGGCTATTTTACTTGCTAAAGTAAGCAAATACACCTCTCAAAATAACACTTTGTTAAATGTTGCTTCTACTTAAAAATAATATAAAATAATAAAGTGCGATCGGAAATACAGATACATAATTAGATGTTACAACAGACTTATGCAATTAAAAATACTATTAAACATTCCAACAAAAAATTGGTAGATGTTTTAATTGTTTATAAAAAAATTATGTAAAATGCTTTAAACTGTACTTAAATTTCTTGTAAACATGTTTATGAAATCTTAAAAAAAAATTGAAAGTCTTCCCCACCCTTGACATAAATTCAACTTAGTTGGCTATGGTGTAGGTTAGATCAGTCCTAAATGCAAAATTTTCATATCTATAGCTAATCGTTTCTTAATTATGCCCAGCAGCGTTATTGTACGTTATATGAAATTTTTTCGTTATATAGAGTGCTGATTGCAATCAAAAATTCTATGATTGATCGTTTTTGAGTTAAGAGAGACATATACGTAAGTGCTGACGTAATAGAGGAACTAGCCAAAATAAATTCAGGGATGGTTAAAATGGATATTTAAAGCTTCTTTGTACGCACGTACAGACGTAACGCTACAACTATTCAAAATTGACTTAGATATATACAAAGGGGCATTCCCGTTTCAATATGAACACCGAAACTTTCGCGATTACAATATTTCCCATACTTTGTGGAAGGAAGAAAAATGCTTTTTGTGCATGTTAATAAAAGGAGGGGGGGGGGAATTATTGTCATTAAGAAAATTTAAACAAGATAAATCGAATAATGATTTTCTTTATAATATAAAGGAAGGGTGAGAGAACCAAAATATAAATTACACAGAAAGAAAAAAGGAGTGTAAACTTTTTACCTAATCTAGAACAAATTGTTTCATCAATATTTTAAACCCCTAATGATATAACATTTCTAACCGTTAACGGATTACCGCATAGTCTTGAGTATTTTTTGTCTCTCTCTCTCTTTCTCTCCCAATATACAGGATTTTGAACCAAAATAATGAGTTTATCCCTTTGTTAAACGCAATCAAATATCTAATGTCCTCTGCATAATTGGGACTCATCGGGACTAGGTCATTTTCCACAAATTAAACAAATACCCCCACCCAAAAAAAAAGAAAAAAAAATTCTATTGATAACTCACAATTTATTTAACAGAAGCATAAGTTACAAGGAAAAGAAACTTAAATTGCGAAAAAAAATAACATCAAATTCTAAATTATACATGTATAAATAGGTATACATGCATAAGTAGGGACACAGAAAACAACTATTTATTTAGTTTCCGTTTCTAGAGATTTGACTAATTAACCGATGGCCCAAGTGGAATCCACTGTGTTGGGTTAGAAAACTATCGAGTTTCCCAAAATACATATTTTTTTTTCAACAATAACCTGATTTTTCTATTTTTAAGAATGAAAATAATTACTTTTCTCCTTGATCCAGCAAAAAGTTATGGGGAGGCGATGCGATATACTGGCAAAAAGACTCAAGAACGGAAAATCAGTTAAAAACGAGAATAAAAATGGACACTAGGTATTACTTAAAGATATCAAAATTTCATATAAGCGCACAAAGCCTATTTTATCTAAGGAAAAAAATCAGTTGAATAAAAAATGGACCCCGTACAGCAGTGATATCTAACAATAGGCCCGCTCTCTAATTGACTTTTGCGACCAAACAAATCATTTTTCTCAAAATAAAAACTAATAAATTGAATATCCAATTTATTAGTTTTTATTTTAATTGAAAAATTTAATACAAGATTTTTTTTTTCAGTTTAATTACCAGGATTTCAATTTATTCATCAATCCATATGAAACCCATATTAATGTTGACATGGTAAATCCAAGTACAAGATTTTTTTTTTCTGTTTAATTACTAGGATTTCAATTTATTCATCAATCCATATAGAACCCACATTAATATTGACATAGTAAATCCAAGTACAAGATTTTTTTTTTCAGTTTAATAACCAGGATTTCAATTTATTCATCAATCAATATGAAATCCATAGTAAATAAATCCAAATACCAAACCGAATTTTGTGATATTCAAGGTCCTTTCCTTCTTTCTTGCATTTGTGATATTCAAGGTCCTTTCCTTCTTTCTTGCTTTTTTTTTTTCCCTCACTAGTTGGGAATAAAGTTAGTGAGACTTTTGTAAAAAAAGCAAAATATTCTCCGTTATAAAATCTTTATCAAATTATTTCTATATAGCGAAATACGTACAAATGCGAGAGCGCATTCTTTGGCACAAATAAAAATGAAAATATAGAAATGCTATTAAATATTCTACTCTGTAAAATATTTCAATTTTCTACAAATGCCGATATGGACAAAAAGTTGTAACCAGTTGCCCTGTAATTACAAATATCTTGCATATATATATATAGTACATTTTTAAAGATATTGTTTTCATGTTTTACTTCGTGTAAATTAATTTTTATCATAACTGATTTTTAATTTACTGCTTTTTCCCCGAAATGTTTGTAGAAGCTAAAAGTGAACCAAGGACTAAATGAAAAGGTAATTTGCACTCGTCAAACAATCACAGCTATTTTCTAGTAAATTATAAAAATCTTAAACTGGTTAAATAAAACCCCAATAAATGAACCAATATTTCAGGAAAATGCTTTGGAAATCTTTCATCGACTTCATCTTTAACAACTAACATCTTTCAAAATTAATTGATCGATTGCAAAAGAGAATGAATCATATATATCGATTAATTTACGAAAAATCTAGAGGTACTGATCTATTAACTGCACATGAAAGAGGAGGAAAAGGTTCTTCAGGAACATTTATAATTTATACTTCCAGAAGAGTTTTCAGTTGCAAAAAGACCGTCTTTTTTCTTTATTCTAACAATATACCAAAAATAATACATAAAAATAATAAAAATAAATGTAGAGTAGTAAATAATATACCGCATTTCTTTTTATCTAAGACTGCTAATTTCCGACCTTTCTTAAAATGTTTTGAATATTAAAATTTGTTTATCTAACGTCGAACCCTATTATTACGCCTCTCCCGCTGCGTATTTTTCCTCTGATCCGCTAGACGACGTAAAATCAAGGTTCCATTACACCGCAGTAAAATAATTAAACCAAAATAAAATCAAAAACACAATAAGAAGGTAATGTTTTCTTCAACCAATATTAAATGCTTATACATAGTAATTTAGAAGGATTGAAAATTTGAAGGTCAAACACATTGTTAGAAATATGAATAACCTACAAATCTTTCGCAGAATTTGATGAGAATCAGATTCACAAAATTGGTAAGACTTAGAAACAGCTTATAATAGGCAAGAATGCATCAATCAGTTATTTCGATAAATAATTTCAAAAAAGAATATTATTATTTTAGAACCTATAGATAAAAGTGACAAAACGTCTTAATTTTGTTTGAGAAGGGCAGTTCTAGGTTTTAGACAATTTGTCGTTGCGTTTGAATATTTTCCTTAAATATACCGCTTTTTAATGAAATCCAATGTCTCGAACGTAATTCTGATTACTCACTGGCAAAGAAACCATTAAATATAGAGGAAAAGTTTTATTTAACTTTAATAATTATATATAAATAATATATATATATATATGTAATATATATATATATATATATATATATATATATATATATATATATATATATATGTAATATGGACGAGACTCATTCAAAATCACAACACAGTTTATTTCTGGTAACAAACATGAAATCCATACAACAGGCACTTTTACAATTTCGTGCACACAGACAATGTGATCCCGCACATACACTTTTCAAGTAGGTTTTGTAAAAACCTACGAATGTTTTGAAACCTTTTGTAAAAACACTACGAATAATCCCTAAGCACAATTGATCAAGTGATACAAAATACCCATGTTTAAAGAGAACGCGCTTACTATTGGCTAAAGTAGTACAGACAGAGGCTGAATTAAGTCTATAGCGTGTCTGGAGTAGGAAAAATCAGAATTATCGCGCAAACCCCGAACTCACTTTGTGAACAAAAGTTATCAAATTAAAATATATATATATATATATATATATATATATATATATATATATATATATATATACACACACATACACACACACACACACATATATATATATATATATATATATGTATGTATGTATGTTTTTTTTTAATCAGCATTCAGGAAAGAATCAGCAATTTCATTTTGCATGCCGACTTTTTTTCTTCTAAAATCTAGTCACCTTAACTATAAAATTAAACAAGATAACAGTTATCCATATTAGGATCATAAAATTTTGGGGTTATTTAAAGAAGAAAAAATAATTTAACCAGACAGATCTTATGCTCAATCTAAAATACGAGAACTTGCGTTGGATATTTTACATTCAAAGTTATTGATTTCAGAGAGGAAAAAGTACTGCAGCTTAAAGACTTCCAAAACAATTGAATATTGAACACACATTTCCTAATGTTGATGCATGCTTCAGAATATTTTAAAGCATACCTCTTCCAGTGAAAATTCTTTCTCAGCACTCAGAAGGATTAAAAAAAAATTCTTAAGATTCAACTTAGGTTAGCTCCAATAAATTTAATAGTTTAATTTTATTAGCTGTCGAAAGTGAGATATTACTATAAACTGAGTTTTGAGGAGGCGATTAAAATCTTTGCTGAAAAAAAATGTAGTAGAAAAAAGCCTTTATGAAAGTAAAATTTTACTTTTATTTATTTACTTCTTTCATTTGTAAATCTACTATAAATTTATTTAAAAAAAAAAAAAAAAAAAAAAAAAAACCATTGATATTTATGGCAAGTTTACTTTCTAAAGCTATTTATTCATTTGATAATATTACGTCTTTGTGTTTTAAATAAGGTGCTTTTTCTTTTACAAGTATGAAACTGAAAATTTAAGTATACTCATTTAAAAATTGTGCACTAACTTTGCACATACTAAAAAAAAATTCGCGAAATGGAAGGGGTGGGTGTTACCGAACCATGCATCTTTATAGACATTATTAGGATAAGAGGATTTTTAAAAAAAGACAAACCTTATATTTATTTTATAGTGGTTGGGGGTTTAGCTCCCTTCCCCTACAACTATAATCGGATTTAATCGAGCCATAACTGCACTTGGCCTTTCTTCATTTAAACATTATCAGCGTTGTTTACATGAAAGATCTCAATTACTAATGCACACGAAACAAAATGTTTTTTTAAGGAAAATTTTAACATCAAACGAAAATAGCTCGAGTATTATGTAATACCAGGTACAAATTCTGGCATGCTAATACAAAATAATTTAAAACACCAGTATTAATTATAAATTTAACAGCTAAATACTACCAATTTACTTTTCCGTAATTTATCGTTTACTAATTCAATAAGTAAACGATAAGTTTAAAAACTAAATTAATAATAATAATTTGTTTGGCTGGTTTGGAGCGCAAACACCCACACCTTCAGTCAACATCAATCAGTCGAAATGTCCGTGACTGCTCAGAGTCATAGAGAGTAAGGAAAAATCCCAACTACCACGCAGCTGAACTATGGGATCGATCAAGCTACGCTACGTAGTGTTTATTAAAATTCGCCAAATGAGGTCACATTGGTCACGGACTAATGTGACCTCTTTACAAACACTCTGGTACAAACTAATGTGTACAACAAGAGAGTATTTAAAAATCGCTAAGGCAAAATAAGAAAACAAAATGTAAAAACAGCAAAAGGTATGTCCGTAATTAAAAACTAAATCACACAAGTACTGCAACACTTGAAAAAAAATTGCAACTGTATGAAGTACAGATTAAAAAAGAAAGATAAAAAACAATTTATTCCTTTTACCTCAAAAACCCCTTCGAAATTCTTAAAAAGATTATTGGAGTTATTTTTAAGTCTGAAGCACTATAGTCTACGTTTTTCCTACACGCAGGCTAATGAGACTCGGGGAATATTGCATGAAGTTGATACCGAACGGCTACAGACATCCATTCCAACAGTGGAATTAAAGCCCACGAACTCTAATACAGCAGAGTAGCGGCCTACCCAATCGGCCGTCGTGTAGCTAACAACTTGGTGTAGTATCTTAAATATACAGAACAGAGTAGTGTAGTGGACTCCGCTTAATGTGATCGCGGTTAATGTTATCAATCGCTTATTGTTATCGAAATCACTTGGTCCCGATTTTCTCTTTTCATTTGTATTTTAAAATTATCGCTTTGTGTGAACGTTACATCGGTTAATGTTATCCGTTTTCGAACCTCATTTTAACTGGCAAAGGAATATCCACAATGTATTCAGAAGGAACCCATTTTTTTTTCTTTCCCTTCATTCTTGTTTTAATTTCCAAGAATTCTCCCGCTTCCACCTAGGGAATAGGAGAAAAAACAAATCAGTGAAAAATTGCACGTTCCTGGAATTTTTCAGGAATACGCACATCTTGCTGATGGTCAATAGTTGTCAGATAAGCAGAAGGCAAGAAATTCTATTCGGAACTGAGAAAGAGCGTATTCACATTTTACGCCTTGCTCGCTAACATGCAGCTTGTCGATATGGAAGCCAGAAAGCGAAATGATTTAATATTAAAACTAAATATCGAAATTTTAAATCAATATGACAGATTACCAAATATGAGCGCTGCAGCGCAGTTTAAACATTTCTCAGCTTCTGAATTGCATCGAAAGTATTGAAACGTGGAGTACAACACCGCTACAATGACTTTAAAAACATTGTGATTACGAAGATTTATCAATGAGCTTCTTAGAAAAAATTGTTGACAGTCAACAACTGATCAATTATTTTTATTATGTAAACAATTCTTATGACTTAAAGGATACTATACAGTCCATAAATATTAGGTGATTTTTTTTCATTTTAATTTGAAATGTAGTACGTGAGAATTAAAAAAGGGGGGGGGGATACCTAATTTTGTATATCGTTTATTATTGTTATCAATCGGTTATTATTATCAAAATCACGGTGTCCCAAACTGATCACATTAAGCGAAACCCACTGTATTTCAATACAGTAATATCCTAAATATATGTACAGGTAAGTAATCTAATTATAACTTTCTTTTTAATAATGTGCAGGTAGCGAACTTAAAATTAAAAGCAAACAAATATGATGGGGGAAGTAAAAACGCAACTCATTTTCTGTTATATTTTATGCCCACAAGTTGGTTATAATGTGGGAGATAAAGAAATTTTCAAAATAATCTTTTATCGTATTTTATATTGTTTTCCGTTGCGTCATAAATCGGAGATGCAGCTTCCTGCCTAGCTTTCGCATGAAACACCTCCAGTGAGAGAAGAAATCTAGCTGTCACGCAAAAGCCGCTTCCAGAACGAGATATCGCATGACTCTTCGATATGTGATTGCAAAAATAACGTTATTCCTAGATGGATTCCGGAGAAAAATGTGGCTATTGGGTCTGAACGCAAGGTATATGTGATTGATTCCAAGTTATATAAGAAAGTTGTTTAAAATTCTTACGTAATTTCTGCAACATATTTTTAACATAGAATATACTGTAAAGTGTTTCTATTATGCTTGTTTTCATATTTTAAAAACTGAATTTTATTTTTTAATAATAAATTGAAGATTCCTCACTACAGCCGTTCAAAATTATACCTGAACGTGAAAATTTACTTTACCACTTCCTCTATCCAAAAAAAGTATACTCATATACAAGAACAAACATAAAGTCAGTTCTCGATATCTTCATTCTTTCGCAATATCGAAGTTTTATGGAAAAGTCCAGAACTTAAGTCAACGTAATGAAATAATATGTGCCTTTTTTACGCTATCTTGAATTTCGATTATCTCCAATATTTTCTCGGCCCCGATGACTTCAAGATATCGACAGTTGACTGTATGTATATGTATGTATAGTGATTAAGTGACCACTAAAAGTGAACAATCACTTTCTTACAGTAGTTCACTTTTCTAGTTTGATGGAATTACTTATGCATGAGGTCTACTTGGATAATTTTGAAGATTTCTCTCATATTCATATATATATATATATATATATATATATGTGTGTGTGTGTGTGTGTGTGTGTGTGTGTGTGTGTGTGTGTGTGTGTACACCTCTGAGGGTGGCAGACCAAGCCAGGGAGTCTCCTGCATGGCTCCTGCTTCTAAATAACTTTGTATTGTCCTAGGGAGTAATGTCGACCACCTATATGGTGCTCCCATACTAAAGTGGTCAACACATTCCGTGGTGTTGCATGAGCGAATGCTTAACAAGCAAATACTATATATACAGAGAGAGAGAGAGAGAGAGAGCAAAATAATACTGAAATATGAAAAACAAAATACAGAACTAAAAAGCAAAGGTTTAATGATTTTCGGTCTCATCAGTAGGATCTACTAATATCATTAAATAAAAAGATTGATTCTGAAAGATGTATCCTATAAAATAAACACATCTTGGTATCGTACAATCCTTATAAGAAAAAGAACAAAACACAGCAACATTGCTACAAAGCCAAGTAAACATGCGCTTGATATCAGTCAGAGAACCTAACCGCTAGTAATATACATGTATATATATATATATATATATATATATATATATATATATATATATATATATATATATGTGCAAGTATGTATGTATATAAATATATAGATACACATATATAGCATGTTCCGGAAGCCTCGCAGTTGACTGGTCGACAGCTTTACTAATGTATCGAGAAATGATTGTCCATGGTGAAACATTATTTTAAATTTATTTTTGATAAATCGTCTTCAAAACGCACGAAAAAGTATAAAACAAAAAAAAATTCATGAAAAACAATTTGTTTAAATAAATGTTTTTGCTGAAAAGACTTCAATTTCCTAATAAAGATCAAAGTAAATACAATCTCAGTTACAATCCGTGATGTAAACCCACGAACTCCGGTACCAGATAGCAGCGCTTTACCCATTCAGACATCGTTTGGGCTTGTAGAAGTTTGTGTTCTTTTACGTTACGACTGTAAGTAAGGTAACATTTCAAAGAACTATATGAATGTTATACATATTCAGTATCTTTATAAATGTATGTTCTTGTGTGTGTAATGAAAAAATGCTGACTGATGTATGCAAACACATTCTAATAAAGAATACAACCAAGAAGCATGTACATGTGACTTCGTAACAACGTAAGCCCATTTTTCAAATTTTGAAATTTATTTATATATTTATTTATGACAAAATTTATTATCTTTTTTTGTTTTCTACTAACCACATATGTATTACACAGTCATAATGGTTCTTATATTTTGGCAACCCAGACGAAAGAGAGCATTGACAAATTGGTCATTGTCATTCTCATTTTATCTACTATGTCTTAAGTTGATAAATTGACATTTTTTTAACATTTATCAAATTTAATATTTGTTTTACTATCCATGCCTTCTGTTTTGTATCGTAGATTGTTCAGAAAATTTAGAGGTGGCGAAACATGGCAAAATTCAACGCCCTCTTGTCTCTAAGAGGCACTGAAAGATACCCCTACAGATTTTTTTTTCCTATTTCTTCTAAAATCCATGCTGATGACGGAAAGCCGTGGTAGTTTAATCAGCAAAGGTGTCGATCTCATAAGCGGAATTGTGGGATCGAGGTTCAAGCTGACCAAAGACACCCCTACAGATTTTTTTTTCCTATTTCTTCTAAAATCCATGCTGATGACGGAAAGCCGTGGTAGTTTAATCAGCAAAGGTGTCGATCTCATAAGCGGAATTGTGGGATCGAGGTTCAAGCTGACCAAAGACACCCCTACAGATTTTTTTCCTGTTTCTTCTAAAATCCATGTTGATGATGGAAAGCCGTGGTAATTCAGTCAGCAAAGGCGTCAATTTCATAACCGGAATAATGGGATCGAGGTTCGAGCTGACCAAAGACCCGCAATGTTCTTTAATGGCGAAGAGGGAACATAAAATAGTTTCATGTTTGTAATACCCTCCAAGTTCCAAAACGATACCTTTAGAGGTGCAGACCAAGCCTGAGGGTTTTCTGCTAGGTCCCTGCTTCTAAAGTGCAAGGACTCCCCTTGTTTGTGTGATCTCTCTAGGAAGTAATGTTGGCCACTTATATGGTGCTACTATAATAAAATGGTTAACAAATTCAACAGCGTTCTATGGATGAGTGTTTAAAGACAAAAGCCTCCATGTTATTAGAAAATAAGAGAGAGAAAAAGAGAGTTAATGATGCGAAGGTTGAGGTTGCGATTTCCTTTCCTCATGAACAAAGTTAATTTCTTTATTCCTATTTTTATATTGTGCATATACATACAGAGATAATTAAGATTTATTTCAAATTCTAAAAATCAGTACGCAAAAATTATTTTTAGTTGGATTTATATTATCGAATTACACAACTTAATAATATAACAATCGTATTAATAAATTTTAATATACATCTTTTTATTTATTTATCGTACCATTATTTAGGCTTTCACGTAGTGTTTGTGTGTGTATCCATACATATGCATGTGTGTATGTATGTATGTATAGTACACACATCCACATTGAAGCACTCGAAAGCTATTCAAGGTCAAAGTCATTTACGTTCTATGAATTCCGCAAACATTAGTAATGCTAAAAATCAGATGTCGAGCAATTAAGGTAAATCCTGCCTCAGAAGAAAAAGAAATCCGGAAGGAAAATTAGTAAGGGGGAAAAGGTGGAACTCCCGTGCCTCAGTTCAATCGGCTAAAAAAGCTTGGCGCAGTTCGGCTTCTTTTGGGCATCTGGCGGGCGAGCCCATTTCCCAGTGAAGGGTCGGTAGATGAAAAGCGTGGGAGATCGATATTAGGAGAAATGTTCTCCAGCACACGCTCTCCGTCAAACGATCGAATAGCGTCGAATATGAAAAGAGTTGCTTCGATGCGGAGAGAGGATAACGATGTTATCTTGTTAGGAAAATTGGAGCTATAAAACAAGACATAACAAGGATAAAAACAGCAAGGTCGCCAAGGACAGCATTCGATTTCGTTAGGAAAAATGATGACGCAGGCTAAGAACAATAATTGCTAGGATCAAAATAAACAAGTTCCACATTATTAGTATCTTAAAAGAGATAATAAAACTTGTTGTAACTGAATAACAATAGAATAAAAACGGTAATAATTTACTTTTAGAAATCATAAAAACACATTCCAATTAACATCTGAATAGAAAGATGACATCTATAAAAAAAACTAATTGAAAGTATCACAGCTATAAAAAATATGTATTGATCTTTTAATATAACGATGCAAACGAATTTTCATGCAATGAATTATATGAAAAGGTCAATTTATCACGAAGACTAATTCTATCTCCAAATAAAAGAGAATGTCATTCAAGATTAATGAAGCACTGAAGACACTGAAAGCGAACAATAAAATAATGATTCAAAACCAACAAAATAGCTGGAACTTAAAAATGACATTGGACTTGATTTTGAAAAAGTTTTAAATAAATTAAAAAAGACTTTTCGCAGAAATTTACCGCTCATTCTTATGTTGCTAAAGGAAAGAGATGTGCAGGTGAAGGTTAAAGTAACGAAGTTTGAGAAAAGGGTAAAAATATAAATATACGTAATGAACATAAGCACAGACATCTCGTCGCGACTGTAAAAACAGATTTTGTTTTCTTAACACCCAAAAATGTCCAGCCGCAACTGGTTTGATAAAACAAACGAGATAGTGTGGGCTGATATTTAAATAAATGAACGTCATGGGCAACGGATCTATTAAAACTGTTTCCTATCTGAACAACATTACAGGCTACCAAAAGGACACCGAGCGTTTAAAATGTACAGCAGTCCAAACGAATTAAAAACGTGTTAATAAAACGATCGAAATGCGCAGCTGTTTTTTAGGATATAATTTTTACATTATTAAGTACATCTTCATTTGTATGTTGCCTTTATTTTAAATTCATTATTGTTATACTTAAAAAGCACAAAACGTATAAAATAAATAAATCTCAATCAAAAAATTTAATTTCTTTATAATACAAGTTTTTAAATTTTTTTAACTGTAAACAGTTAAATGTCTAATCCTCTTCATGAAACGTATTTTATAAGCCAGCTCAGTTACCATCTGTGAGCCTGATAAACCTGGAGTCATTGCAATAAGGACGTGATATGAGAAGTAGTCGCTAGTTTTCTAGTTTTTTCCCCCTCTTTCTTCCTTTTTCTCAACCACTCGTAATGAACTGTATAAAATTTAATCCAGATAAGACTTCAAAAACTTAAAACTAGCAGAAGCAATAACTGCATGACACTCAAATAATATGTCAATATATTAATCATAATAAACATTAAATTTTCCTCATTTCTATAAATACAGAGAAAATATTAAATTTGCATCCGGCGGAATGCAGTAATTTATATTTTTGATTATAAAAGCGGCAGAAATTTACAAATCCAAATCATGACAAAATTCTTTTCATGCGGGTGTTTAAGCAAGGCGAAATTACCAAAGTAATCAAATGCCTAATTGTGTAGAGTTGCCATTAAATAGTTTTCTACTCAAAGCAAAAGAGACAGAGCTAAAAAAAATTTTATATTCTTCCAACCAAAATGCCCGAACTTGCCAACATCCACAGCGCTGAAGGTCAAATTTATCCGTTTGGCTACCATCCGAAGCTAGTAAAAAATTTAATGACAGTAATAAACTCAACAACAATTTTTGATATGACTTAATTATATGCGGAATATAACTAACAGCATAAAGAAATTTAATATAGACTTATCTATGAAAAATTGCATCCTTGAAGACGCCATTTGATTTTCTGTAATATACGAATTTCTGTAT
Organism: Pardosa pseudoannulata; assembly: GCA_032207245.1. NCBI lineage: Eukaryota > Metazoa > Arthropoda > Arachnida > Araneae > Lycosidae > Pardosa > Pardosa pseudoannulata. The sequence goes on from CM063510.1 coordinate 76,798,300, forward strand.
TATTAAAGAAATAGATAAGCGCAACTAACTGGAATTAAATAGAATATAAATAGTAAAAGCTTGAATACGGTCAAATTTGAAAAATATTAAATTAAATGAGTATTTTGACCACGAATTACTTAAATTAGAAAACTCATAAAGCTAATAAAAAATGTAAGGCAAACAAAATTTTGGCCACCAAATGGTCCAATTTAAGGATTTATCAGAAATAACATTTGAAATGAGAACTTGTTTAAACTATTCCTTTAAACGGATCGAAGAAATTTAAGAACACGGTATTTGTAACTAAACCAGCTTCTTACCTTAATACCGGCATCCATACGCCTGCAGACTGCAGTAGAATCACTGCAGTCAACTAACTGCCGCCGATCTCATACACATGATTTCTGAATAAAAAGGGCTTCTCGGCTAAGTGGTAAACACTAGATAACCGGCTTCCCACTTAATCTCTTTCACTTCACTCTTCTGCGTCTACGGCAGATTTTCTTTTTCATCGCCCAGTTTATGTCCAATAAATTATCACAACTTTGATCTTTTACAGAACGTGATTATTTACATGTTAAGACATGATTAAATGGAAGTATTCTCTCAACAGTTAAGCAGAAAATTATAAAAAAAAAATACATATATATTACGTAATCCCTTTTTCATCTCTCTTGAAGTGAAACTTAAGGACCCTTTGTATGAGTATGTTTTATGTTAGAACAGTTTATTCATGAGACTACCTTTCTAAATGAAAAATAAAGGAGTTTTTTTGTTGTTTTTAAAAAGAGAAATTTCCTAGATACCCAATTGTCCATCGTCAAATTATGTGGATCACAAAACTGACCGCCTTTCTTTTTTTACCTTTTTCTAATTAGTTATTTAACAAAAATTAAAACTTTTAACATAAAATTTATCTTCAGATTATGTAGCAATATAACTTCAGTCTCTTGTATTTTTATAATGTTCATAAATGAACAAACATGATTTAATTATTCAACGAAATTTAGAAGACTATATCGTCACAACTTATAATTTTGAATTATAATCGTGGAATTATTTTTTTAACCGTGAATAATGTACTTTTAAAATATCAAGTAAGAGGCAATTACAACAGTTTTTGGAAATTTTGCACGTCAAAAATTTTTTCTATGGTTGATAAGCGATCATTAACCACCATCTTCCATAGTTGATAGAACCATAGTTGATAGAAAGATCATTGATATTCAAAATTTTTGTATTTAAATCAATAAATAGGCAAAATACTAACAAGAAATAGGAGTTACGGATCATACGTAATAGCATACGTAATCCTCATCTACGCGCATATTGATCCGCTTATGCAATGTTTACGTGTAAAACATTGTACTTTATATTTTTCTCATTTTGACCAAATTTAAGTAACATTTTATTTTACAAATGCCAAACAATTAGCGCCTAAGCCATTAGTTCAAGGGCTCTCCAATACTTTTTGACAATGCCCTTCTACTGAGAAAGTAAAACATAATTATTTAAATATTCAAAAGTCATTGGATGACTATAGTCACACAAAACACAGTTAAGTGAATACACCACCACAACTCTGTAGAGATGGTCTTGTAAACAGTCATGTCCAGTCAGACCTTTAAAGGCCCCTCCACACTATGATCCACTGCAAGCCATTACCACCGTCTGGAGGAGGTATGGCTTATCGTGGTTGATGGTGGCAGGCGATAAAATAGCCTTGGTGAACGATGGCTTCGGAGGCGGTTTTTCCCAAAGATCAAAGGCAACCAGACGCGCAACTAATGTGATCAGTAGACCCTATGGACGAATCCATGCGCTCGGCTCATTTAGAGGCCCAGCGTGTGGATACAACCCGTGAACCATCGTATAGGGTCACCATCAGAAAGTGGTGAACAATTGGCCATAGTATGGAGGCTACATAAAATGGTCCACTGCTGTCTTTCTCGGAAAACTGGGAACAGTTCAAAATTTAAGTAACAAAATCATACATATTAATGTATTATTCACAAGCTTAATGTTTTCATATAAGATATTTAAAAAAAAATCCCTACTTTAGGATTTATATTTTTGCTGATTAATTACAAGAAAAATGTTAATCAGGCAATAAAAAACAAAAATTTCGAAAAATTTCTGTGAAAAAACTTTTGCTGCGCTTTCCACTTTTAACAAAGCAGTTTTAATCCTTCCGGAACCAATATCTAGAGTAGTTGAAACTCATTGATTCTTCTTTGTAATTATTTGAAACTAAATTTAAAACTACAATTACTTTTTTCCACAACTCTCCAAAGTTATACATTTGGAAATCAATATTGTTCTTTACAGAAGTGTCATATAGTCAAACAGTTAATACAATCGCAACTGGCAAATGTTTTGTGTTTCTAATACTGAGTACCGACAAATATGATAAAATTCTGAAGCTGGATGGTTGATGCAAATTTGTATAGTAAAGACAAGAATAAAAATTTAATGGTAACAAATTCAAACATAAAAGGACTCAAATATAATAATATAACCTAAATAAAACAATAACAGAATTATGTAAATTACATTTCTATCTTCTGTTCCTATTTCCTTACAATACATACATGTGATAATATTGCCACATTCAGAAACAGAAATTGCAAACCCGTCAACGGCAACCAGGAATAAAAACATGAAATGGCGTGAATTCGCGTCAGAAAATATTAATATGTACAACAAGTGTTCCCCACTAAATAAAATTTTACACTAGCAAACGTAAAATGTCTTAGATTTTTAAAAACTCGTAAATAACAAAAGAAAACAATGTAATGTTAATGAAGAAAAATTTTAAAAGGTTCAATAAAGTCTTTTACGAAAAATTTAAAAGATTGAACTTGGTAACACATTTATGACGTAGTACACAAACAGCAAAAACAAACAAGCATTTTTAAGCCCCACCAGTCCCGCAACGGGTATAACTGGATGCGATGAAGGCTGAAATTCAAATGTTTAGAATTTAAGATCAATATGAGCGGTAATTTATGAAGGCGACAGAGGTCTAGAGGTCGGTCAAGGCTAAAGTCGGTTTGGGGGGGGGCGAAATTTTCAGACATTTATTCTTAAATGTACAAAAAGTATGCATGGTTTTTTTTTTTTTTTTTTTAAGGAATATTTTTTATATTTATTTATTCTTAATTTTGTTTAATCTTTGAATATAAATACAGATTCTATTGCAACCATTTAAAAAAAATGCAAAGCATTGTAAACAAAAAACGCATTTCTTGGAGGAAAAGAGCTTAGTAGTACTGGCATAGGCTAATTTTGTGGGTAAATCTGATTTTAAAGCTTAAAATGAAAGAATTTGATAAAAACAATTTTACTTTCATTTTCACTTCTATTCGCCATACACTTGTTTTCTTCTGTCATCCTTTATAAACTGTTCAGGTGTTTTCATGACGAGGTGTGTATTCACGAAATAATATATGGTTTGGTTTTGGAGTGCTACGGTCTACTTTTTGCATCAGGAGGGCTAATGGGACCGGGACCTACTGCTTAAAGCCGATTCCGAACGGCTACGAACATCCATGCCATAGTGGGATTCGAACCCACGAACTCCGGTTTCGAAGGCCAGCACCCTAACCATTCGGCCATCGT
>CM063510.1:76806902-76829402 GCA_032207245.1 Pardosa pseudoannulata
TATAAATTAGATTTGAATACATAAAATACATTAATTTTATAATCACAATTTTATGCATATATTAATGATGTTTTGAAATATGTACATAGCTAGATTGTAGTATCTAAACAAAAATTGTGAAGAAAAAGAAAAGAAATGTGTGCTTTGTCATAAATTACTTTAATGTATTAAACGTACATTTCAGTACAAATGTAGATTTCAGAAACCTCTTTACGACTATTTAAAATCACTAAATTCTGGAAACCATATGACTAATTACATTTTAATAAGAAAAATAAGATTAGAGCATCACATTTTTGGTCTTTTATTAAAATATTTTGTTATTAATTCAGATTTTCTTTTTTCAACAACAGACTTTTGCAGTGATACACCATGAAAAAAGTGACTAAAAGTGATCAATTGTAAAAAAAGTGACTAAAGGTGAGAAAAGTGACGGAATTGTAAGCCTGCAAATTCGTAAATTTTTCACAATTCACCTACCATCAAAATAATCATCTTCTATCTAAATAAAATATCAAACCTCATATTTCCCAAGGCTACGCACAGTACTTTCGCTTGTTCTATAATGTAAAAATGGCGGTTTAAATAAGGCTTTATTCGGTGAAACCTCGACCATATAAAATTGCCTAAGAATAATAAAATTTAAACAAAATTTAAACGGACATTCAACTCTATTACACACAGAACTTCATAAATAACACTTTTTTTTATTTCCCCAAATACTTCACTAAGAAATGTTTTGAACATTAAAGTAACAAAAAAGAGGAAAATACGTTTCATCAAAAAGTGAATGTTGAACATGCATTTAAAAAAAATAAATTAATTAAAAAAAATTCTTACACAGGAAAACGAAAATGTTTGAGTCACAAACTTAAGCAAGACAATGATTGCGTGTACCAGGAAAGTGATTTTTAAAGCTCTGAACAGGAAATAATTCTTTCCGGCACAGCTTCTCGATACTTTCCAATTCCGTCAGTTATTTTTTGCAGACGTCTTTCCTTACCCTTACATGCTAAATTTTTGAATGTCTGCTCTTTCGAGGTACAATTTCGCACAAGAGCAAAAAGAGACAAACTATGAAAATGGGTAAAAATTTGAAATTACCAAAAAAGAATTAGCTAATCTTTTACTTTCGGATTACTAATATTTAAATACAAGGAGGTTTTTTATTGCCAACTTTTTTTTAAAATAATCAAACATAAAATACTCATTGTTAATTTTCATTACATAAAAACAACTATTTGTTAGTAAAAACATGTCTATCATGTACATTCTTCAGTTTTTCATGCACACTAGCCAATGTTTAAGCGTTTGTATGTCAGTTATTCGACTTCCTACAGAGGCGCTTCCTTAGAACTTAGAAATCGATTTATTAAGTAATGATAACTATTAAGTACACAAATAAACCCTACCTAAATTCAGTTACTAATTTTAGTAAAAATATATTGCTTAAATTTTAAAATCTTAAACGGCATTTTTGTCAATTTGTTAGAGAAAACAGAAAGAATAAGTATGAATTATTACTATAAACGGTTTCAACATGCAATCTTACTGAAAGTCTTAAATTAAATTGGAAAGTAAAGATTACTCAAAGTTAAAACATTGTAGAATATTAAAGCTTTCAGTGACTGCTTGCTGATCATAACAACATTTAACTAATATGTGCAACTCGTAGTTTGGAATTATTTATATACATTTTTTAGTGAAACTATACTCTAAAGTAGGAGTCAACAAGAGTTAATTATAAAAAGAATGGCACGGCCAGTCTTATCTGATCTAAGTTTTAAATAATGACCGCACATGGAGTCTTCTGCGTGTTGTTATAGTTCAACGAAATTCTTTCCAACAGAATTACCGTAACAGTGTTTATCGGATGCTGATGGATGTGTTAAACACATTTTAACTTCAATATTTCAAAATACATTTGAATATACTACTAAGGAGCTTCGGAATCTTTAATTCCAAGACATCTTTTTCTACAGAGGGATCTGAAATTTGTTGTTGCCGCGAAACACTTCTTTTAACATTTTTAAACAAGAAAAATTGTTTCATTTTGCCAATAAGTCAAAAAAATTAATCTCCAAAAAGAAATTGGTACAATGATTTCCTTAGCACAAAGGTTCCAGTTACTGGACATTCGGTTGACGTACAAAAATCATACCAGTGTCCAAATTTGCGTAAACAAATTACAGTTCATATATTTTACGAAAAACCAAAATAACCCAAATATTGTGTGTGTGTGTGTGTGTATATATATATATATATATATATATATATATATATATATATATATATATATATATATATATACACACACACATATATATAAATACATATATACAAACACACATATATATATGCATATATACATATATATATATACATATATACATATATATATATATATATATATATATATATATACATATATATTTATATATATATATACATTTATATATATATTTATATATATATATATATATATATATATATATATATATATATATATATATATATATATATATATAATTTTGCCTTTATTCAGAATGAAGCTATCTTTTCGACATCTTTATAGATGAAATAAGTAATATTAGAACTTGTGCTGGAAGAGAAAAGCACTACAGTTTAAAATGCATATTCGTTTGCGAGCTCTAATTCATCTATATAGGGTTCCTCTCGTCAACAAGAAAATTTCTCTTTTATAAGTTAAAAAAGATTACCTAAATTAAACACTAAACTACTACAGAGAAATTTAATAATATAAAAATAGTAAATACATCCCAATACTTTCCGTACTTCTTCCCTGATGAGCAGACAACGACGAACTGAATTGATTTATTTTATACATATATAAAAAACAGTATGCCGTGAAGATAAGTATTATTTTAAACATTTATTACTATGCTTTAACACCTTGTTTAAATCTATAGAAAAAATAATTTATAACGGTTATAACAATCGTGCGATAATAGACAACATTTCTCAGGGAAATATTAAACCATAAAACAATTATAAAACAACTGAAAAGCGGAGTAATAATTTATCTGAAAACTATTAAATTCCCTTAGAGCATTATGAAGAGTCCAATTACCACAGGTAAAGAGCTATCGGGTAGGAAGGTTATAGTTATACCGATGCTAAAGATTAATAACACGCGTTCAGACAGCCTCGTAAATAACGACCAAATCGTCGTCAATAGATTAAGGGCTTCGATAACGGAAAAATATTATGGCCCTATAAATACTAAAAATAATTGACCTAGAGCTTCGCTAATTTTGTTTATCAAGTTTAACACTCTATTTTATTATTACCGGTATAATTTTACGTCACAATGACAGAGACAGAAAAAAAAAACAGGCTAAATTTTCGAACTTCGGTTACGGTTTTTATCGGATCATTTATATTACTAAAGAGTTGTTTATCATTTATCACACGCAGCACAATAAACTGTCAAAAAAAGTGGGTCAACTACCAGCACAATTTGTTACCCTCATTATGAAAGAATTTGTCACTTTCTGATGAAGCCCTTATAATACCCCAATTCTGCTTAGAGTGATGTGAATGCCCCCTTCCTTTTCATCAAATCTCTTCAGAATTTTAAGACATTTCAGACCGTTAACCCTCAGCGCCTTTATATGAGGACAGTTAATGAAAAAATGTGAAAAACTTTTATGTTTTCTAAGAATGATTTTGCATTTTCAGTGACAGTAGTTGTCAACATTAAAAATTCAAGTATCCGCTGATATATATATATATAATTTTCCTATTCGGTACGATATTTTATAATTTTTCAAGCCTCGCGAATGAATGCACTTTTTAAGAAGGTAACTCAACTAAAAAAAGAAGGAATAATTATATATATTATAAAACATATTCTCCAAAAATCATGGTGTTTAGAGAAGATAAATATTGTTAGTCTCTCTCTCTCTCTCTCTCTCTCTCTCTCTCTCTCTCTCTCTCTCTCTCTCTCTCTCTCTCTCTCTCTCTCAATGGTAACACCTATTTGGACCAATGAATTGGCTTCTATAATGGTATATCTGCTTATGTGGAACGAGTTCGCATTATTGTTTTGTCTAAGCTCCATTGAGGTACGATTTAATTTTCTCATCTTCAATAAATCAAAAGTGAGTAGTGTTGGCATAGAACAGCAAATAAATATATAATCTAGCAAAGCTCTTTTTTAAATAAATGACATTTCAGCTGCGGTAGCTCAATGCAAAGGCGTAGAGCTCATAAACGAGAGGTAGAAGTTTGGGCCCAAACGAAAACCGTCGTGCTCATTAATGGCGGCTGAGGCATATACAATAGGCTCGTGATCGCAATGTCTTTCAGGTTTATACATACATTTTGTAGATACATTTTCACTAATAAATGATTTATTGCATATTTAATGTTTATCTTCAGCTTTTAACAGTTGAATTGCAAAACATCTCAGAGGCATAAAGTTAGCGTTCTACGGTTAAAAATTATTAGTTTCTGAAATTCATTTTCTATTACAAGGAGGGGGATGGCAGTCACGGCCAAAATATTTATTGCATAATTTGGGTGGATTCCCACTTTAGTAGAGGGACAGGGCGAACTGCCAGATCATCTTACGCGCATAGTCTAAGACAAATCTATATAACAAAAATCTAAGAAAAAGTATCTAGAAAATCTAAGAAAAATATATCTCCGACAGCAGGCATTCTTTTGTTCAGAATTTCCAAAATTGAGCGCTACGGCACTATTAAGTTGAAATTGGTTATATCCCTTGCCTGGGGCGTGAACTGTAGCTTCAGTGGTCAGTTTAGGGGTTAAAAGGGGGAAAATAGAAGCGAGGTTTTCACTCTTGACTTTAGAAATAAAACCTAGAAGTAAGAATTTTCTAAAACCGTAATGAGGGTTTCGGGTATAAATTTCCTTCAGTAAGAGTGAAATATCAAATGACAAGATAAATTCTGACAGTATATTACTTAAGGGGCTATCTTCGGAGTTTTATACAAAAAAATGTACAATTGTTTACTAACTTTTTTCCGTATATATTTGTGTGTGTGCACGCGAGCGAGCGCGTAATATTTTGACAAAATTTATTTTAATTCCACTTATATTCTGCAATAATTTTTCGTGGTTTAATACCTAAAATACAATTTTGTCCTGTTATTTGGCGAAATACTCTTTTTTTCCCTTAAATTTCTATTAACCTTTTTGCGAGTGCTAAGTCGCCAACCTATATTTTTTGTACAGTTCAACAATACTTATATAACCGTTACATAAATTTTCCACCCATATAGCATTCACTAAGTGACCAAAAAACTAACACCTCTTAATCGTTTTTCTGATTAACAGTGCTACCATATTGTAGTCGAGATATGTCACAGGCGACTTCCGCATTATAATGACGTCAAAGGTGGCCAGAGATAGCAATTTGGTACCATAAATTCCCCTTCCTGTCGCGTCATAATGACGACTTCTGACATCATTATGACGCGTATGTCACCTGTGACATATCTCGGCTGCAATATGGTAGAACTCTAAATCTGGCTTTCGAGCCCTAAATATCGCATGAGAAATAAACCGTGTCAAAATGTAACTATTAACTTCTGCGTATTTTTTAACTTGTTTCATAACTTTAAGTTAACAATTACAGGCATGCAAATAATTAAATCTGAAAACATAACTAACAGTGTGAAAGCGACTCACTAACATGCCAGTAATTTGCAAACACATTTCGTAACACCCCTTAAATTTGAAGAAAGAAGGTTTGAGTTTTAACGTACGACAGACTGCAGGTGAATAACATAAAACTGAAGAAAACCTTTCTTCAACGTAGTTTCTGTAGTAAGAAAAACACGGCCTCTTCACAATCGGCTTCCTATACCGTTTTCTCCAGATGCTACAACGGAAAGTTTTGCATACTATAAATAGCTGTTACGTGGGATAACACATATTGGACTGAGGTTTTAACAATTTTTACAGGTTTACCTATTTTCTAACGAAATGTATTGGATAAGACCATGGATTACTAAGGAATATTTATTGGTAATTCACTAATGATTTCAACTAATTAAAAAGTTACTGATGCTACTTAAAATTTTCGGTATTACAACTCTATCAGCAATTGAACCGCATTAAAAATGAGAATACAACAGTAAAACAGAAAACATTTAATTATTTACAAATTCCGAGATAATTGCTCCATGCTTGATAATCAGAGTTCGTAAATATCATATTTTTAATATTAATCTGATATTTTCTTACTTTCAACAGTCAACCTACAGATTAAAACATTAAAATTTCTATACATGATATAAACTCACTTAACATAAAACCTCCATTTTATACTGCTAATAATATAATATTTTAATTTTATACTTTTTTTCATTCGACAATAATATTATAATCTAAAAACAATGAAGATTAATCACAACGAATCCAACAATATTCTTTTTTTATATTAAAAAACGCGGGATTTGCTTTTTGATTTTATTCATATGAGAAAATACCCGATTTAATCTGAAGTGTCAATAACAAATAACAAAAAGCAAAAATAACAAAACATAAATAACAAAAATTCTTATTGAAGTACTATACAAAAATAAGTTTATCTGTTTTTTCATGCTCTAATCCATTACGTAATTTTGAGTGAACGAATACAAAACTGGAAAATATTCTTTCTCGTTCAGCTGTTAAAGCAGAAGCAAAAAAAAATAATAATAATTGCTTGGATTTTATTTATTTATGTTTATTTATTTTAAGCTGCTCAGTAGGGGTGCACCATAGTCAATCAAATAAAACAGAATTCCTAGGGTGCAACTAACAGCAGGTCCAATCTACAATGAAATTCTTAACAAGTTCGCTGAATTTTGATTTATTAAAGATGAGAAAATAACATCGGACCACAAGAGTATAGACCAGGGGTGGCCAACCTGCGGCTCGCGAGCCACATGCGGCTCTTTGAAAGATTATTTGTGGCTCTCGATAAATGTCACCGAGTTCATTTTTCATTTTTGTGTTGTTATATTTTAAAAAATTATTACAACTGATCGAGCTCCGGCAATGTTGGGTAAAAAAAAAAAATCAGTCTTATTGGGTTGTTAAGAGATGATTCTCAAATTCCACAATTCATGCCGATTCACTGCATAATTCACCGGGAACAACTCGTTACAAAATATTTAAAATATACTGATGTTATGAAAACAGTGTAACACATTGTAAACTACATTGGCACCAAAGCAAAAAATCATCGACAATTCAAAAATTTCCCAAAAAAAATTAAAGGACGAAGAACTTCCAAATGATATTCAATAAATATAATTTCCGTAAAAAAAAAAAAAAAAAAAAAAAAAAAAAATTTAATACCTTTTTTGCATATCTTTTAAATACGTTTTTAACTGCGGCTCGCGAAAAATTTCAAATTTTGAAAGATGGCTCGGACTATTAAGGAGCTTGGCCACCCATAGACAAAACAGTAATACGAACTAAATCCACATAAGCAAATATACCATTAAAGAAGCCAATTCATTGGTCCAAATACGTGTTACCATTTAAAAAAAAAAATATTTATCTTCTCCATACACCATGATTTTTGGAGAATGGTTTTAGCCGGTTATGTGGTTCGAGTTTGTTTCCTGGTTTCATGAACAACGCTCCAGAGTGATATGTGGTAATTTTCTCAACATTATAAATTATGTTGGTTGTTTTACATACATTTACTTTGTACCGAGTACGAAGGTTGTAGCCACATAAAAAGCTTTATTACTTTTATGAAAATTACGTGTAACAAACGAGAGAACAGTAGAAAGCAAATAACTATCAAAAACTAACTTGGCGCAAGTCATAGATCTGGCTAATTAAGTTCCCATACGATGGTTATATTTAATGAAAAAAATTAAATTAGTTTTTAGATTACATTACACTACCTATAAGTAATTTCGATATAACTCATGAAGCGAATAACACATACATTTCAATTTAATTTTCCATACGAACTCAAGAAATATAAAGTAATAAAATAATTGTCTTTGGCGATTTATGCTTGAAAACGTGTCTATATTTTCTTTCCGATCATTTAGAAAGAAGTAATTATCTACAAATACAAAAGTATTACGTGACATGAATGTTAAATACTTTTTCTCAAACGATAACGCTATTAAGCAATAGAGGAAGAATGGAGTGTAAAAATGTATAAATAAATAGCACAACTGAATTCACAAAAGAAATATACTTAATTGAAAATGATTAAATGAAATAAGTAAATATGGTGAAAAAGCTAGACAAATTGTATTATCTGGAAACGCATTTCAAACTCTAGCAGATAAATAAAGTTATTTAAAATATTTTAATTATTTTAGCCCTAAATAAAAGTAAATAGGTAAAATAACACCGAATTATAATCGCCAAATATAATTTAGATTTTAAAAAATAAATAAATAAAAGTGTTCTATCTCCACACACACCCTTGACCTACGAACAATTTGGCCTGCCTTAACCTTCACAAAGTTGACCTGAATCAGCATGCAAAACTTTGTGAGGATTCATCCAGTCGTTTCGTAATGCATGGCGAGTGTACATACATACAAACAAAGGATTACATGTATATAAAATGCTGTGTATGACTGTATAATATGCAACTCGAAATGGATGGAGGGATCTTAAGGTTTTGCAAGGTGATTCGGGTAAATCCTGGGAGGGTTTCGGGCTGGTCAAAATATTCAAAGGCCAAATTGTTCGAAGATCAATGAAGTGATAAAAAAAAATTATTTTTCTCACACTTTCATTGAGTTTGGGACTTTATTTTGACATCATGTGATAGATTTTTCTTTTAATAACGTGATAAAATAGTGAAACGCTTATAAGTAACTTTGGGTGCCACAATATTGCTGTCGAAATATGTCACTGGCAATATCCGCGTCATAATGACGTTAGAAGTCATTATGGCGATGCAGAGAGATTAATTTATGGTACTAAATTTCCATTTCTGGCGACTTGTAACGACAATATGACACTGAAATCAATTGTAACATATGTTGACTGTAATATGGTAGTAGCACCCAGTCTTGAGATATTTAAAACGCGCTTTAAAATAACATAAGCTTTAGTGCTTTTTAGACTAGATTTACTTTATGAATTATTTAATTTTAACTATTTTAATTTTACATATTTCTTTTTAATAATAATTTCAACATTTTTCAAATAAAAATCAATTCTGTTGCTGTGGTAACACAAAGCGATCATTCGCAAAATGAAAAGTACATTTTATTTATTCCACGTGCCTCCTCTTCCGCTGCTACGGCATATAAGGCGATTTCACGCAGTAGGGCACATATCAACATATGACAATTCTGGCTTTAGTTTCAAACGGAAGAGCATTTTATTGTTTGCCTATTGGCTGTTGTAAATATGAAAATGAATGGAAAGGGCATTATAGTAGTTCGTGACGTTGCGCGAAATTGCTTTATTGCAGTCGAGATGTGGTATAAGCGACTTTCGCGTCATAATGATGTCAGAAATCGCCGGAGATGGAAATTTGGTGCCATAAATATCCTTCTCTGACATCATTATGACGTAAAAATAGTCTGTGACATATGTCGACCACAATATGGTAGCACCTTAGATTAGAACTAATGAGATTATGTACTACACAAATCTAACAAAATATCTGTTACTGGTGAGATCGGATCTTGATTTTTTATTTTTATAGTATATTTTTACAAAATATATATTTACTTCTCGCTTAACTAAATACAAAGACAAATCTCAATATATAATGTGCTGTTTAAGTCTATGTAGAAAACTTATATAAAAAGGGTTATTCGTTTAAAAAAATTAAATAGCATTTTTGTTTTCCAAACTGCCAGAATAATGTAGTCTAAAAATTAATTTAAATTTTAAAATACACAACCTTTTGCTTAAGAATATAAAATTCCCAGACCAAATTCTGAGCGCGAAGCGGCTAAATACTAAAAAAATTGGTAAATACTAAGTTACAATTATATTATTATTTTTAAAACTAAAATTTTATTTAGTTGTTATTGATTATTTTAGTAAAAAATGGAGGGAGTAACAGAACTGCAACTGTACATGGGTATATTTTCTTATTTGTTTAATATTTGTATGCAAATTAACTAAAAACTGTTAACAATTATGGGTGCTACCATATTACTGTTGACATATGTCACTGGTGACTTCTGCGTCATAATGATGTCAGAGGGAAATTTATGATACCAAATTCCCAACTTTGGTGATTTCTAACGCCACTATAAAGTAGGAGTCACCAGTGAATTATGTCGATTTTAATATGGTAGCAACCTATGTCTATGAGTATAGTGCACCACTGTGTAAAGAATTTTTATTTAAGTATTCAACTATTTTTTTTCAAAGTTTCATCTTAAAATTATTTAAAAAAAGGGCTAAACGTCAATTTGTCAATTTCTCTGCAATTTAATTTAATTTTATTTTATTTTATTTTATTTGTGTGTGTGTGTGTGTGTGTGTGCGCGCGCACGTGCGTGTCCCCGTCCATCCGTTTTTCTCAATGTACATATATAGTACGTGAATGATATATTCGCTTTTGCTATACTTTCAAGCAAAAGGATTGGAACTATAAACTGATTGCAAATGTACGTAGTTGAAAAGATTTGAACCCTATCTAATCAATAAAAGTCAGACTACAGACTAAAAAATAGTACATAAAACATTTGAACGACCGGTTTCGTATTTATTTAAATGTAGGAAAGAAAAATAACCTTATTGTCTTTACAACCCGACTGAACAGTTTTATATTAAAATTTATTATCAAAAATTATACTATTAATGAACTCTATAGAATAGCTTTACAATTAGTTTATATTGACTAGCTGAATTACATATAATGTTTGTGACTATCCGGAAGGAGATATTTTAACACTAAACCTACTACGTAGGGCTTCAGCTATGACCTCATTTTTTGCAAAATGAGAAATAAAATCCTAGAATGCTAAAGAAATGGTAGTCACTTCAGGAAAAAAAAATACATCCAGAAATTCTTTATGTAAATAAAATGTCCCGTGAATATTTAATTAAGTACTACCATGTAGCGTATGCCAGCATATAGCAGGTTGTAAAAGAGGTTTTCGAGCATTAAACCTCATTAAAATCGAATGCAATTATGTCATGTGAACAACATCCTGATGATTAAAAACTGACGATCTGGAAATGTAAATAATTTTGGGAAAAGCTTTTGAGATGTGAGTCAATTTAAAAGAAAGAAAGGCTAACCTGTGTTTTGGAGAGGGGGGGAACTGTAGCAACGTTGTGTGTTGCCATTTGTAACGTTTCTTTCTATTAATATTTCTTGGAGCTACTTAAAAATTTAGTTGCACTTTTACATGAAAACTGGTATTTTAACATTTAAGCTGTTTTTCCCCCCATTTCCGCTCTTTTTCTAAAGGAATTTTTTATCCAGTTTAAGGTGGATAGGTACGGTAATGTTGGATTGCTCTAGCACCATCTTAACCAACGAGGAAAATTGTTTTACTTCTGCGCAATTAACATTTAAAAATTTCTTTAAACACGTTTTACCCAGTGAAAGAGCGGAACATTCAAAAAAATGTTTTTAATTTTAGATTATTCGTTGATTTTTTTCTTTTATCTACAGTCCTTTTTTGAACGTAAATAATGCTCTTTTAAGTATTTAAAAATTAAAAATGGGTCACACATAACTCTAAATAACTTAACTTTATATTACGTGGTAAAGTTATTTTAAACAAATCTACGACAACTCAAAAAAAATTAAAGTTCCTGGCAATTTTTCTTCTATTAAACATTACCATATAGCCCGTCATATGACGGGATCAGTAATTTTTTTTTATTTTTTAGAAAAGTACCCTATGGGGCAGGTAAAAGAATGGCTGGTTTTTTGGCTGAGAATTATCTTGCAACGATATATAATCGATGATTAAATTTAAAATTATCACATATGTACGTAATCTATTATTTAAGTCAAATATAAAAGAAAATTATTTACGTAATATTAGTAAAGTTCAGCGACAAAACGTACGAAAATAATGCTGACCATATTTAAATAATTTAAAAAAAGAAATGTTAAATGAGATGGTTAAAGGAATGACGTCATGATACTAGGAAAAAAATGTTATTTTTACCTATTTATTATGGGATAAATTTAAAAATTGAATAGCCTGCTCTTAAGCGGGGAAAATAGAGCTTGAAATAACGGCGTTAAACGCTCGAAAAGGAGTGAAAGGGGTGGATTTCGAACGTTTTAAAGACGACAGCAATTTTTGCTGTGACATGAAGCCTATTTATACCAATTTATTTTCGAATGGGATCGATCGTTTAGGAGAAGATAAACTTGACTCGCTTTGAATTTTGCTAACCTTAACTCATCAGGAAACCAATATGGATGCCTCTATCCATTCCAGGTCCAACCGCTTCATAAATTCGAGAACAGACTGACAGATAACTTGGGCTATCATTATATAGGGGATTATCACATCTTAAATCGTCTTAAGACTTTTATATTAAAATTTACATGCAATGATTTTTCAATATTATTCCAGGTCTATTATTATTATTACTAATATTACTATTATTATCATTATTACAAATATTATTATTATTAATTTATTTATTTATTTATTTAACCAAGAGACATATTCTTTGACCCGTATCACCTAAATTACCTAATTAGGTGACAAATCCCTTCGTTTAGCATCACGGCCGTGTGACGAAATCATTTTAGCTATTCTGTCATGATTTTGCTCATACTTAATGACTGTTAGACTGATTCTGTTCAGACTGTTCTGATTTCAGTTTCAATTTGTCACTTTCAAGTTATAATGATACAAAGTGAATCAGTCGATTGTACTCATTTCATGATTCTTTAGGTAATTCTTATCTCTAGAACGTCGAAAAATTCACGATATTTCAAATGATTAAGAAAACGACAGCATATTAATAATATTTTCATTTTAAAATGGGAGTTTTTGAAAACAGTTATTTGATCTATTGCGATAGAAATAGGTGTTCGTTTTAACATCGGTAAGTTTAGTCTTATAGGCAAAATCTAATTCTGAAAACATTTCATTTAAAAAAAAAAAGTCTTTAGATCTATTGCGTTAGAAACAGATGTTCGTTAAACTTCGGTACTTTTAGTGTTATAAACAAGATCTAATTCCGAAAAAAATTTCATTGTTTGCAATAAACAAAATATAATTTCTGAGTACATGTGTGTATAAGTCATAATTGACAGTATCCCGATTACAAAGAGCGTAAGTATTCCTGTTTCTCTCGAATAAAGCAATTAATTTTAGAATATTTTCCATATTTCAATGTAGTTAGTTAGTTCTCAGGTGATGTTGGTGACTTCATCGGACCACTGTAGGACTAAAGGCCCCTCCACACTATGGCCCACTGCAAGCCATGACCACCGTCTGGAGGGGGTTTGGCTTGTCGTGGTCGATGGCGGCAGACGATAAAATAGCCTTGGCGGACGATGGCTTCGGAGGCGGTTTTTCTCGAAAGATCAAGGGCAGCCAGATGCGCAACTAAAGTGCGCAGTAGACATTATGGACGAAACCACGAGCTCGGCTCATTTAGTGGCCCAGCGTCTGGATACAACCTGTGAACCATCGTCCAAGGTCACCATTAGGAAGTGGTGAACAATTGGCCATAGTGTGGAGGCTACATAATGTTTTTCAAACCATACGATAAACACTGAGCTAAGATAATTTCCCATGAGAAATGTTGCGAGACTCGTTCTTGGATAACGTCGTGTCCGGCCATCAATGGCACATGGCGTGGTGTAAAGACAGGCGGATGGACGAAGAAGATCGAGACATTCAGCAATTCTAATGGAATAATTTATTGAATTAAATAGACAACCTATATGAAGCGTGAATGACTTTGTTAAGAATGGAGTCATCTTTACAGTGACATTGTTAAAGCTTCATTTATTGGGTTTGCGAAGCAATTAGTTTACGATCTCTTTTTATATGTGCGTTATATTCGAGATATAATTTTCGGCCATTTTGTCTAGTAAAAAACAGGGTGTGCGTTATACGCGAGTAAATATCGTATTATAATATTTATTATGTTAAAAAAAAAGTGTTAAAAAATCAAAGGTAAGTTCATAATTATTCTGCTATTTAAATTTAATGCACATATTTTAAAATTATTTTACATGCAAACATAATTTTTACTATTTAATGCATAATTAAGAATTACGGTCAAATTGACCTGGCGTATATATCAGTGTTGCATTTGTGGACGCTCATGAATTATTAACACTAGATTGCCCAAGGCAGTCATTTTGACTGTTTTTTTTTTTTAATTTCAATTAGAAAAACAATTATGAAATATAATGACACAATTTCTTAGAATTTGGTGACTTTTTCTATAACATATAAATGGGTTTATGAATAATTGTAGTTACTTCCGCCCTCCTTTATTATATAATATTAAAAATTAATTTTAAACAAATTTCTTTACATATTTGTTATTTTTTCACAATGCAGTCATTTTGACTGTTTTTGGGCAATATAGGTATATAAGAAATCTCGGGCAATCTAGTGTTAAGAGAGGGTACTATTGGAAATGCATATTTGATGACAGCCAGCTGGTGTTAGTTACATAAAAGCATAACTGTTAACAGTTAAAGAATTAAAAAAGCATCTTATCAGCGAAAGTAAATTTAACAGCAAATTGAAAACTCTCATTATTACCATCCCTAAAAACATAGATAAACAAAACGATAAAGAAAAAAAAAACATTTCACACTTTTTCTCTCTCACTACACACGAGTAGCGTTCAACCACAATAAAAAAACGGGGGGGAACTGCAGAATTAGCAAGATAAATAGGTCACGGGAATAGAAACGAAAGGATCACAACAGAAGTGCAACAGAAAATTTTCGATTACGCGACAGGAAGTGTCGCAGCGAAAGGACTTCTGCAGTGTAAGTGGATTATCAAGTAAAGACCTCCGAATATGTATTTTTATCGACGAGAACCATAAATATAAAAATGCATTTGCTGGCCAGACATTATGCATGCACATTTTATGGTAAGGGAGCGGCACCACAAAAGCAGCCATGTGTAAACCTTATAGCACAATAATAAGGCGTATTTTGTGCAACGGGAATGATACCCAGAAATGCGATTCATGTGACCTGATATGAAATGATCAGAATGCGTAATTATAGATTTTGAGATACATATCATGAATATCTACAAATTGGATTGCCTTGCACGAACAAGTAACAATTATTTTCCATATTTTTTTTAATTCGTTAAAAGTATGAATCATTATTTATGAAGAATAAATACACGAACTTTCGTTTCTAATTCATACAGCACCAACTGCTGTAAAATTTGCTGCGTAACCATTACTTGCGTTTAATATTCAAACACAAGTACTGCAGTGGTGTATTCTGTACACCACTGTAAAAGAAAACAGTACAAAATAAATAAGAAAAAATGCTTATGATTATGTTAAAGTATAACATAAAAATAAATAAATAATAAATTTTAATATAAATATTTGTTTATGTTTATATGTTTATGATGAAGTTTATTAATCAAAGATTGTTAAAACGGCCTATTCAGGTTAGACGTAATAAGCACAGTGGACAGGCATTCCAAAATCAGATTCTGTTCACTATACATAATGTATTTAATATACCAGCGCGAGTTATAAGTTAAAGAATAGAAACAATAACGCAAAAAAGCAAAATTACTTTAAAAGGACAAAGACTGTTACATTACGTTGACGAAAATTATTAACTTAAAATTTGTATACATATACACTATAACTAATCAATTATAAATAATTATAAATAAAATATAATTAAAAACAAACAAAAATCACATTTAAGAACAGTTTAAATATCAGATAATGTTTTCAATTTTTTTAAATATTTTATTGTTTTTTAAAATGTATCTTGAGAGTTAGTTTTCAATTATTTCTTTTATTTTTGTATTATTATTTAAAAGTATCTTTAGGACATATTTGGGTAGTGTTTTGTACACAGAATAGTTAAATTTATGGATAATATTTTGACGTCTGTACGTAGAATTTTCATAAAAAATTCAGGATTTCGAAACTTAAAACGGATGATATATTTTCATATATATTAGGAATATTTGGTAAACATTTAAAAGAATCTGAGAAAAATGAAGTATTTTAGAAATCAACAAAAAAATCTTTAAAAATGAATTATACCAAAAGAAAAATAATTGATTTTATGAAAAAGAAATTTAATTAATTTGCTAACACTTCAATTTACGCGTACAAATTTTCGAAATTCTGATTTAACAATTTAAAAAATGCTTTGTAATACCCATTATCTCTTTAAAATTAATTCTGTACCGACAGTACAGAAAGTTACATAATGTGAGTTTAGCTGTTAAACTTATTTCGTTGTCTTTAAAACATTTTGAACTTTTAACAATGCAAAACTTCATAGAGCACAATCACAGGAAGATACAGTAGTAGGCTCGAAGGTGCAGTTAGCCATGAGGTTTACAACGGTACGATAACAATGAAACTAGTCTACTGGTGAAAATGCGATAACAAATTTCAAGGAAGTAAACAGATGTCAGGGGGATTCATTAGTATTTATCCTTGATTAGAAATTCAAAAGATATCCTCAAAACTTATCAGATTCGATCACGCTCAAGTACATTCTATGAATCAATTATTCTAACAAGCACAAGAAAGCTATAAGATAAAATTTTTAAGAAATGAATAACATCCAGGGATATATTAAACGCAGACAATTCATAGTCAAAAGTATCATAATCAATACAAGGCAAAGAAAGTATCATAAAAAATGCTTTACTGCATGAATAGCATACGAAGCTTAAAACAATATTCATCATACATTGCGAAATGATTAAAGGTGAAAAACCTGACCTAAGCAAATTTTAAATATCCTCACACAGCACAATGGTGAATAGTTTTAATATAATGAATAAACCAAAGATTTTATCTCCTACATTCGAATCGAAGTATGCTATATCAACAAAAATTATAACGCGTCAATTGTAAATGTATTTCGATAGATGTAAATGAAAAAATTATTAAAAAAAGTATATTAAGACTTAATTTTCATGGATTAAAATTGATTAAACTTGAATATATTAAACTGACCAACTGCCTATAAAATTGGCTAAAAATGAAGATAAAATAAATAATTTTGCTTTTAATTCTTGCTCACTATTTACTAAAGTGATTCCGACTAGCAGAAAATAGTATGAATTTATTTGTCCAATATGTAACAAAAGATTTCAATATTTTTCCTTCTACTGTTTGTATGGACAAATCTTAATTTTTTACACATTTTGTTATGAAATTTAGAAGCAATATACAGTGAAAGTTCCGAAGCAAATAATGACTAAACGTAAAGTTTGTTATACCAAATATCTAAAATTTCGCAATAAAAGAATAAAAAAAAGCATTAAAAATAATAGGGAAAAAAGGAGGGGCCAAAATTTTCGTTCGTTTTATCTGGGGGTTCGTTATATAGCGGGTAAGCTCTAATCAAGTTTTAACAGTATATTCTACAATTAACAAGAAATGAACTTCAATTTAATAACATTCAATACAATTTATTATTGATAAAAAAAAGTGTAATCTCTACAGCTCTATCAAACTACATAAATTAAAACTAGACCATGCGTTTTAAAGTTTAAATTGGTTTAATTTGAATTTTTATCTTAAACAATATAGTTATATTATACAAGTATTAATTAATAAAGATTGGAGTAAAATGAATTCTAAATGCATGAAATACAACTATGTCTTTTTTGCATTAATTTAAAAAGTCTTAATCTACAATACATTTAATTTTATTTGTTTGCTTGTAAAAGACAGTAAAATAATAAATTCGGGCTGATTTTACTTTTACAAACTGGTATTTAGGGGTTGGGGACTATTTTGTTGTTAACTGGGAAGAATATAATAAATAAGTATTGGAAAATTCTCAAAAATTATGGCTCTCAAAATTGCAATCCTAAGCGAAAATTTGAGAAAGAAAAATTTATAAGTTAGTGCCTGCAACCCGTTTTCGGCGGGCCATTGGTAACTCGCTGATTTCCGTGACCGATGAAGAACTTTACGTCATTTTTGAGTGAAAATGGAAGTTACAATGTGAAACAGAGTTCTAAAAATGGCTACTTTTCCGCTGGTTTAAAAATGACAGACAAATACTGCGGGAAAAGGACTGAATGAAGCATATTCCAACTTTTCGTATTTCGTCATTACTCCCTGAAAGTGAGAAATTTTGTAACGCGTCATTCTGAAATAATTCTGACTAAGCAAAATTTAACGCAACGTATCCCCAAGTGGTGTTTTAAACTGTTAATTGACAGCTAGCAGAAGAAACAAGAAAAATAGCAAGAATTTTTATCACCTATCATTAAAATTACTGACCTATAAAAATTTTCTCTCAACCCCCATCCGACCCCTGGTTTGCGCACTACTGACCTATACCAATTGCGCATGAGGGCAGTACACATGCATAAATAAAATGGGCGAAGTAATGTTGTACCTGCGCATGTTACTGTGATACATTTGAATAACATGTTTTACACGAATTATCTTTTTATAGAACATTTTGAAAATTATATGAAATTTTAAAAAATATTCACAGGTACCCA
This sequence comes from Pardosa pseudoannulata, assembly GCA_032207245.1. Taxonomy (NCBI): domain Eukaryota; kingdom Metazoa; phylum Arthropoda; class Arachnida; order Araneae; family Lycosidae; genus Pardosa; species Pardosa pseudoannulata. The sequence goes on from CM063510.1 coordinate 76,825,538, forward strand.
AATTTAAAATTGATTTGCTTTTGGAAAGAATGACAAATGCATGATTTCAAGAAAAACCCCATCATTTGTTATTGTAATAATTAAAAATTCCTAATATTAATCCTGTTATGTTATTTAAATAAACAAAACTACGGTGTCATAAAATTAGTCACTAAAATTACAGAATAAAAAATCCAAACTATGCAAACTTTTCGGGTGAAAATGTTAAGCATACAGAATAATTTTAAAATCTTATTTTTAAAACTCCACAATAAAGGTTTTTATCGTTCCAAAGCAATAAAAAAATGAAGGAAATTTAAAAATGCCAAAATATAGTGGTTATCAAAAATTTATTAATTCATTTTGATTATTTCAAATTTTAAATTGAGTGTTTAGACAAGTTTATATTTACAACTTATATGATTAACAACTTCATTTAAAATATATCCTTGCAACAAAGTATACTGCAATTATCTTTCAGGAAATTTTTTCTGTCCCAGGCGTTAATGGAAGTTTTAATTATGATTAAACATTCACTGCATGATATGCTTAACTTCAAAACATACTCATTAGCGTACTAATTTTCATTTTTTCTCTTGAATATTCAAGAATTTATAAACACCATATAAACTTTAATGTTTAATATCAAATACATTTTATTTCTCGATATTGTCACATTGGAGCTTAAATTACAATGAACTACTATTACATTTATTAAACATTTAATATATTTCACACCGTCACATTTTGTGTATAAATATGAAGAGTTTTGTATCAAAATGCATAAAACAGTCATTAAATTAAACATCAAACTAGTTTTTATTTTGTTCTGACGAATATTTCAGAAGAATTTTTAAGATTGCATATTACTTTACTGTTTTACAATATATAAACTCTCTTCTTCAATATACCCCCATTTATAATCAAATAAAAAATTAATTCATGGAAAAAAAGTGTGCGAAAGGTGTTAGAGATTATTATATGAGGAGTTCAGTATTAGAGTAAAAGTGCATTACGATCAGTTATGTTGAAAAGTGCAAAAAAACACTCAATAAACTGAATATCCCAGTAATATTTTTTTTCCTCTATTGAATATTTTAGACGAATTTACCTTCCTATTAATTCAATATTTAACATTAGATATATTTGCATGCTTCTATATCGGCACTAACAGCTTAAAATACTACTCAACAAATATTACTTCTATTTTTCAAAAATTATTATATCTTTCAAAGATTCCGTTTTACTTTTAATGTTTGCATATGAAAAGTTCAGCATCAGAATAAGAAAAGTTATATTAAGAAATGCATAAAAACATACTCATTAAACTGGATATCACAATAATATTTACTTTGCTCGTTTGATTATTTCAGACCAATTTACCTTCCTATTACTTATTAGATACATACTTTTCCTCATATATCGGCACTGACAACTTAATGCTATTAAAAAAATTGAAACATTTTTTATACATTTATTTTCATTGTAAATGTTTGCATACGAAATGTTCTGAATCAGAGCAATGGAAGTGCATAACAATTAGTCACACAAGGGAAATGCTCACCAACTAAATATCACAATAACATTAATTTTGCTCTATTACGAATAAATAAACCTTCGATTTACATCAATATTTTATATTAGACACATTCGTATCCTCATATATAAACACTGACAGGCTAAATAAAATTTAACAGCTATTACTTCTATTGTAAAAACAATTGAACATCCTCCATACACTTCTTTTCATGTAAATGTTTGCATGTGATGAGTTCTGAATCAGAGTAAGGGAAGTGCACAACATTCACAGTTATATATAGAAACGAAATAAGAAAAAAAAAATCAGAAACTTACCCTTTGCCTGAAGCTCTCGGACCGCCCAATGGACGCGGCACTTTTCTTGTTGCTGAAACGAGACAACATTATAATGACTACCTATGTTCCACACCCGGCAATCGAACTGCATGTTCATCCAAATTCAGCACTATCGTACAAATTATACCCAAACTATCAAATGAGTACTTTGCAAAAATAAACCGCGGACGTATGAGCCGAGTTACTGCGGCGACAACAACACATCCTGACTTACTAACACAGACAGGAAACTACGGGTACTGCCAGAGAGAGAGAGAGAGGGAGAAAAGCAGCGGATCTCAGTGAGTAGTCGATGGCTTGGCTAGAGACAGGGAGCGATGTATGAATGTGTGTGTGCGTGTGTTAGTGAAGTGAGGGTGGGACGCCCGAGGGAGAGGGTGGGTGGGATTACATAAAGCATGACGAGGGGAAGGGGAAGGCTTGATGATACGATTTGAAACCAAATAGGTTAATATAAATTTGGTAACGAAATTGTAAAAAAAGAAATAAAGGAATGGAAGAAAAACTGAGTGAAACAACGAGTTAGCGGTCGCAATTGAACCAATTTAGATGCAGTAACGGACTGTTTGGGGGAAAAGCACTGCGGGTTTTTTGAGCAGCGAGAAGCCGAATGAAATGCATTTTGCATTATGAAGGTAAGCATGTATGAAAATTTATTACTACCATTAAAATATACCAATAATGATGCACTATAGTATTCAGTTTTGCAAAGAAAAAATATTTGTTACTGCTACAGTTTTTCTTTCTTTCTTCCTGTTACGTTGTTCTTCCTATTTAATGTTGTATCTTCTAGAACAGAGGTTTACGACTTGTAAGGGCTCGTAGGCGACAATGGAAACCTTATGAATGATTGCGGGCTGCATTATCATGAATGACCAATTTTAGTCTAATTATGCAAGTAGGCCAGATGAGCCAATATGAAATAACATAAGCAATTTAGTTAATTAAAATCAATAGTTTAATAATTTTAGCTGCTTAGTTAAGAGTTAGAAACACATATGTAAAAAATACATTTCTGAGGCTCATGATTATTTGTAAATTTTAAATGTAAGAATAAACATGAGAGAATAGAAAATCAAAACAATAGAATAGCTTTTTTTAAAAATAGATTTTAAGTTTAAATGAAATAATTAAAGCAGGGCGATTCTAAGTAAAAAAAATTCTGAACATCACACAAAATTTTCTGAAAAAGTAAGAGCTACTAATTTAAAATATAAATTATATTAAGGTTAATTTCCAGACGTCGGAACTAGAGCTGGATAATATCTGAATTTTAATGTTGTGATATATCGTTTACCAAATAATTTTATATCAATATGTTTTAATAAATAAATAAACATATATATATATATATATATATATATATATATATATATATATATATACATAATCTCATTATAGAGTTTCAAACATAAAAGTGTTCTGTATAAAATAATACAAACACACATACATCAATGTGTCGGTTGATTTTCTAAAAAACAAAAATTCAATTATTTAATCTTGATACATAAATTTACATTTCAACATATTTATTTTAAAAGGATAATAGTTTCCTTACTTATTTCATCTAAAAGGCATATTATTCAAAATTTTCAGAAATTAAAAGAAATTAATCAGATGAAAAAAAAATATTTCCTTGTTTCATTTCATATTCATATCATATTCTATTTCTTAAGACAATAGATATATTTGAGTGCACTTCTTTTTTTCCGAATATTCTTTTCGAATTTTTTTGGGGGAAAAATCTGTTCTTTATAATTTTTAGAACAAATCCACATAAATTTTCGGAAATATCGGGAAATTTCTGATCAGAATCACCCTTGAATTAAAGTTCTTACAATGCTAATTATTTTACAAATGCATAAAAATAATGATATTAAAAATAAACAAAAAGCTATTAAAACCTAAACATTTGAATTTTGAGGACTAGCACTCTACAGTGACGATTTAATTGAATAAATATTGGCAAATGACAAGAAACAAAGTAACCTAGAGACGAACTAAAATTAAT
>CM063510.1:76834402-76988243 GCA_032207245.1 Pardosa pseudoannulata
AAGCCTAAATTGAGTATCAATTCTCTAATGGTATTTCCAAACATAATATCTATTCTAATCCTCTTTATCTGTTATAAAACATCGTGTTCTATTTTTAATGCAGATTTAATTCCTGTTTTTAATTATCCTAATTTCTATAAAAAGAAACTTACAAAAAGAAACAAATTTAATAAAAAAAAATTAAATCTGAATACAGTGCTCCGCACAGTTCGCAGCTACTAAACCAGTGAAAAAAAAGTTACGAAATTGTTTCAAAAAGTGACCAAATAGTGGCAGCTACTAAACCAGTGATAAAAGTTACAAATTGTTTCAAAAAGTGACCAAATAGTGGTAGTTACTAAACCAGTGAAAAAAGTTACGAAATTGTTTCAAAAAGTGACCAAATAGTGACTTTGAAACTACTTCTCCTTATGCAGGAAAAGAAAGTTCAAAGTCACTATTTGGGCACTTTTTAAAACAATAGCAGAACCAACGCATGTCCAAATGAGTCCAATTGCATGTGGACGTACTCTACATTGTATGATGGAATATTAAAAAATGGGAGAAAATAGACTCAATGTCAAAAATAAAGTAGTGACAAATTTTAAGATGTGCATGTGAACGCACTTTCCATTGAATAATGAAAACTTTAATAAAATATGAGAAAAGTGACTCAAAGTCAAAAATAATAACAGAAAGTGACCAATGTTAAAAACATTGATATACAGTGAGAAAAGTGACTCGTCCAGAGCCTTGTAAATATTTTTAATCTTTGAAACTTATTCACTTATATAAATAGGGGCAATATATAATATTTTATAAAATGACATATAGTAAAAAGAAAAATTAATTTTCAATTTAGTATAAGCTTTAAGTTTTTAAACCTTACAACTAGATTTAAAAATGAGTTTGAGACATTTAAAATTTTAGACTTACAGAATAAAAAAGACATTCATATTTAATGTGATGTAAAACTTCCGTTTCTAATATATATATATATATATATATATATATATATATATATATATATATATATATATATATATATATATATATATATATATATATATTACTTGAAAGAACAAAACTAAATAGTATTTTAAAATTAAAATCTTATTTGAAAACTAGCAGAATTTTTTATTCTATAGTGAAGAAAAAAAAGGCTATTATTATGATATATCATCTGGAAAGCTACCATATCCCCTTAAATTTTGAAAAGAAAAACCTATCTCAGAGATAAAAATGAACTAATGAAAGATATATAACATAAAGGAGAAAACTCTACGGTATTTACAATACATAATTCTTAAAATACACCATTCTTGTACTTAACGAGCAAATAAGATTTAGAAACATTTTAAAATATGTTTTTAAATTTTATTTGCTCTTTCAGTATTACATTCATTATAAATCAAAATTCTATACTCCAAATTCGCCAATACGTAAACATGGAATACACTTCAAAATTTAAAATATATATAATTTTCTGAGTACATTACACACAATGCTTAACGTTAGCGTAAAATATTCATTAAAAATAATAATTACCCGCATGCGAATCCGTAATTAAGTCTCTCTCAAAATTTTTACCTACCGCAAAACATTAGCTCCGTATTTTGCGGCAACACGGGATGAATTAGCTTGAATAAGCATGTTACACAACTCTAAGAATTTCTGCCAAATTTCCTCGATAAGTCTGGGAGCTCTCTAAGAGAACTTTTTTTAGAAAATGATTCCACTACTAAACATTATATATACCAAAAAATATTTGAGGCATTAAAAGTACAACAAGAAAGTTTTCTAAAAACATTAATTAGCTCACTCCTTCAACATAAATAGAGAATGAAACACGGTACTGCTACTTCTAAGTTGCTATATTTACGTCGGTGAAGAGGGAATTTATAAAGACTTCATCAAAGTATAAAAGTTAAGAACTACATCACGAACAACAGCGAAATAGCCGGAAAAACACAGATTCAGTGATCCCGAGACGCGTTAACCTGCGCCTTTCTGACCTGCTGCTCACGTCTCGCAAACGACAGAATTATCAGGGAATAAATGTTTTAAAATAATCTAGTTAATTTTCATTGGAGGATGCCAACTCTTTCCCTGGCTGAAGTTCAATTAGGGAAAGAAAGAAGATAATGAAAACATTTACGTTAACCTATCACAATAAATTAAGGAAAACACTAAGTGTAAATACATCTTAAGGGATGGGCCAAATATATTTGATTTGATTTATAATAGGTTAAATAAAAATGGCTACAAAAAGATAAAGGAATTTTAAAATTAATGATAAAAGTATAGGACGATAATTCTCATTAACTTTCATTTTTATACACTTTAAAATGATTAATAAACATTTGCGTAAGGAAACTGGATGAAAGCTTATATGTTTTTGTACACAGTACTCTGGCTCCAGATAAATAACATAATTCTTATCTGTAGCGGCAGAAGTAAAAAATTTTATTTTGGCGATAATTTTAAGTTGAAAACTCAATTTTAAGGCAAGACTAACGCCCATTTTCGCAACAATATGTTAATTAAAGTAAAATCTTTCTAACAAATAAATAAAGATTACGTGATATAAGATTTTTTAATTTTCCTTTATATACCAAGATAGGGTTTTTAAAGATTCCACGCTTACGCTGAAAATTGTTAGTCTTATGTATAGATTGAAACAAACCTTATAATTATTTTTAAAATTTCTCCTCCTCGTGTTAAGCACTATGAAATTATGACGTAGAATACATATTTTTGATGCAAGTTACAAATAAAATTTTGAAGTATGGTATAATTTGGCAAAGTATATTCAGAAAAAAACTAATAATTTACTTAAATTAATTAGAATCCTAACGGTAAATATTTTCAACGTGATTTTTTTACAATCCTGCAGTGGCCTGATTCAAATATACATAGCTGTCTTTTAAAAATCACCCTAATTAAGAAATGTCCTTCGAATAAAATAAATAGGAGGTACATTCAGTAATCACGTGAACCTAGCAGAAGCACGTACTCAAAAAGGAGATTATTCTATCAATCGTTCCATTAGTGTTTTTCCTGAGTTAATTTTTAAAAACGAATAACGTATTGATGCTGCGTCAGACACTTACCTATCTTCAGTCTTCACTGACATATAGAAAACTTCTTAAATATAAGATTACAGAACCAAATGGAAGACGAATCCACTCTATGATTAAAAGAGGGCCAACAAATTCAACGAAACATGCTCCGAACTGTAGATAACGAGAGAAGTGAATAGATGAATCCTCAATTACATATAGAAGTACGCATCCGTTAGGGAGGCATTGAAAAAAGCCATTTAAAACGAGAGAAAAAAAGAAACCTAGGACGAACCAAATGACGTCACGCTACATCTACAAAAGATATTGACTCTATTTACTCCCCAGAAATAAGGTAATATCCGGAATAACGGCAACATATCCGGTACATCTTGGGCGTTAATGGAACATACGGCAAGACAATTTCTAGATAAATGTTTTATGGTACTAAAAAATAATTATATATAAATACATATACATTAAAGCTAGAAAATATGGATAAGTTTATATAAATATTCATCCAAACAATACTACGGGAAAAAAAACTAAACAAGGAAGCTAACTCAATAAAAACTCTTAGAAAAATGTACGATAAATGTATTAAAATAAAGAATTACTTTACTGTATAAGAAAAGAAACGGACAACAGACAAGAATATTATCCTAATGTAGATATAAACTTTATTTTTCGTAATAAAATGTTAATATACGTATGAGCCTTATTTCACATCAACATTGGACAAATGCGGCTAGTTATTTGCAGTTACTACAGAAATTTTAATAGCGTCTTAAATTTTTTTTTTCAAATTTTTTAATTAAAAATTATTCCTGTAGATACTTTGCATTACTATTTTGAATCAGAATACTTCCGTGCGTATTTACTCCTAATACCAACAAAAGACTTATGCAATATTTCTTATTCTTTAAATATGGAAATAATTATTCTCTAATTTTTTTTTTAAACTTTTAAGTGTGTGTGCGTGTGTGTGTATGAATGTAATGCAAAAACGGAATTTGATCCAATAGATTGATATAATAAAATTATAACCAAAAGGCAGAAAAATTGATGACATCAGGCAGTCGTAGTCAAGAATTTTATTTTTCGATAACAGGCTTGCAACTGCTTAGGTACTTTCAAAAAGATGAGAAAAGTGATAAATAATACTTAAAAAGTGACTAAACATTGAAAAAAAGACGATTTTTTTTTCTCCTCTTGATTACAGATGCTATTATTAAGATTTTTTCTATTTATTTTAACTCTAAATCAAATGATTCATGCAAGACATAATTTTAGCGTCAAATACAAAAAAGGTTAAAAATTTTGTTTAACACAACTCAACATTGCTTTTTATTCAAGAAAATCTATAAATTAGATTTGAATACATACAATATATTAATTTTATAATCACAATTTTCTGCATATATTAATGATGTTTTGAAATATGTACATAGCTAGATTAAAGCATCTAAACAAAAATTGAAGAAAAAGAAACAGAGAAATGTGTGCTTTGGCGTAAATTACTTTAATGTATTAAATATACATTTCAGTACAAATGTAGATTTCAGGAACTTCTTTACGACTTTAAAATCATTAAATTCTGGAAACTATATGACTAATTACATTTTAATAAGAAATATAAGATTAGAGAATCACATTATTGGTCTTTTATTAAAATATTTTGTAATTAATTCAGATTTTCTTTTTTCAACAACAGACTTTTGCTATGATACACCATGAAAAAAGTGACTAAAAGTGATCAATTGTAAAAAAAAAGTGACTAAAGGTGAAAAAAGTGACGGAATTGCAAGCCTGCGATAATATAAAACATTCGATCCCTTACAATTTAAAAATGGCACGGAACAATTTCTTTAAAATGCGCTAGACGCGAGTATTGCCGCGTCTACATTGCAACCATGTATAAATAAAAAGAGAGCATCCACATACTCCCAGGGACTAATATAGGTTTTAAAAAGTAATAATATTACAATTTTTACCTCTACTCTGAGGCACCACGGGGCTTGACGTCGTACTTAACTTTCAAGTAAGACAGATAACTTCTAACATAACTGCAAACTAAATGCTAAGATCAAAGAAGCAGTTGAGGGTGTAAGTTTAACATAAGTATATTGTAACAAAACAAATTAATTTTACATGGAATTCAAGCGGCATTAGCCACAACAAAACGTTAAAGATGTTTTCCAAGCAACGACAAAAGAAATCATCTAAAGGTCGCCGACTGTCGCTCTCCCTTCTGACTGTAAGTTTCCACAGGGCCAATATTAAAAGTACTGAAACATGATCGCGCGTTATCTCTTTTGATTATGAATAAATATTTATGCTGAATCAAGATGAAAAATAAAGTTTAGAATTTGACTTTTTCTTGCGCTATTCATCTGGCATTACATTTATAAATGCATGCATACATACATACGTATGTACATGCGCACATATATGTGTGTATGGGGGGGGATGCGATTGTAAAGGGTAATGCGCTTTCGAGTTCACACGTGTCATTTAAAAATGAAGCAAATTTGATTTAATAAACGAATTTTTCATCAAGTAAACCTCATCCTAACCCCTTCCGATTCTATACAAAAAAAAATGACATCGATGTATAAAACTGCTTCAAACGGTTGATTACTTTACAAATGGCTTATTGAGTTAAATCTTTAAACTTGTAAAGCCTTTGTAGAGTTGCCATCATTTCCTTGCTTTTAAGCTACAATGCAGTCTCGCAACTTAAGTTATGCCGATTTACACCAATAAAACCAATGAGTTCAGCAAAGATAAACGTTTAATTCTCAGGGTATTGGTGTTGTCTGCGTTGACCTCAGCTACTGTCATCTGGCACCGAACAACGTTAATATTTCGACAATATACATAGATATTTAGTTGTAAACCGACAATTTTCGCGATTACAGTATTTCTTTAACTCTGTACTAAAGAGTTATTAATGAAATACAAATCCAAAATCATTCTGTACAAACAATAGATTTTTATTTTCTTTTTTAATAGACTTGAAAAACATGAGAATACGCCGATGTCTTTCTAATTGCACTGTTGTAGACCGACAGCGTTATACCATATATATATATATATATATATATATATATATATATATATATATATATATATATATATATATATATACATAAAATAAACATACATACACATATTTATACATGTATGTATATATGTATATGTGTGTATATATATATATATGTATATATATATATGTATATATGTATATATATGTATATATATATGTATATATATATATATATGTGTGTGTGTGTGTGTGTGTGTATTTAAATATCTATAATGCAGATTGCAATCAAAAAAGGAGGCACAACTACTTATTATAACAGTTAAAACAAAATTTCAACATTCTACAACAAATCGTTTGTGGGTTATTCGAGATACGTACGTACAGACGTCACGGCGAAACTAGTCAAAAAGCATCCAGGATCAGATTAAATTAATATTTAAAGTTTCATTAAACGTGCGTTCAGACGTAAAGCTCTAAATAGCCAAAATGGATTCCGGCTAAGTTAAAATTGATATTTCCATTGAAATGAAGGCCAAAAGTTTTCGCGATTACATTTCCTTGCTTCGTACAATTGATTAAGGATTTAAACATAATCCTCCCCAAATACGTCGCTAGGAAAAAAATATTTTAGTTAATTATTTCCATACACACTGTTGCGACTTCCACAAAAATCATTACGTAGAAAATAAATTTTCACTAGTCTTTGAAATGGAGTAATGGAAAATAAGGAACCACATTTTTACAGCACTGTAATAATTTCTAATAAAATACTAATAAATAAATAAAAGACAATCTTTCATCGACAGACAGGATGTAAAAAGATGAAAAATGGTATAAATTGATACTGCACTCAATTTTTAGGAATATTTCCAAAAATCATTGAGTTTCTACGAACTCAAATTTGCTAATGTGTTGTTAAACATCCCAATAACCAATTTTAAACGGACTTTAAAGTTTTGAAAAGGCATGATCCTATTTAATTGGTTGCCTAAAACTTATATGTAAGTAAGGCATTATTTGTATAATTCTGGATTAATTTATACTGCCAACCTCTATTTAGAAGAAAAACACAAGTTTTAGAAAAAGCAGAGGTACTCATAGAAAAGAATTTACAATTTGAACATAATCCTCTTGATATATCAAGAGGATTATAGAGTGACGTCGGAAAAATATTCATCTGAATTATTTCCATAAACTTATTTTACAATTTTGACATAAATCATCACACAGAAAATAAATTTTCATTAAGCTTTGAAATAGAGTGATGAAAAATAGTCGTATTTTTTTACTGGTCTATAAAACTTCTAATAAAGTAGTTTGAATAAAAATAAAAACCATGTAAGACAGACAGGATGGAAGGAGATGGAAAATAGCAGAAATTACCACTGCGCTCAATTTACATGAATATTTCCAAGAAACCATTTTATGAAATACAAGTCAATGGAGAATTCGAAGCACTTGTAGAAGGAAAAATTCAAATTTCTACGATTTCTAAGATAAATTTTCTAAGATAAAATAAGATATATATATATATATATATATATATATATATATATATATATATATATATATATATACTGCTTTATGAGATTCGTATATAAAAAGGTTATTAATAACGCGGTAAATACTTTAAGGGAATGGTTTGGTTTAGTTTGGAGCGATACTGCCTACTGCTAAAACCGGTTCCGAACATTCATGCCATCAGAGGGATTCAAAACCACGAACTCCGGTACTGAAGAGCAGCGCCCTACCCATTCGGTCATTGTTCGGCTAAGGGGATGGTGAACATTACAAAGTATTTTTATAAATTACAAATAGAACCACGATTATTCAAGGTTTGGTTTTAGTTTGGAGCGCTACAGTCTACTGTTTTGCACATGAGGGCTAATAAGACCGGGACCTACTGCTTAAAGCCGATTCCGAACTGCTACAAACATCCATGCCATAATGGGATTCGAACCCACGAACTCAGATACCGACGATCAGCGCCCTAACCAATCGGCCAGTGTTCGGCGAGGTTTCTTCAAGGTTTGATTAACCAAGCCGTATTTTTTTCTGAATATCTAATAATATATAAATTATATAATATAGAGATCAAGTTTCGTAAAGTTTTACCTATTAAATCATTGCTCTAAGGAAAAAAATTATGTAAATATAGGGATAAATCAAAACGATTCGATAAAGCGTTACAAGCTAATTCAAGCTAATATGCTAGATAATGTATATTTTAACTTTAAAATTAAAGTGCGAAAACACAAAATATTATTTTTTTTATCCTTCTGAATGTCCCACTGAATGAAACATTACACCTCTATTTATAAAATCATTTGTATGTGTGTATGTATATTCCAAGGATGATTCTGAGTAAAAAAATAAATCTGAACATCACAGAAACTTTTCTTAAAAAGTAAGCACTACTAATTTATAAAAATTAAATTATAATCATAAAAATTATATTAAAGTTAATTTCCAGAAGTCGGTACTAGAGCTGGATGATATCTGAATTTTAATGTTGCGATATATCGTTTACCAAATATCGATATATCAATGTTCTAATACATATCACATTATAGAGTTGAATATATAAGAGTGTTCTCTATAAAATAATACAAATACACATACATCAATGTTTTTTGATTTTCTAGAAAACAAAAATTCAATTTCTTAATCTTGATACATAAATTTAAATTTCAACATAATTATTTTAAAGGGATAATCGTTTCCCTACTTATTTGATCTAAAATTCATATTATTCAAAATTAAAAGAAATTAATCAGATGAAACAAAATATATATGTATATTTTCTTGTTTTATTTCACTCATATGACATATCTATTTTCTAAGACATATATTAAATAGATATATTAAGTGATATAATGTAATAGATATACTGAGTGACTATAATAGATATATTAAGTGAAAAGGATGCACTTCTTTTATCCAAAAAATCTTTTTGAATTTTCGCGGGAAAAAAAACCGTTCTTTATAATTTTCGGAAATATCGGAAAATTTTGGATCAGAATTACTCCAGGTATATCCTTTATGCACTTCAAAAAAGCTGGACAGATCTAGTTTTGCAGGATAATTCTGTCAATTCTAAGGAAGGTTTTAAACAGTTAAATTATTCGAGGCAAAGGGAGTATGCAGATAACTCTTTATGCTACATTGTGTTTTGCAGTTATATTTTTTGACACCTATGATATATATATATATATATATATATATATATATATATATATATATATATATTTGTTAAAATAGTGTTCAAGTAAGTAAACTCTTAAAAATAACATAAATATACATTGCGACATTTATTGCGCTAAAGTCTTAAATCCGAATCTTTAACATTCGGATTTAAGACTTTATAATAGTGTGGAAAATACTTTAATCAAATTATTTCAAATCATGCTTTAAAAATGTTCAACAAAGTTATTGTCAAAAATTAAATTTAAACCGCCAGCAAAATTTTGGGAAATTTTCAATGTCTTTCCATAATTTCCTGCAAATTATGATTTGCAAATTCCGCGAAACCTTTGCATCAATACCTGTTAAGATCCCTTAAAATGTGTAGTCACTGATTATTGCGAAACCTATTATAATATTTTAAACATAGAAAATAGGTTTAAAAAAATCATTACGTACTTGAAAAAATACGCATTTTACAACAAAGCTCAACAGATATTTTAATATTTTCTCCCATAAACATAAACTTAAAAATAGAAGCAGGGTGAAGAAAAAGATATTTTGATTTCATTCACAAGAAAATAACTGAACATTTTCCAGGAACGCAATGTAGAATAAACAAAACGAAAAACCGAACTCTCGTAGGGGTTTTATTTTTCTTTTTTTTTTTTTCTTTTTTAAAATTTCTGTTTTTTCATTAGGTCCTGGCTTTGGTATCAGAAAAAAACACCTTGTTTTCATTTTAAGCTGATTTTATCAAAAACTTTCGTTATGAACACACGATCGCATGCCTCCAGCAATAATATAATAAAATAAAAATTAAATGAATAATCTTCCTCACTTAAGGGACGGGCCAAGTAAATTTAGTTTTTTCTATTCTGACTTCGTAAACGGTCCACGTAGATTTACGTTTTTGTTTGAATTTTTAATCACGCTGCGTTAACTTTTCATTTTTATACACATTGGAGTTATACTTTTTATCACTTGCTGTAATATATTACTTGCCTATTACAAGCAAACAAACAAAAAAAAAGTAATATTCAAGCAAACATAAATATCAAGCTTTGTGGCCCATCTTAGGACAGTAAAATTTTAAACAAATTGTTAGGAAATAACGAAAATAATGACATGGAGAAGCCTTTCAAAGTTTGCAGCTAGAAGTAAAAAAAAAAAAAGAAGAGAAGCAAGATATATATGTCAGTCCTGTCAGGTTTCCATTCCACAAGGGTGAATATGTTAAAAAAATACCACACTTGAAAGAAATACTGGACATCAAAAATAAACTTTATATGGTAAATTTTATCAAAAATAGAGTTAATTTAATAAAACTACTACGATTTAGCATTATACCTACATGTTTTTTTTATTCTATTTTTAAAAAAAAATACTCGGAAACAGAAAGACAAAAAACGTAAGTTAAGATACGGGTAAAGAAATGTTGATAAAGAAATAAAAATATAAACATGTTTTAAATCTAAATGGTGAAATTTAAGAAATACATGAAATTACTCATTCCAACAACCAATGGGGGGAATCTTAATTTATCCCTGGTAGAAGCCTTAATTAAGTTTTATTTCCTTTTCGATCTCAAATACAGATACAAAATGAAAAGATGGAATAATTTTTAACATACTTTGTTTCCTTTTCTTTTCAATCAGGAACGAATACACCATGAATTAGTAGATCTTTCACGAGCTAAATAGCACACAGATTGCAACTCAACTTGTTTCTCACATACAAATATTCTAAAATATGAATGCAAATCCGAATTTCTAAGACCCCTTTATTTAACATCAAATAGACGAATACCAAAATCTTCTTATTTTCTGCATCCAAATAACGGGATCTTTTATTAAATATTTGAACACCATGATGGTATGATTGTATTAATAACCTGAAGATGATATTAGTTTTCAAATAATTAATTCAGAATCGAAGAGGCAAACGCATTTTACAAACATATCTAAGTTAAAAACAGTGACAATCAGTCTCGTCTTATCTGACTTATACCTTGCAAAAATTCGAAAAGACCCGTTTCCAAAGTGGAGGAACAAGCCCCCGCCACGATACTCCCACCAGACCCTAGAACGGCGTGAACACGGTAGTATTGGTGCATGATTTCAAGAAGGTATTTCCAAATTCTACGCCTTCTGTCTACAAGAAAGAAGGTGTGGCGTGATGCGTCTGATCACGTCACTTTATCAAATCTTTCGATGTCCAGTTACGTTTGCATCGACACTCCATATGCTATTACTATCATTTCACACAGGAAACCGCTGTTTTCGCAATAGCATGAGAATGCCCATATGCATTACTTGTGAGTAAATATGTACCGTCAACACCAAAATCATTAGGTCGAGCCTTCGTTAAAAGTTACGTCAGTCAATAAAAGGCCGTAGGCAAGGGAGGGATTTTAGGGGACCGGTCCCTCTCGAAATTCCAAAGTTCTAAAAGACAGTTTTGTGGAAAGAACAATGACCACATGTGTGCGGTGTCACCTGTCTAGCTGTGCAAAGACAACAGTATTATCAAAATAAATGTCTTGCGGGACCGAAGGCTTTTATCTACCCCCATCCCCTAGGTTCATTCATCTCAAGATCATTTTCCGTAATCTATTGTATACCGTCTTCCTGTTTGAGGTGCTCCATGGTGAATATTTTGACACAGATTCTATCTTCTAAAATAGCTTTAATTTATTACATAAAACTAGATTTTAGTATATAGCTAAATGAGAGACAAATTTAAACAAACAAATGTAAAAACGGATTTTAAAGTTAATTTAACTTTTAAATTCATCATACAGATGCTTCATCCCTTAATCTTAAATTTTTTCATTATATCATTTATTAATCATTTTGTTATTTTAAAACCATATGTTATTTTACTCATAAGAGGTATAATAAAATCTGTAGTTTTACTGAAGTATCATTCGCAAAGTCTTTCCCCTTGATCCCCCACCGAAAATAATTTCTAGCTAAGCCCTTGTGTCAATACCAAGCAAAGGAGTACTTTTCTTACCAGGAAATCACCACTGCACTTTAAATGAAATATGGTTTCTTGTTCAATTTTGAAGCATACTGGAAATCTCACAAGTTCTTACACAATCAGGATTCCTGCTAAACAAACTCAAAGTCATTTATCAAATGCTAAGAGTTACACCTTTTAACAATTTTGCAACAGTTACTGTGAAATAAATATGTACTGCATACATATACCTAAATTTTTTTTTATGTGTAAACTGATTTTTATAACCATGCCGGAAACTAATATTTGTATAGCTCAAAAAATTTTACTAACTCTAAAAAAAGTGCAGTATTACAGTTACATGTTTCTGACAAAAAATAATACTGCTCACTAGATGAAAACAATATTTATACTTATGTATAATTTTAGAGGAATAACAGCTCTCTCTCTCTATATATATATATAATATATAATGAGACAGACTTCTCGATGGGTGGTTGCAGTCATAGCCATAAAACTGATACCGTTTTAACTACAGACCTTTATTAGGATTACGTTGGAGGATGGTTTCCCACTTCATCATAGGGACAGGACAAACTGAAAAGTCAGCTAGCATATACAAGACCCTTAACACCTGGGTCAATATCTGTGGGAAAATATCTCTAGAAAAATCTGTCTCTGACAGCGTGTATCTCCTTTTTATTTGGAAATTTCCTAAATTATCCGCTAGGGCCATGTGGGATTATAACTGGTCCAGTCCCTTCTCTGAGGGCGTAAACTGTAGCCCTAGTGGTCAATTTAGGTTAGGGGTTAAAAAGGGGAATGGAAAATGATACAGGAATTTTTAGCCCTTGATTTAAGTTTTGAAAACCCCTGAGAATTTTCCTTACATATATATATATATATATATATATATATATATATATATATATATATATATATATATATATATATATATATATATTTAAAAGGTAATGAAAATGTAAAAGAAATATTCATGTTCAAAAATTTATAAAAGGAATATTCTATGCTGAACTACATAAGAGTAAATGTTTGTAAAATAATTTTTAAAAACTGGAATATTAAGTTACATCATTTTTCTTCCTTAATACATGTGACTGTGTGTGTGACGGAAAGTAAACTAAATCAGTAAACTAATGTTGGAAATTTTAATAAAACCTGAAGAAAGAAATATACTGTCAGTAAAACTTTATGTAATCTAAGATATCAAGCATGCCAACATAAATTTACAGCAGAAAGCTCTCATTAAGCTCTCATTAAGGCTCAAAATTCTCAGAGGTTTCCAAATCTAAAGTCAAGGGCAAAAAACCTTGCATCTCTTTGCTCTCTTTGTTTTTTAACCATAATTTAAAAAAAGTGGGGCAACAGTTTATGCTTTCAGAGAAGGGTCTAACCGATTAAAATTTCATAGTGCCCTAGATGCCAATTTAGGAAATTCCTGAACAAAAAGAAGTTGTACGCTATCAGAAACATTTTTACACAGATATGAACCTAGAATTTTTACATAGATGTTTAAGCAAATTTTTACTTGATATTTCTACTATTAGTTGATCTCTTACTTTGTCCAGTTTCTATAATGAAGTGGGAACTATCTAATGCTCTGGTAACCAATGCTCTGTTAATAAAGGTCTTTGGAAACGAAAATGGTGTCCATAACTACAACCACCCATCGTTAACTCTGCCTTATTACATATATATATATATATATATATATATATGTGTGTGTGTGTGTGTGTGTGTGTATATGTAGAAGTAAAGAACAACTCAACCCTGCATAAACTACAAGCAAAAAAAGAACTTTTTTGTTTACTTGCGATAGACGTGAGTTAGACAGCAACGTGTGCAGATGGCACTTCTCGCTGACAGCTATACTGCTTTGACAGCAAAGATGGGCGCGGATGTTGTGCCAGATGGGCACTGATGTCTAGTTTTCTTTTAATTCTCCCTAGACACCAATTTTGTATATAATGTGTAAATAGTTTAATTAAATAAGTTAATTTTAATTGAGCTTTTGTGCATCTTTTCCACAGTGAGAATAAATCTCCCACACACATATATATATATGTGTGTGTGTGTGTGACTATCCTTAGTAAAACACTTAAAACTAATTAAAATCCCAGCCTTTCAAATGAGTAAAATTTCTTTCAGTAACATAAGCAAAAATTACTTCCTCTCAATTGTAATTTTGGCTTGACAAACGGGGAATGGCAAGGTTTATGATTGAACTGAAAACAGTGTATCTGTGTATATGTATAAATGAAATAAAAAGTATTGAAGAAAAGGTGACAATGATAGAAGAAACTGAGTCAAAAAATTAGCTAAATAAATATGCATGAAACAATTTTAAAACATATATTTGCTTTTATAATTAAAACTTTAATAAATAAACACAAGTTTGGATGAAGGGTTTGAATTTACCACTTGTAAGTTTGTATTATGGACAATAGAGGTGTTAATATTTGCTCCCATCAGAAAATAGTCAGGAAATGTATGAAAAGTGAAAACATTATTGAATGAAAAAATAACAGAACTTTTAGAAATGCAGCTTTAGTCACCTTATTAAAATTATACAAATTTTGAAATATAATTTATTATTTTTATTGATTTTTACAAATTTTATTAGCATGAAAAAAGATTTTTATGGGGAGGAGATGGCAAGGATAAATAAATATATAAAAAATTTTATTCAGATGCTTCAATTTATCTCCTTATTAAAACATGTGTGAGTAAAGTTGTAAAGTTACTTATATCACAGAAGTTTTCAAAATAATCAAGAATTAAAATAACAAATTAACATGTTCTGATAGTGCTGAATTTTTTGTATAAAAGTTTAAAATAGTTCCAATAAAACTTCAATAAATTTATTCATAATTTATATTTGAAACAGGTTGACTTAGAAGTCAAATATCTGACTTTCTATAAAGAAAATTAAAAATTCCTAATATGTGAAGAAAAATAATGCATATAATTAAACTTACATCACTTACTGCCTTTCAAATTACAATATGAAACATTAGGACACAATATTTATAACTATTGTATTTTATATTTAGAAATTAAAAGCCTCCCTGTGACATAGTAAAATGAAATTATAGTAATAAATTCTGAAAAGAAAAGAGAAGTAATACATTTTACAACTTCTGAAATATTTTTTTATACATACAAAGGTACAAATGTTGTTTCTATAGTATGGTAAAATTTATATTCTTAACAAAATTTTTAAGATTTGTAAAACAAAAAAAAAATTCAGGAAAATCTTATCAAAGTTTGCATTTAAAGGTGAAAAGTAATTAACAATAGGCTTTAACATCTGTCAGATGCAATGGGCCTGACCAGATCTGCTGGAATATTGTCTCTCCTAGAAATAGTAGGAGTTTGTGCCTCCTAACAGTTTATTTACACTGTCTTTTGAGTCCCCTATTGAGTTGACCCTCCTTCTTTGTGGAGTGCAGCTATTACCAAATTGATCTTCCAGGCACACTGTACCGGAATTTGTCATACATTTAAAGATTAGTAAAATTTTCCCCTTTTTTTATGGGGGGGGGCAGGGTAACCAAGATGTTTACTTTACTTATTTTATGACTGTATCACACAAAATTTCTCTAAGAAGTGTGTATCAAAAAGAATGGCTCAATTCTAAACTGATATATTTATGGAATGACAAAGATCTTGTAAAATAAAATTATGTTGCTAGACAAGGTGTAACCTAAAGTTTTAAGGTAATGCAATTAGAAGCTGTTTATGAGTGAAAGATAGAGAGATCAGCCATAAATTCAGTCTGTTGAGAAGATGGCTTCTACTCAACACACATTGTTATACGTTCTTCAGTTTACCAAGACTAAGTAATAAATATTACAGTGCAGCTTGCTTTATGTCTACATTTTGGATTTGATCTGCCATTGGCAAGCAGTATTCCCCATTGATAGAAACAATTCAAAGAAATTAATATTTGGGAAAGGTTAAAAGCCCAAGTCAACCTGCTACTTCTACAAGAGAGGTGGAAAGAAGACAAACTTAGCGATCATCTTGATGTTATACATGCTGTTAGATGTAAACATCTAAAACATTTATAATACCATATTGTTGATGAAAACTTTAGTACTTTTAGTTTTTTGCACTGTTTCATTTATTTTGTATAATTTTTTAATAAAAAATTACAGACACAAATCAGGTCATTCTTTTTGATAAACCATCTATTTTTTCAGAAATAAGACAATTTTTCAGAATCTGAAGAACCTGGTTCATGACACTAAAACATATTTACGTTGGTGTTATCTCTAATATGTTTTATCCACTAAAATGGTTCAAAATTTCTGCAATCTATTTAAATGGAATCATCCTGATGAAATGAGGGGTTTGTTAGTAGATGTCAGAGAGAGAGATCTCTTAATGAGCAAGGATTTGGAAGGAAAGAATTGGCAGTGATTCTCACTATGAGGAGAAAGAATAAAGGAAATTCAGAAACAGAGCTGTTGAAGAAACTAATGATAAAAAAATTTTATTTTTTTTCTTCATATAATGATTAAATTTATGTTAAATCAATAGTCTTCTTTTAAATAAATTGAAGTAAAATTCATTGATGCCAATTTCCCCAAAATTACCAATCCCTTTTTAATGCATATTCAACATAAATAATAATTTTATAATAAAATTGTATTTATTAAGGATAAATCTTATAAAGAATAAAACTCAACAGAAAGTAAATAAAATTAATTGATTTTATAAGACACAATTAAGCACACATTAATTTTTTATCTTACTTTCAATTAAACTTTTTACTAGATTTGACTTTTTTACCAATGAAGCTCGCTGGCCATTCAGATTTTTATTCATAACATACAGGACCATAGCCAGAAATTGTTTCCCGGGGGGGGGGACCAAAGAAAAAAGATATTGCTATTTGTGAATGATACTTCAGTAAAACAAAATTAAGGTATAAAGAACAGACAAGGTATGACAATTTTAACACAAATAATTAGAAACATTTGATGACAAATGAGAAAAGGCAAATACAGCAGAATATAGAGAAAATCTTAAAATTTAGGCCAGCGGCTCAGCAAAATTTATTATAAACAAAGCATTTTTTTTTAATTTTTTTTAACATGTTCTAGGCAGATGGCACCTATACACACATAGTACATTTTCTATAACAAAATGGTCTAGAATTTTGGAAGAGGACCGGTTTCCCAAATCCCCCCCCCTTGTCTATGGCCTTGATAACACAAGTTTAAATACCCTTAAAGCAAGAACTTGTAACTCAAATAAAATTTAAGTCGAGACACTCATACGTGAAAGTGCCTACATATATTCTCTAGAACTTATACAGAAGTGTGGCATAAATGTAAATTTTAACCAAGTCTACTAAAAACACTATTTTGAAAATTTCATTGAAATTTCATTTCAGTTCATAGTTTTATCCTTCCTTTCAATATAAAAACATGGATTTTCATTAAAATGTCAAATTGCCAGAAGGTAGGCACAAATCTTAAATTTTATATATATTTTATGCTTTAATCAAGAGATTGTTAACCCATTGATAATATACTACTAATAGTCTATGGAGAAATTTCTGGTAGATCATAGTGCGATGTTCCGGTTGCATGACCTGGAGTTGATATACTTAGCTGAAGGCAATGTTCAGCTATATGCATTTGCATAAAAAGTTTCTTTCACCATAGCAAAAAAGTGGAGAAACAGATTAACTGATATTCATTTGGACAACTGCATTCAAATGGCATTTACTACTTTAATCTTCGAAAAATTAAAACCTTGTTGATGGCCATAACCATTTTATTCATGTTTAGTATGCTTAAAATCAATTCTAACATTTCTAATATATTGCTAACAATGCTTCATGTTTTTATATAAATTCAATTTCAGTTTATCTTTATAACATACCATTTTAAAAAATTGATTTCATATTTACAAGAAATGTACAGTCATGAGCTATAAAAATAAATTTAAAAGAAAAATTCTTATTTCTTACCTGGTTTCTTTTGGTAACTCACAATAGGATTTAGAAACACTAAGGTTGCCCAAAAACTTAAATTTGGAGACTATAGTTTTAATCAAAGAATTTTAATACTTAATATATAAGATTTGTGGTAACAGTCACACAGAAATATACTTTAGTTTCAAAACTTATTTTTCATTAATTTAAAAATGAAATTTTGCTAGCTTGTAGAAAATGTTTATGCTCATTATTGTTAAACTATTAATATCAAAATTTAAAAAATTACTTTTTATTTAAAAAGTAGAAACAAAAATTGGCTAATCAAATAAATAAATCAGTAAATAATACTCAAAAATCCAAAACGATAGTATAAAAATTTCTTGTGAGAATCTTTTTTACAGAAAAGGTTAGAAAAAAAAAACTTTCAAAAATGTAGGCGACAAAATTTTAAAAAATACTTACAGATTAGATTTTTCCATTGATTCGGTTATATTAACAATATTTTGAAAGACTACTTCTGATGACTCTTTAGAATCATCCCCAACTCTGTCACCTACAGTTAAAATATTCAATAAATCAACTAGAGTCTCTTCAAAGACTACAAAGGCATGGCATACAGGCAACAAATGTAATGTAATAATTTTATAATATATTCTACATACGAGTTACTTTTAAAAACATAATATATATATATATATATATATATATATATATATATATATATATATATATATATGTATATATATATATATAGCCCTAGTTATAAAACTAGGGATGGGGCTAGTATGTGAACAGAGGTGCATGCTGCAGGTGGCCATATTTCAAGGGTAGCAAATTGAATGAATATTAAAGAATGTTAACTAAAGCTTTTATATATATATATATATATATATATATATATATATATATATATATATAAACAAATTTTAGTGAAAATAGTTTAAAATCTATTTTGTCTTTTCACGTTTTTGTGACTGGAAATTGCTATTATAAACTTTGGTTTGAATATGTCTTCTCATATTTTTTTTATTTATAAACTAACTGATGTGCAACATACTAATCCATTTTTAAAGAAATTTTTATTTATGAAATTCAAGAAATACCACTGAAAAACTCCAAACGGATTTGCAATAAGACATAAAATATATGTTATAATTTTGATACCAAACTTTACTGTCTTTTGATAGAATTACTTACAACTGAAATATAATTTTATGATTGTATGATAATTTAGAATCATCAAGTATTATTCATGATATGTTAAATAAAAAAGCAAAAAGAGTGCAGTTTTTGGGTTCATTTTAATAGTTCTGTTTTTTTTTTTTAGATATACATTTTTATTAACTTAAAATAAATGTATGATGTATATTTCTTTTATTTTTTTATACCTAGTCAGTTCTAAAGAACAGTCATATAAACATAATAGTAAGCTTCTTATTGGATTGGGGTCAGTTATGAGTCTGTTAGAATCAATATTGATGGGGATTGGCAGTCAAATACTGTTCTGCACACAGATGACTATTAACCAAAACTAGCACTGTGTGTGTATATTATATTATATATATATATATATATATATATATATATATATATATATATATATATATATATATATATATGTATATATATATATATAAAAGTGTGTGTGTGTGCTAGTGGATGCATCCTTATATGTACATTTGTTTCTATATAAAACCACATGGTTTGTATAAAACACCAGATCTTTGAAAGCATCATATATATTTTAATATCAGTATCAAATACTGGTAATATTAGAATTAAAGTAAATTAAACTATGATTCATGCCAGTCAACAATAGATATCAGCACAAATAATTTTTACAGATGAATGTCATATATATGTGTTTCTTAGAAGCCAATGTGACAAAGTAAATTTTTAATATTTCTTGAATTTTGTAAGAATAAACAGAATAAATTATAATATTTTTAATTATTAAAGAGTGCATTCATTACTTTTGACAGTAATTATTATTGATATTTTTTAAATTTTTAATAAACCAGTCAAATGCATCATATATGATGCACTTGTACTGCTTCATATATGCAAAAAATTAAATATTACAGATATGTATGTATAACTGTACATAAAAGCAATTCAAAAAGTCTTTTTTTGTGTGTGTGTGTGTGCGTGTGTAGAAATAGTACAAAATATCTTCATTAGTCCTTCACATACTTCTGGTTCATAATTTTGCAGTTTCAAGAAAGGTTTATTAACTGTATTTTAAAAGTAAACTAGTTTGAAATCAATTTGAATTTCAAAATCATGCAATCTTTACAAATAAATGCACAATTTTACAATCCCATTATGTACACTGTGAAAATAAAGCATTAAAGTTGGTATGTTTGGTTTGGTTTGGTTAGGAACTTCAGTTAAATTTTTGCTACATAAAGGCTAATTAATGAATGAATAATGTAATATTTTATGAAAAAAAATTTTAAAAGTTTTCTATTTCAAATTCTTAATGTGATTATCCATTAATGAAAAACATGAAGAAAAGTGTAAGCTAAGAATAGAAATTAAAAATAGTTTATTACAATAAAATTTGTTATACCTGTTTCAGATTTTACATTGCTGTCTGTGGCTGGAAGTCCATTATCAGCATGCATTTCTTCATTAATCCTTCTAGCTTTTTCAACTATAAATAAACATTTTACAAAAATGAAAATCTAGGGAAACATTCATTAGACAAAAAAACTTTTAATTAACCAAATATTTTATTTCAACAACCATATTTATAATTATATGTTGATTTTTAATGTACAGAGAATATTTAGCAGCATAAAAAAAATCAAGAGAAAAAGATATTAAATAACATTATATGATGGATCTGCAGCCCTTCAGTACTACAGTAAGTACAAGCCTTATTTAATACTTAGAACTCAAAATTAATGGTTATAAAACATATTCCTAAATTTGACAATAGTGATAAAAGCATTAACATCATAACAGCACACATATTCCACTGGACTTCCAGTTAATATAGAAAATGCCATATGGCTGTCAACCAGATATTACAAACATTGACCATGTGTCAAATGGAAATTGTGAATTGTTGAGAAATCAATAGTATATTTTGGCATTTACTTGTGCATAAGTTACTAAAGAAGCTATTTGCTACAGATGCTATTGAGCAAAATGCTAGCTCAATTTTCATATTGCAGAATGTTTTTTTGCTTTATTTATTCCTTATTCATATTTATTTGATTAAAATATTTAATTTTCATTAAATTATGGATTATAAATATTCTTATAAACATATCACCATATATAAACAAAAAAATAGTTTAAAAAAGCATTAAAATAAAAATTAAAATAAATAATAGAAAACTTACTAGCTGCAGGTACAGGATGACTGGGCTTTCTGGTTTTACCAATGATGTTTTCCATGATATATGACTTTCGATCTCTTTTCTTCTCTTTCTTATGCCTTAGAGCACCAATACAATGTTCTTCAACTACTTTTGCGCAAGATTTGTGAATATTCATTTCACAATCTACAAAAAAGAACCAATGTACAGAATTTTTTTGTCTGAATTCAACATCAAGTTATTCTTTTAGGGAAAAAAAGCAATTTTTACCCCAAAAAATTTAAAAAGCATGAAAGCTAACACAATAACATTGCTTTTAAATTTGATGATAGAAATGAAATACTCTAATAAAAAAAGAAATATTTATTCCAATGACAAAATGATGTGTTTATATATATGTATGTATACCCATTTATATATCTATATATATAAATACATGTTTGTGTGTGAGCATACCTAACTTATTCTTGAAAAATATTCTTAATTTTAAATTTTAAAATATGGTCAATAAAAATATTTTTTCATTTTAAACATGTTCTACACTTTTGCAGAGCACAGTTGAGAAACTCAACTTTACACCAATAAATATTGCATATGACAAACCAAATGTTTGGCAACTTTAGGTGTATATAATAGAATATAAATTATATAAAGAATGGGTATGGGGTCAATGATCTATATTAATATGGTATGGATAGTGCATAAGTCTTAAGCATCATGTAAAGTGTACCTATTAGCTCATCATTGTATATATATATTAAGAAAAATAAATATGCATTAATGAAAGAAACTTACTTTGACATTGATACCCTTGATCACCAACACCCCAGATGATTAGTTGACAATGATTACAAAATGTAACACAGTAATAATGTTGAGGTATAAAATGATGGCCTTGTATAAACATAACCTGAAATCAAATGCTAAAACTTTAGAATGTGCATTTATAAATACAAACATGTACTCAGTATACAGTCTGTTATAGAATAAGACCACTTGACTAGTTACCACTTGTTACTATTTGGCTAACCAACAAAATTATTTAATAAAATTGAAATAAGATTATATGCTATTAATATGAGAATTACAGCAAATTATAACAACTTACATGTTAGAAATTCATTCCAAAAAATTAATAATAATAATAGAAAAAATTGCCAAAATTACCCGCCACAAAATTATAAGACCACAGGTAGGAAAAGAAAGTTTTAAGAAATTTAATAACAGCTGTTTCACCACTTTTCTGAACAACTTAAAACACTAAATTTGGAATCAAGCTAATTAAATTTTTTAGGAAAGAATTTTGAATATTGTTTCATTTCTCCATAATCGTAGCTTCTAATTCATAGGCAGAATGATATTACTTGTTACTGCAAAATACTTACTTAGCAAAATAAATAACTTCACATATTGTCTATAGAATTTAGTTTCAGGGCTATGTCTTGGACAGGATACAACATCAAACATTCCTCTTTTAAATCTAATTTTTATTATATATTTTGGCCCTCCTAAATGTGGTCTAAAGGGTATCAGCCTTATCATTGTCTGGGCTCATCATGCCATCAACTTTTTGTAATTACATATTCTGATGATATGAGAAAGAGCCCCACATCAAAATGGTATCAGAATTTAAATAAACCATAACAAAACTGAAAAATATTTTATTTGCTTGAAAGGGATATTAAAATTCCTATAAAAAATATTCATTGGCAATATCTTTTTAAAACACTTGAACTCTAGAATGCATGTCTTTTCAGATTAATATAACTTGCATAGTATAATAAGCAAGTTATAATATAATAACTTGCATGCAAATATAAACGTGGAAAATAAAAGTATTTTGCCTTTCCTTTTCAGGTGAAAGAATTTTAATAAATGTTTATTTCATTCAGCCTGCAAAATCCTTGTTACATTTATTTCATTTAATTTAAATAGTTCATTTTTTTAAAGAATGAATTTTATATAATTATTACTTTACATTATTTATTAAACATATTTATGAATAAAATTTTATTATACTATTAAATTCATCTTAAATAATATTATTAAAGTTAACAGCTAAAAGGAACACATTGTAATTTTTTTTCAATCTGTTCTTTTTAGCTGTTAAAGAATGTATAAAATAAACTTTAAGATTTTGAATGTTGTAAAAAATACCTTAAAGTAATGTAATGCTCCTTTATTTTATTCCATTACATTATCATAGATATGTAATATTTATTTAAATACATAAACCAGTGTAAATATACACATACATACCTTCTTATTCCTTTGAAGAAATCTAAAAAGTGATTTCTCTTTTGCTACAAATGTGGGGCATCTCTCTAAGATAGCAACTGCTTGAGGACTTTTAGCACCAAACTGCTTCAATATGGTTGCTAATGCATAAGCTTTAGCAGTTGCACGATCATCACCTCCTTCCGAATCATCTCTGTAAATAATAAAAAAAGATATAAGCTAACAGCAAAATGTTATAAATTACTTTTTCTTAAAATCTATATTTAAAATAGGACCGCAATCAAAAAGTAACTTGACTAAAATATATAAAAGGAGGATTTTGTTCCCATGCATACATTTAAAAAAAAATAATAATATTGTAAACACCACGACTACTTAATATTGTTAATAAATTATACACACTTTCATAGACCTACAACTTATTTTATTTGAATTTGAAATAAGATCCTCCAATTCTTTAATAAAGAAAACAGTCATACAATAGCTAAAATATTAGTTTTCACATTAAAAATAGCTTATAAAATTTAATAAAGAATAGAATGCAACTACTGCTATTTGACAGAAATCGTTACATTAATATCCATTAAATTATTATTATTACATAGAGAGTAGAATGTAATCAAAAATAGGGGTATACCACTAGATATCATAACAGTCCAAAATTTAAAAAAAAAAATTCAATTTTCTGTGGCAAATAACTTTTATATTATAAGTTATATTGAATTTTTTTCTTTATATATGATGTATATTTCTTTATATATGAGTGATGATTGGAATCAAAAAAGATGTACAACTAGATGTTAAAACAGTTCTAAATACAAAATTTCAACATTCTATGTTGAGTTATGTGAAATATGTACATACATAAATACATGTGCATAGATGTAATATCAAAACTAGCCAAAATTAAAACAGAGATTATCAAAATTGTTATTTAAAATTTCAAAGTCAAAGTTTCCTTGTACCTACATACAGATGTCATGATGAAATGTTGACTCAAGCATGGTCAAAATGAGCATTTCTGTTTAAACATGAACAATGAAGTTTTTTGCAATCACAATACTTTCTTTACTTCATACATGAAGTAAAAAAAAAAAAAGAGATAATTTTAAATATTATTAATAGCAGTATGATAATAAAAGTATAAACATATAAATTTCAATAAATAAAATAAGAAATGGGCTAATAGGTGACATAAATTTTAAATATTAGTAAGAAATAATCTACATGTCTCAATAAAGTTCCATCTGCATATTAATTTATATTTATGCATGCTTTAAATTACAGCTATTAATACTGATTTGTTCGATTTCAGAAAGCTGTGAATTGAAGTACACCACAGTTTGGAGACAATAGAGACTCACAATGTGATTATACAGTGACAGCCTTCAAAAGGTCAAGAAATTCTGGGAAAAACTCTGGATGGTAACTACACAGACAAGTTTTAAGAATAATAACAGACAAGTTTTAAGAATAATAAATAATTAAGTTTATATCTTGATTCTATTTTAACAATTAAAACTTTTAGAATATTTTTGTTAATGTCTTTTTGCAGGGATGGTATTAAATTCTTTAAAGATTCTTTAAGTACCAAGTTACTGTAGCTGTTGCTGTCCTGCAATTCAATTTTAAAATAAGCTTGTTGATTTACATTTCTTTTAAAATCTTCTGAAATGCATCTACTTAAAACCAGCATTAAACTCTCATAAATGAAACTGCATTGATTCAAAATTAACAAAATTATATTAGCATTGTATTGAAACAAATCATACTATTGCAATGTTTTTAGAATATAGCCTGCCCATACATGAAAAGAATATTCAAGGTATCATGCTTTCTTTATACTATTAAAGAAGTTATAAAGACTGAAAAAAATGAAATACTTTACATCAAATAATATTTTATTTGATATTATTAAGTCTACTAATGCAAAATTAGAAATACTTAATATCATAATTACAAAAGATTAAATAAAACAAACATTTAATAAATTATAAAGAGAGGCTAGAATATTTTTGCTTTACTTTTATAATTGCAGATAAATATACATTAATATTTTCCAAGGAATAATTTAACCTTTCACGTATATTCAAGTATATATTAATATTAACCCTTAACATTCAAATGGTTAGGCTCTGAAAATATGTATTAATGCTGTAGAAATTGAAAACATGCATTATAGTGACATTTAATTTCTGTTATCTCATATATCAATACTGAAAAAAGTATATTTAGACATACTAAATAATTTACCACATCCCTCAATCTGTTGATGTATAATAAATCTCTAGCATTAAAGGTTAAAATAAAATCAAAAAATAAATTTAAAGTAAATTAGATAAACAAATGGTAACAAGGTTTAGGTTTAGTTTGGAGAGCTACCATGTACTTTTTTACAACACAAAGGCTAATGAGACCGGAACATACTGCTTAAAGCCAATTCCGAATGGCTACAAACACCCATGCCACGGTGCAATTCACACCCACAAACTCTGGTACCGAAGATCAGACAAATGGTAATAAATAAACTTTATAACTGAATCTATTTAAAAAGCACTCACATGTATGGCTTTGAATTTTCTAAACAAGGGACTAGCACTTGCTCAATTATTTTTAATTCTTTGATTTTGTCATTCATGGCTTCTTCAAGTTGATAATCAGGTGGTCCAAAAATGTTAGCTAAACCTACAAGAATAAATATAAAAAGAAAAAAATATACAATTCAGTGTTTTATATATAATGATATATTTACATGTACAGAGAAAATCTAAAATAATAGACCAACAGCCCACAAAGTGAGATGTTCAGTGGGTATTAAGTAACACTTTGATTAGCAGAGTCAAAACTTATATTCACCTTATTAATATTAAGCACCTTATTATTATTAATAGATTTTATGTTAAATTATATAAAATGCTTTTTTAAATGATAGCTAGTTAACATGTGTTCACTAAAATTTTTAAAAATTTAAAGTTAGGTATAAAATGGCAAAAAAAATTTGTTTCCCCAGAACATCAAATATCTAACTATAAAACACCTTAGTACTGTGAATATGTTAATTCTTTTATTATGAAAGAATCTATAGATGATTAGAATAAACAAATTTACAAGAGAATAAACAAAGGTAGAACTACACTAGTGACTAAACATTAAAACATCTGAGATTTCATCAAAATTTGAATCCAAAAGATTGGCAAGGATCTTTTTAAATTTAAGGGTAGATATATGTAGTACATTTTGGAAAATGCTAATTCTACACCTTTCTCGAACTTTATTTGGCCTAAAGTTGTCACAAAAGTTGACAACTAAGGATAACTTACCATGTACCTTGGTTTCACTACCAAATGAATCCATTTCAATGCCAAATATGATTAACACAGAACTGTTACAGGAAATTATGTTTTTATAAATAGTTTGCAATAGTATAAATCTATTAAAAGGAATACTTGCATTGAAAGGGATGTCCAGTACAAAGATTAAATAAATTTTGTCGAAAACAACTCAACAAAGATCTTAAATATGAGAGATAAACAGTTTAACTTTCAGTTCATGTAGTCTGTTTTAAGAGATTGGTGTATGGGATAATTTGAATAAAAATATATGAATAGTTGAATTTAGCAGAGTAAAATTCTGACTTTTTTTTAATTACATAAAAAGAAATTTTAAAAACTTATTACTATGACAAGTAATGTGAAATAACAAAAACTTGAAGCATTTTTAAAACTAAAGTTTAGTAGACAAACCAAATTTTGATATTTTCAACCAAATTTTTGATACTGTACTATTTTCTGGAAGCTATTTATTTTGTTGATTTAAAACTAATTACCTGTTTTAATTTTAATTATACTCCAGTAATATCTTAGAATTAGAATAAGATTAGTGTATCTTTGTTTTTATGCTTAGTATGTGCATCTTCACCACAACCATCTTAACCACGTATGTGCATTGATACAGTTGACTCCGCTCGATGTGATTGTGAATCAATGACTTATTGTTATCGAAATCACTTGGTCCTGATTTTCTCTATTCACTTGTATGTTAAAATTATCGTTTTATGTGATCATTACATCAGTTAATGTTATCAATTTTTGAATCTCATTTTAATTGCCAAAGGAATAATCACATCTATTCAGAAGGAACCCATCCTTTCTTTTCCTTAGCTGTTATTTAAATTTTTAAAAATACTCCCTCTTCCAACTGGGGGAATAGAGAATGAACAAAGGAGTGGAAAATTACATGTTCCTGAAATTTTTCAGAAATACGCACACCATGCTGGTGGTCAGTGGTTGTCAGATAAGCAGAATGCAATACATTCTTATCAGAACTGAGAAGGAACATATTCACATTTTATGCCTTGCTTGCTTACATACAGCTTGTCAATATGGAAACCAGAAAGCAAAATGATTTAACATTTAAACAAAAGATTGAAATTTTAAATTTATTTGACAGGTTGATTATGATTACGAACAATTTATCAAAGAGTTCTTAGAAAAAATTGTAGACAGTCAACAATTGATCAATTTTTTTTTTAAATTATGCATACAATTCTTATGTTTTAAAGGATAATATACATAAATGCAGGATAATGTAAGGTGTGTGTTTTCAGTTTGTTTTGAAATTTAATACATGTAAATTAAAGGAGGGGGGTAAATTTCTCTAATTTTGCATATCGTTTATTGTTATTAAAATCATGGTTTCCCAAACTGATCACCTTAAGTGGAGTTCACTGTACTATTATTTATTTGAGACATTAATAATATTGTGCATACTTCTATTATTTTTTGAAGGATTTTCAATTGGTTATTTAAACATTCTTTTAAACCAAGATATTACACACTGCACATAGCTCAAAGTGTCATTTTTTAAAAAAATTTCATAAAAAACCAAAAAAAAGATAATTGCCCTCCAAACTGGGATTTAACATAAAAAAAAGAAAGGAAGAAAGAAAGAAAAGAAAAATAAACTGTTTTATGATAAACAATTAACTTCTTTTAACAATATTTTCACACAAAAATTAAGAAAAAAATTAGTAAGAAATTTTAAATCCATCAATAATATGCTTACCCATTGTCCTTTTATTTCGAAAATCAGCTAAGAAATCATTTAATTCTTCCTTTGCTTTTTTCCTGGCTTCTTTGAACACTTCGCGCAAAATATCTTCTTTATCAATGTGATTAAGAAGAACTTCATCTGTAGTAAAAAAAGAAGAGCAAAACAAATTTTTCAGAGGACTAATATACAACAGCATTTTTTACTATCCCTTAAATAATTTGATAATATATATATATATATATATATATATATATATATATATATATATTACCATAGTCATAAATTAAAAACTAACTGATAAAAAGTCATCAAGCATACTGCTGACACTTTTTAACAGATGCTTAAAGCATAACAAATACTTTTAATGGTTATTTCATAAAATAAATATAGCACAAGAACAAGAATTCTTTGTGCGAATGATATCAGGAAATTTCAAAAACATAAAAAATCATATAAACAAAAGGTAAAGATTTTTAAAAACTCAACAGATGGATAAAAATTTAATCAAGCATATTGCTGTTGCTTTTTTAAACAGATACTTTAAAATATTTCAACTGGTTGATACATAAAATTAATATAAATTTTACAAGAAAAATATTCATTTACACAATCTCAGGAACTTCCTTATATATCAAAAAACCACTTCAATAACACTAGAAAATAAATAAGTGATATATAAATGAAATGCTTATTTCTTTAAAATAATAAAATTTCTTGATTTTTTTTTTTTTAAAGGTTTTATTTCAAAATCAAGAGAAAAAAAGACTCACCTATTTCATGCAAAATTGTTTCATCAACCAGAGAAACTTTAAGAGGCTAAAATGAAAATAATGTTCTGAGTAACATAAAATTTTAAAATGGAACTAAAACTTAAAATGATAATATAAACTCATACAGCACTTTAAAGGGTTATATACCTTTAGATAATTTTATATAATTTTTTTTAGGAATTTTAAACTGCTTATTTTGTAATCAATTATTAGATTTTTCAAATTCGCAGTTCAAAAAAGAAACAGTCAATGCTAACTTTTTATTAACAAAAATCATAAACATACAGTATACTTCCAAAAAGAAAAATAATTATTCAAATTCAAAACTATAACAAACAATAAAATTAAATTAAAGAAAATAAATTCAAGCAAACATATTCATAAATGCAGCATACCTATATCAGATTCTTGCATTTGACAGAATGTTAATTATTGTACATTCATCTAAAACTCTGAATAAAGTATCATGAACTAGAAGGCAAATTTTACATAATGCTAGATTAATTATTAGGTATTAAATAAAATAAGAATAATATTTTTTATAAAATAATTTGCCTAAATAGTAAGGTCTTACATACTTCTTTGTATAGATTATGAATAATCACAAGCTGTACAAATCACATAATGTTGTATTAAAAGTGACATAATAAATTATATACTCACTGCACCAGGCACCAAAAAACTAGAATGAATTTCATAAGCCCACTTTTTCATTTCTTTTCCAGTACCTTGTTGATACATATTAGATATGAGGTAAAAGAACTGAAATGTAATGATAACATTATTAGCACTTAATGTTTAATGCTACATAATTTTAAATATTTTATAATAAATATTTCTACAAAAGAGCACTTAAAAATATATAGCAGAATATAAAATACTACTCAAAAGTAATTTAAACAGTGTGTTTAAGAACTTTTAGATAATTAAGCATTTCTCATTTATTTATATATTAAAAAAACATTGATTAAACTATTTGCCTTGCCATATATAACCTATTTTTAAAAAATAAATAATCATAATTCATATCAAACTAGAATAGTACTAAACAGTAATGATTTAAGGTAAATGATGGATTTTAAGATTATTCAAACATATTTCAATACAAAATTTATAGTACATTTTTTTATATCACTAAAAATAGGCTTAACTGTTTATCTCAGCATAAATATATCTTTAGTAAAATAAAAATTAATAATCCCAAATTCTTACCAAACTAGAAGGGTCACTGTTTGACATTAAATAATGCAAGAAAACTGATAGATGTGCAGGATGCCTTACAAGTTTCCATAATCCACTGAATGGACCATGGTCTTCTAAATGTCCCTGAAAAACACAATATAAATTAGTAAATAAATACACAACACTTAAGAGTTTTGAATTTAAGAAAAATAATTAAAAGTTACCATTTCTGTGTCAGATGAAAAGTCATCATCCTCCATACATATTATGTTTGGATTTTGTCCTAATTTTGATATCACTGACTGCAGATTAACTTCATTTGCAGAAGACTCAGGAGGAGTGCCATACTATAAAATTTGATAGATCAATTTTTAATAACTCTTGAAAGTATACATAAAATTCAACAGAATACAAAAACCAACACATATATTAATTACAATACATTACACAATCTAGCAAAAATGAGTAGTGGTAGCTCAGTCAGCAAAGGTATCTGTAACCAAAGGGTTATAAGTTTGAGGCTTATGACAATCATAGATATGCTGTGTTCATTAATGGCAGCTAGGACACATAAAATAGTTTCCTGGTCTCACTACCCTACAAGTTCCCAAACAATACCTCTGAAAGTGGCAGGCCAAACCTGGAGGGATTCTGCTTGTTCCCTGCTTCCAAATTCCCACGATCCGCATTGTTTGTGATGTCCCAAAAAAATAATATTGACTGCTTATATGCTGCTTCTATTATAAAATGTCCACCAAATATCTGAGGCTTGGTAGTGGAGAATACCATAAATGCAAGTGCCTTAACATTGGAAATAATACTACTAATAAAACAATCTGACAAAAGGGCATTACAAAGATGGTTTAGATTGGGAGTATTATGGTCTAGTTTATTGCTACACAAGGGCTTGTGAGGCCAAAATCTACTTAGAGGGGATTCTGAACAGCAATGAGCAATCATGCCAGCAGCATAATTTGAAACAGTAGACTCCAGTATCAAAAGGCAGTGCCCCAAAATTCAGCATCTGGCTCCATTTCAAAGATGAGTGTAAAAAACTACAGTAAGATTAGAAGTTAGGTAAATGATTACATCAAACAACAAAAGTTATATAAATCTTCTTGTAAGGAAAGAAAAACTTATTAAATTCACAAACTTTGAGATTATAATCTCTCTATGTAAGTGAGCATTTCTTTGAATGCCTACATATACATTTTTCTTTTATTCAAATCTACATGGACTGTCAATGACTAAAAACTTCTAACAGCAATTTGATAACATGAAAAATACTGTTCATAGTAAAGTCTTCTGCTAATAGTAAATTACTGTTAACCCCTTCCAGTACGATTTAATAATGAAAAACTGTGCGTGAAGTAACCATTTATTTTTTATTTAAAAAACTTATTTTATTTTACAATTCTTACATATTCTTAAATAAAATCCACTTTTTACATAGTGTTAAGTATCAGAAATGGTAAAATTAAGATAATAGTCTTCAAGCTAGTGGTACTTTTCAAAACAAAGTGCAAAGTAATTCTGAATTGTTTACATCGCCAAGGAGTCTCACTTCTAATTTGATTCTTGTAACACAGACGGCATTTCTTAGTAGGTTTTCTTTTATTCTGACTCATCAATTTGGCAGTGACTTGTACCAAGAAACTTTAAATAAACAATATGTAATAGTGACCTGAGATTTCCACAAGTAACAAAAGTGTTGCTAAATTCAGTACACTAAAAATTTTAAACTAAATTAATTATCATATTTATCTGTAACTTTAGTCGCATGACGAGTGTAGCTCGTTATTGTGCGGTATGGAATGAAAAACCAATGACGAGCTAGACTCGTCATTTTACCGGAAGGGGTTAACAGTAAAATCTGTCTGTATACTTTCCAGAGAAATAATAATATTGAATAAAGTAAAATTTTGAAATACAGCATAACAGAATAATATGCATTTTTGAAAGTCATCATGTGAATAAATTACATGTATCCCATTACTTTCTAACTATAACAAAAAAATTTACAGTTTTTTCATTTTCTTCTTTTTTACACATTGCAACAACTCATGAATACTAAAAGGCATGAAGAAACATGGGCAACACTGAGTACCAAAGATAGCTAAAATTATAATTTTAAAAAATCAGCTTTAAGAACATTTTGAACACGATTTCTTGAAAAGACTTGTTTCAAACTACATACCTCTTCATGAGCAACATTTTCATCTTCAATTCCATCCCCAGAGCGACGAACTTCTTCTGACTCAGGAGGCACTATTGCTGGAGATGTTGTTGGACTTTCAACAGCACTTTCATACTGTCCCAGAGATGAACCCTTAAAAAGATATTACATATAGATTAACTATAGTAAATACTTCTTTAAATTGTTTTTAAAATAATCTGAAACTAATACTTAAGTATAACTTAATAATAAAATAAATGGGCAGCAATTCTTCAACAATAGTACACAAAAGATATTTGATTCGTCCCATTGAATTTTTACTACCATAAAACAGTAATATTGTTTATTACAGAATATTTTTACATTTGCTGTCAACTTTATTTAAAAAAGATATACATTCATACAAAAATAATTTACTTATTTTTCAATTTGTACATCATGTTGGATCTTACATTTTATATAAGCTAGAAAATGTTATAGAAATATTTAAGTTATGGTTTGGGGGTACACAATTATAAAATTAACAACTTTTCCTTTAAATTTATCCAACTAAGTTCTATAAAATAAGTAATTTCCAATACAAGCTTTTGTATTTCCTTAACTCTTAAAAAACATGTTTTTAAATTTTAATTAATAGATCTGTGCTTTTTTCCACATAGTAAAATCTTGCTAGAAATTATATTTTGTGCAAACTTGAAAATATTTAAGAAAAAAAAAGTTCTAGTTTTGGAGGTACACAATTAAAAATCAAAGCCAATATTTCAATATAACTCTTAAATCTAATAGATTACAAGTTTTATCAATTGGCAATCCATACTTTATAAAGTTAGAAGTTATAAATCATGTCTAAGCAATAATTATACCTCCTAAAATATAATACTGTAAACACGCACAATACCAAATAATTCTAGATTTTTTAAAAATGTTTTAACCTTTTATTCATTTAGTTCTGTAGAATTTCTTGATATACTTCATACACTTAATTTTAAATCTCAAAAACCTAGTCACGTGGAATGCTCTACAATAACCACTAAATTACATCACTAAATTTAGTGGTTAAATTGAAGTAACAACATTCACTTTAATATAAAATATTTGTAATCAATATGCATTCAAAACTGACTCAATAGGTTTTATTTTTCAATGACAAAATCTTGTGTAAATTATAATGCTACCTTAAACAAAAGGAATAAAATTACTATCTATACTCAAGAAAAAAAAGAAAAAACATACTCCCATCATCCAAAAATATGGTATAAATTTCTTTTAAAATGTGGTATTAACAAACTAATATATTAATATTTTTTATACCTAAATATGAGTAGTTAGGTTACTAATAAACAGGTGGCACTGAAATAGTTGACATACATCAAAAATAATTAACCATATAGTGAATTAGGTGTTAAAAGGAAACTGATATATGCAAAATCATAAATACAGCAACTCTAATAATTAAACACAATGTTCATTCTTCATAGTACATTACTCAGCGAAAGACCGACTTTATACACATTACAAGTAACAACCTATGTCGAATTGAGCTGAATTGAGTTCTTGGAATTTGGTTTTACAATTCATCAACAGATTAAAAAAAACTGAACTTCAAAATGTCAAAGTGATTAACACTGTGAACTACAAAATGTTGAATTTTAATCGAAATTTGTAATCAAGTGCACAAATAAAGTTCCAAAAAGTTCCTAATCAAAACAAAATTATTTCATGATAAGAAAGGTGAAAAACTGAAACACTCTTCTATAATATTGTTTTTGCTAAATTTAAGGTTAGCAATGTAACTGTTTCTAAAACTGTGGACACAGTTTAAAAGCAGTATAGTAATACCCAAAATTTAGTATGATTTAATCTTTTTAAGTGATTCCAAAAAAATAAAACATACAGCTTTCCCAAATCCAATTAACAGAGTAACTTATACAAAATGTATTTAATGAATTAAACATAGAAAAGCTTGACAATATTTTTCTAACACTGCAATAATATTATCTAGAAGAAACTGTGTTGAAAAAAGGAGGGAATTCCTACAAAATTCTGCATATTTAATATGCAGAATTTTGTAGGAATTCCCTCCTTTTTTCTGATGAAGACAACTTTATTAGAAGGCACACTTAGTTGTTGAGCCAGTCACCTGATTATCAAACTAAAATATTATAATATTTTACTCCTATTATTCTTTGCATGACTTTTTATCATTAGACATTAATAAATTATTTATAAACCAAATTTATTCTAAATAACTACAATTGTAAATGTTTGTCATATTTTCAAGCTAGTAAAAAATTTATATATATACTTTGTTTTCAAATAACGGTAACAATATGTTTTGTAATATTCATTATATAATTCAAATTAAAACAGATAGAGCAGTGCATGAGTACTTACGCGTGAATGAATGGCAGGATGAGTAGATTTTGATTCTGAATCTGAACTTATGCTTCTATAACCTCCATATGAAGGTGAAACAGCACTTGGTGATCTGTATAATGATT
The DNA here is from genome assembly GCA_032207245.1 of Pardosa pseudoannulata. Classification (NCBI taxonomy): domain Eukaryota; kingdom Metazoa; phylum Arthropoda; class Arachnida; order Araneae; family Lycosidae; genus Pardosa; species Pardosa pseudoannulata. The sequence continues at coordinate 76,869,862 of CM063510.1, forward strand.
CTGACCTTGGTATTGTACATCCATTGCTTTTTTGGCACTTAATGTTTTCAAGTCCATGAACTAGTGTTTCAGGGCTAGAGCTTTGTCTGGTATGTGTTGGCTGAGGCTGAAAAATAAATTTTGTTAATATTAATTAATATACATTTAGATAGATAAATAAATATGTGTGCATATATAAAGGAATAAACATTAAAGATATCTATTTATAGAACTACACTGCTCATATAGGTTTTTGAAAATGAAAATAAAGAAGTATTTGATGACTTTTTAAGGAGTCTTGAATTTTTAAACAGTGCTCTGACAGTGAAAATTGGAGATTTTAAAGATTTTCAACTTTTTTAAAAACTTCTCCAGAAAAGAAAAGTATAGTTGACAGAAACTTACTCAAATTTATAATTTTAAATACATTTTTTTCCTAAGGTTTATATGATATAATTTCAAGGTAATGCTACTTACTCATCTTTCATGTTCGAGGATATATTTCAAATTTGACTGCTGTTGAAATTTATTAATTTAAGGACTCAAATAAAGAACTTTAAGGGCCTTTCTTAATGAGTTTTAAGGAGTATACAAACCCTGATTTATCTGTGCTACAAAAAATTCAAAGATTTATTTGATTAAGAATAGGAACATATGTTAACTTGACAGAAGTATATTATTTAATAAATAATCTTTATTCTATTTCTATGTAATACCATATAAGTATTTTATTATATATGAAAACAACCTCTCTAAACACAAAAAAAATAAATATAAATAATTTAGGCTGAATGAAAACCTTATAATTCCAAACTACTATAGCAAATCTCTTAAACATTTTAAATTCTGAAACACTAAAATACAATTTACTTTGAATTATATATACATACAGGAAAAAAATTCAAATAAATAGCTTTCTCTATTTTTAACTCCTAACAAATATTTCAACAAGATAATTTTTGTTACAGAAATTAAATGAATTTTCAAATAAAAATTCTAATTATCTTTCAGTTTGTAGTACTGACTGAACTTTTTTTTTTTTCTTTTTTATACAAGTATAATGAATGATTAGTCCTAAATTTTCTACATATTATGATTTAAACTGCATCAACAGATTGAAGAATACAATAAACTTAATAAAGCATTTTTTAATCACAGTTCAGATGATAAAAATTCCAATTTAATACATATTATATAATTAATAGTCACTTCAGAAGTGATCAAAAGTTTTTTTCAAAAAAGACAATTTTAATTTTTATTGATTTACTTATGAATATATAATATTCTGAAAAAGCAAAAGAGATGGAGAGAAACAGAAATTTCTTTACACGCAATAAATTATTTGCTGGCTGCAAATAAAAGGATGTATACAATAAATCTCAGAAGAGACATTGTTACAGCTTTTAAATGGTTTAAAAAAAAAAAAAAAAAAAAAAAAAAAAGCTGAGTTTTAGATTTTATATCATTTATGCTGCACAAAACAATGAAATTTGTTAGAATATGAAACCAATCACAATATAAAATATGAGCATCTTTCCTCTGATTCAACTTGTCTATTTAAAAGTTTCAGATCTTATGTTTATGTATAATTTTTTAAATGTATTTCAAAGACTTCCAAATAGTTTATGAATATTTTACATTTCTCGTCAATAAACTACAGTGATCAAAAAGTATCAGGTGTGCTTTATTTTTTAAAATAAAATGCTAGCAGCTGTTCGCAACTTATGTAAAAAAAAAAATTTAACTCAACAAATATTTTATCAAATAATTCGACCAACTTAATAAACATTTAGCACCCTCAATTTGATTTTTAATTTTCATCTGGAATTAAAATTATTTTTAATGAGGCAAATTTAAATTGTTAACATTTTAAAATGGAAAATGAATTTGAGCAAAGAACATAAATTTAAAGTTTTGTTTCTATAATGAAATTTCTCTTGCAAAGACATTAAATTAGTAATATTGCAAAAAACTTTTAAAATAACACCTGTTTAACACAGTATTTGAATGCTATGAAATATTTTTTAAAATTTTAATTAATCATGTTCAACTTGAAAATCAATGTAATGTTGACTATTTTCTTTGATTGTCATGATGGCCAACTACACAGACTGACAAAAAAATATTATGATTGTTTTGAATATTTTCATGAAGTAATTTGTGGGGAAAAGACTCGAACTGTGACAAGAAAATTTGTGGTTTTTGTACTTCAATAATGTACTTTTTCACAAAACTTTTAACAAGTATGGCTTTACAAGATCTATATTTACCTGATATAATACTACCATGTGATTTTTTTTTTTCATAGATTTAAAATTACTCTACTGTGTTTACTGTTTTTAGTCTATTGATGCAATAAAAGAAAATTCACAATGAACTCAGAAGTAACTTTACAAAAACAATTTTAAAGCATGTTATTGAAGTTTGGTTTGGTTTGGAGTGCTACGGTCTGCTTTTTTTGCAACAGGAGAGCTAATGAGACCGGGACCTACTGCTTAAAGCCGATTTTGAACAGCTACAAACATCCATGCCACAGTGGGATTCGAACCCACGAATACCAATACTGAAGGCCAGCATCCTAACCATTCGGCAAGCGATCGGGCAATGTTTTTGAAGATTTCAAAGAAACATAGAAATGTAAAGCAATTGCACATAATTTAAAGAATATATAATAAACATTATTCAATAAACAGACACCTTTTGATTCATGACAGCATTCCTGATACATTTTTATACAGCTTGACATTATTTTGAAACAGATATTAATATACAAAAAACCATTTTACTTTACAAAATTAAAATTCATATTAAATCAACCATGAACATTTGTGGAAAAATGAGGGTAAAAAATAATTTATTAAGTAAAAACATGACTTTACCGAAAAAGATGACCTAATTTGCCCATGCAATTAAATTATTCCATTAGTGCCATGTCAAGCACTTGTGATTGCACTTAAAAGAAACATTAAACTTTTTTTTAAATGCACCAAAATAATAAAATACTAATTATGTCTATATATCCTCACAGAATAAGCCTAAAATTAATAGTTGTTTTTCAACCAATTTATTTAATACTTATTAGAGCAAACAAAGTGTTGAAATCTATAAAATTTAAAAATAAAACTAATACCAAAGTAAAATTACTCACCCATGTTGTAGTTCTAGGATTTAGGTGCTTCACAATATTTTCAAGAGAAGTTGACAATGATTGTTTTTGTACATCAGCAGATTTATTTTTATCTGATTTTTCATGAGACTCTGTGCAAGGGGATAAAGTTAAATGATATTTGGGATCACTAGAATCAGGTGATGAAGTCAAAGGATGATTAGATTCTTGATTTGCAGGTAATGCTGGAGCTGAGATTTGATGAGTTAAAGGGCGATTATGATGGCCAGGAGTTGGAAAAGACACAGATCGATAACTTTCTTTATCATAAGTATGGCGACCAGTGGTAGGAGATTTTGGAGATCTTGTCCCCTAATGATAAAACAAAATATTAATTCATTTCTATCATACATGTTAAAGGCAACATATAAAATGGAGCCATTCTATATAATGCCTAGCAATTATATAAAATACTTGGTTTTGATCGAGTGATGGAATCATGAAGGGCTATTGAATGCCCAATTGAGCTTGTGTGCTGTTTTAATAGGTATTGTACGTAACACCATATTAACCATACGAATGTTCAAAGGAACACCAAATTTATATGCACAATATCCATAATATGTCTAAATGACCTTATGATTCTTGACAAAAATATATTTTTTACAGTAGTACTACCTCTGTAACTGTCAAATAACTAAAGTAATTCCTTTTGTTCTGAGCATAGCTTGTTTTTATAAAGAAAAAAACAAATCACATTTGCCCTGGCATTTAGGGGAAATATAATCATGGCTTGTGATTCTCATATACATTGCATGCTAGAGTATTTGGAGAAAATATATTCAAGTACGGAAAAAAGATTTACCCCCCACCCACCCACCCACCCCCCAAAAAAAAAAAATATATATATATATATATATATAATTACATGCATGTATATAAAACTCTTTAAATTTATAAGGAAGGTATAACCTTTTCAAATAAATTCTTATTATTTTAGATATCAACTTTTTATAAATTAAATAAATTGTTCTCATTGCACATTATTTAAGACCTTAAACATGTCAAAAAGAAACAGGGCTAAGCAAAAATATGAAATAAAAGAAAAATGAAAACTTTAGGCTGTGGTAAATGTAATAAGTGATTACATTTAGCTATTGTTCTAAAATATTTCAGAACAAAAAAAAAGTTATACCCCAAAATTCTAAAGAAAGCAATATGATTTTCTTTAAAAGGATGTGTAACTTAATCAGAACTAATATTCTTTACATAAAACATGAATTAAATAGAAAAATAATGGTTTCAGGAAAATAAATTAAACAAATATCAAAAAATAAAAAATTTAAAGAATATAAAAGTAGCAAATAAAAAACAGTAAAATTTTAACAAGCCTAATTAAATACATTATTCAGTTATGAGACGTAAATATAACAATATATGCAGGTCTTAATATAACACTTTCCATATAAATCTGTTTTTTTAGCACTAAGTTTATTTAGCCAAATAAATGCATAAAAGATTCATAACAAATAGAATTGCATGTAAATTTTTGAAGCAATTTCTTTTTAAGTATTTTTACCCTAAAACATTACTTTTGTGTTTTAGCAGAAAGCCTTTATAAAAAGTATTTAATTGACTTACAATGTGGTCATGGGGAATACCAGTGAGGTTAAGCAATTGCTCTTCTAAAGTTTTTACACGCTTTGCAGCACCATTAACTTCAGAGCGAATTTTTTCAGATGGGGTTTTAGAAAATTCTGATCGAAGATTCTAAAAAATAAAATAAATTATTCATATTATAAAAATTTTAAACTGAATATAAAACATTTCAGAATAAAATATCTTGTATTAAAAAAAAAAAAGAAAAAAAAATTTATTTTTAATTATTTTAGAGGAAATATTTTATACTAAATAAAAGAAAACATACCACATTTACTAGTGTATAGTGAGAACACTATTCTTTACAATAAAACATGATAAAATTTTATCTCATACCCTACACTTAATGAATGAATGAAATTGCCTATAGGGCAGCTTCTGGGGGGGGGGGGGCATTCCCCGAGAGCACCTAAGAAAAGAGAAACAATGACTGAAGCATACAACTAACAGGAATATCCTGCAGCTCCCAAGATTCAAGAGGGTAACAACCAAGGTACTCAAACCTAAGAGACAAGAAAACCTTGTAACTGTACAAAATATGGCAAGCAGTCTCTTCCTCAAGACAACAGCCACACCACAGGGGTTCAGAACTTATCCCCATTATGTTAAGATGCCTTCTAAAAGCACAGTGAGCAATTAGAAGACCAACCTCCTTCCTCAGGTCATTCCTGTGAAGCATCAAAAGCTCTTTATGGCACAAACTGGGGCAATTATGATTGAGCTCTTTGGCCTGTCTATGACCTCCCCACTTTGCCAGTTAGCACAACATGTACAAGCATGAATACACCAGTATGTACCTGAAGTTTGAAATGAAAGTGATTTACCAGATTGAAACTGATCACCATGGGGACAAAATCAATCAACCTCCAATGTCATCCTTCAGACTATTCCATTCTTATCAAAATCATCACACTTGTTATCAGTTTGAAGTCATTAGAAAGGTTTCCGCTAGAAAGGACAGGGGAACTGAAATTTAACACCTTATACTCCATCTCCTTTTTCAGAAGGTAGTGTACATTAGATTGCATTCACTTTATTCATTTTATAAGAGTGTTTTATGAGGGTGTGAGCATAGTGGAAAAAAGATCTAGTTATACTGCAGTTTCTGAAATGCAAGTAATTAGGTGTATGAAAAAAAAATAGGAACCACACTTCAAGTTAGAAATTCAACACTCAAAGTTAATAATGTTTTTAGTACTGTTGTGTAAAAAGTGCAATAGAAGTGAAATAAAGATGTATCAATATTTCTAGTGAAGGATTTTTTTTTTTTTTCTTCCTACACAACTGTCTTACTTTATGTTTAGTGTACATCTTTTTGACCCAATTTTCTGTAGAAAAAAAAAACAGGTTATACACAAGTGAATGTGGTAACATAATCTAGTTTAATTATAAATGGATCATTACCTCAAGATACACAACCTCCTTCTCCAACATTTTTCGAATAGTATGTATGCGTGAATTGGTAAGCTGCTGTTGTTTTTCAGGCTAAATATATATTAAAAAAGTGTAAAAGGAATGAATAATATCAATATCCAAAAGAAAAAAACAATCTAAGTAGTTTTAACTTACATCAACAGGTTGAGGGGCAGTAATCATGTCAGATGATGGGGATTTATTTGAACTATTATTCATACTGGCAATACTTGGTATGCTAAATGACTGTTGTGGACTCAATGATCCTTTTCCATGACCTAAAGGTTTACCCAATAAAGTAAGAGCCACGTAGGAACCAGCTAGAAACAAAGATATGCAAACATTAACAAATTGATATGATGACGATAACTTTAAAAAAATTACATATAAAAATAATAATAAAATATTAGTAAAGATAATATATCATTAGCATAGAATCTTAGAAAATAATTAAAAAATAAATCTTACATAATCTGTAGGACTTTTTAATGTGTTTTAACAGGACCATCTGACAATTTAATTTTAACATAAAATGTTGGTTTCTCATTAACGTTATAGCCTTTGGGTAAGTAGCATCTCTACCAGGCTTATAACTTAAAATAGGTTTTCGATCACAAGTTCTAGAGTAGGTGTTGTTGTATAAGGATTTAAGGATTCGGTGGTCCTTAATGAATTCTTTTGGTAATCTGATTTTGAGGTATGACAGTTACATCTCTTTTAGTTCAAATAAGTCAGGAGGTTTTTTAAAAAAATTTCTAAAAAGTCATATACATGAGAGGTGTGAAAGCATGAAAAACAGGCTCTCTCAATTATCTTTTCTATTAAGATGAAAAGCTGACTGGTAATTCTGTGCTCTTTTTCCTTCAATGACACTCTTTTTCTTTCAATAAGAACTTCATTTTGTAATGACCATATTAAATATAATATCTGAAAGGACCTTACATGAATCCATGTTCATATGCAGCAACTCTATACTAATATTTAGATTTTTTTTGTTATTCTGTGTCTTTCACAAAATGATACAGCCTTCAAAAAGAAATTAATTATAGTTGAATTGTGTAATAGGACTAGGTGATGTTGTAAGAGGAGATCCTTTTTGTTCCCCACTTAAATGTTCCTTTTGCGTTTCTGGTTTGTCTGGAGAGTTTATGCCCTAATTAAGTATACTACCTTTTAAATTTGATTATAATAATTATTTAGCCAAAAATAAAATCATAAATTTAAAATTTTTTGTTTTAATTGAATCATTATTGTAACTAAAAGATTAAAACAATTAAGAAAGATAAAAAAAAACAATAAATAAATGCCAAGAAGCAATTATTAAATTTTTAAACACAAAAATAAATATTTGAAAATATATTCTTGTATTTTAAAATTTTAAGCTTCTTTTCATAAAAGAGTCATGAACAATAGATTTTGAAAAATTATTTTAAATAGGAATTGAATAGTAGGTCTACTAGCATAACACGCAAACACTTACATTTAATAAGCTCTACGACTTCCTGGTGATTAGACTGAGTAACAAGTGTACCATTAACCTAAAACATAAAAAATATTGAAATACTTAATATTATGTCATAGCACTAACAGAAATACATATGTTCATTACAATATAATACAATTCAACATTGATAGTTTAGTAATGAACTTGATTAATACCTAAATATCTTGAATTATTATTTTCTTTCATTGAATAGGAATAGATTGTTTATGCAATTTTCTTACTAATTTAATTTCTATAAAATTTAATCCTCTCAATATATCCCAGAAGAAAAGTTGAAAAATACATTAAGTATCTCAAACAATACAAAGAGGTCTTTCCAATATTAAACATTTATAGACTTTCCAAAAAAATTATTATTTGTTCTGTGGTAGTCATACAGTTTCCACTAATAATATAACTATTCTTATTTCAACCAAGAAACGTACAAGAAAGATATTTCTATTTAACCTCAATGCATAAAATGTCAATCACTTGTATAAGTGCATGTTTATAAGGGAGATAGGTGAAGAATAGCTACATTTCAAATACAAGAAGACTCAGTAAATTTTTTTTATATTGATTTCCTTATTAACAACCAATGGATTACAAAAATTGATAAACATATTATAAAAATTCCATAAAAAACAAGAATATCTTTCTCAAAATGAATCTCCAAATTTATTTATATAAATATCACAAAGAAAAAAATGCATTTGGTTAGTATTTTACCTAAAAACTCATATTTAAATTCTAAAAAAGTGTTGACTTAATACTTTCCAGTTAAAGAGAATAATGCTACAGAAATTACCAAATTAAATAAATTTCACTAGTGAATATTAAACAAATCAAGTTAGAGTAGTATGAACAGAATACAGCAGTATATAAGTATATAAAAAATTAAATAAAAAATGTATTTTGTTACAAGTTAGATCTGCTTATCATTTTTAATAAATGAGACAAGCTGTATTATATGACAGTTTTACAATATGAGGAATATTTAATAAATATATTAAATTGGATCAAATATGTAATGTTTAAAGTTCCAAACCATCATGCAACTTAATTTTTAAAAATTCTAAACAAGTACAGTTTTAAATAACAGACCTTTTGAAATTCTACTTAACACATTGACAGACAGTAGGAACAAGTGAAATTTGAAAATTAACACTATATATTTTTGTAATTTTTTGAATATTAGAAGTGTAGTTTTACTCTGTCTGTTCAAATGAACTTAATTTTGATTAATTCAGCACCTCAATTTAGGTTATAGCTATAATCATCATGGTGCCAGCTTACTCTAGACCAGGGATGGGCCAAATTCGGCCCGCCGGAAGGATTCATCTGTCCCGCAGATAGAATTTTAAATTGCCAGTCCAAGGCAAATTAAAAGAAATATATATTTATACATTATATATCCATCCCCTTTTCCACTTTTTTAAATATTATATCCCAAATTTATTATCTCACGCTCAGAAGATCAGCGGTATATTTTCTTCTTATATCTGAACAAGTGTTTCAACTTTGAGCCTTAGAAAGAATAATTTCAGAAGTAGACTGACAGATAAGCATTTAACCTCATTCCTTAAAATCAGTATATCTCACTTCGAACCTCAGTATAAGGAACTTTTAAAAATGAAATCGCAATTTCATTCATCTCATTAACATATTTAAACCATAATACTTGTATATTGTTTTTAAAATTTTAGAAAAATTTATCTTGGCTCGCCAAACTTATTTTCTTTCGATTTTTGGCCCACAACTGAAAAAGTTTGCCCATCCCTGCTCTAGACACTAAATAATGGTGGGACAATGGTGACTATAACAGCAAAAATTTAGAAACATAAATGACAGGTTTAACGACTCAAAAAAGCAATTTTTTGTGTGCAACAAAGTATTTTTGGGGGTTTTACACGAAATGTTAGTTCATAATCAAACAAAAATAAATAAATGACAAAAAAAATTTATTATAATTTTATAATTATTACACATTATTTCTGGTGTGGAAAACAAAATTCAACCTAAAAAATTGTTTCCAAAACATGACACTAGGCTTCTACTTGTACGTTGGTAAATTCACATATGTGCTGCTATAGCCGTAGTGTCTAAAAACGACCGTTTTGTTTAGGACGGCTATTGCTGTGATGCCACATAGCCACATAGACGCAAGTGTCTGTCAACGTGTTAAAACATTCATTTATATAATCAACGTTATAAAATAAGAAATGAGAGATTCTAAGAAATATGAAACTCACTTTGATGATCCTATCACCTTGTTGTACTCCAGCTCTAGCTGCAGCTCCATCTACGATTTAAAAAAAAAAAATTAGTATTTTGAATTTCAATAAAACTATTTCATTACTATTATAGAATATTAGTCTACAAAAATTGATAAATTTTACATTATTGGTAAAGTCAAATTATAACAATTTAGTATTTTAATTAAAGATTTTATTCTATATTATCAAATATTCTTCATTTTGCAATAAGCAAATTTAAATTTGTAAGCAGTTTAATTTTCATATAAATAAATTATTACAATACAGTACAGTATATTGACAGATTTATACTATTTTTAAACTCTTTTAAATACATATATCAGCTATTTTTAAAAATTCAGGGAACTTTAATGTATTCTTCTGAAAAAGTATAAAACATTTTACCTTCTTTTACAGATATCACAAAAACTGGATTATCACCAGATACAGTAAGGCCATATCCCTTTTCATCTTTCTGAATGATGACACAGCGCTGAACCATAAGGTCTAGAAATGAAATTTTTTATTATATAAAAATGAACTTAAATTCTATAACTATTCAAAAATTTACAGAAAATGGATAATCTGCTTTGCTACAATTTAATTGGTATGATATTCAAGCATATTGATCAATTAATCATTTAATATTTACAAAATAAATACCTTGTGTATCATTTACTTCAGAACTATGAGATAGCTCATCTTTCTCTTTGTGCAAATGAGAATCGTTCCGACTCAAAATGTTATACCTATAAAAGAAATAGTAAAATTTCAAACACTTTTATTACAAAATGAGAATTAAAAGGCACTTTTAAAAAACTTATGTTCTTCACATTTACTAAATGAAAGAAATTTAACTTTTATATTACAAATATGTCTTCTTACATTCTAGTTTAATTATATATGTAGGAATCACCATATGAAAAACTTATCTTTCAACAATATCTCTTATACCAAAAAAAGAACAACTAAACTCAAAATATTAAATTTTTTTAAAAAATGGTGGCAACAGTTAGTAATGTCCAAAACACATACAAAATCTTATGCCCTATTTTCCAAAAAACTTTATTTTAAAATACTTTCTAAGAAATAATAATGATAGACTTGTACAATACTAGCTGCTAATTCATATATTTAGAAAATAAGCTATAATTAAAAACTGAGTTAATTGTTATTGTTCAAGGTTTCACAAATATATATATATATATATATATATATATATATATATATATATATATATATATATATATATATATGCTGTTACATTAATTTAGATGATTGTTCAACTATATTACATAGTGATTTTAAAATAATTTCATCCACATTTAAAAGACCATGAATATGTGTTAAATAATGATACATAGAAATATATATATATATATATATATATATATATATATATACATAAATCAACAGCTGAATACAGGACCATGCAACTTTGCCAGAATGTCTAGCTAGAATGTATATTTGACTATAATTTTAATTTAGATAAACATAGAGGAAAAATCATATTTAGATAGTATTAAACTTTAAAACAATCTTAAAAAACTACAACTGAAATTTAAAGTATTATAACATTTTGTATACATATATTTAATATTTCAATATATGTATTTATAACAATAATATATATTAGGTTTCATATCCTGAACAGACAGTAAAACTTACAGTATTTAAAAATATGTTTAATGTACATAGGGTCTATGTTGACTTTGTTTACATTAGTACTGACAGTTATCTAGTTTAAAGGTCTTTTAAGTTTTATGATATCTAAAACTGATTATATAAATTAATAACTAAATTGAAGAATTAAAAATTATTCCTAAGAAATTGATTTACAAGCTATACAAGCTGCATCACTCAAAATCTTTATTATTATATTGAAACAAACAGTCACTTTTAACCAACTCACTACATGAAATAAATAAATTTGTACATCTAATAAAATAAGTATGAATGAACTAAATCTTAACTTTTAGATTTTGACTTATTTAAAATAATGCGATTTTTCTAGCTTTCAGCTATATGTACTTTTAAGTAAAAGTATAATAATACATACAATTATATCAAATATTTAACTAAAGGAATAATTTCAAATGTCATAGAATATTTTTAAAAAAATTTAACTGGATTAATAAATATCCCTCCTTTTATCAGTATAAGTATATATATTATCCATTTAAATAATTTTATAACTATGTAACTTTTGCTTTAATGTTATGGAATAACAAAGTTATATAGTACTAAAAAACATTAACACTGCAGTTAGACAACATAGCTGTGTTATTTGAAATAAATAAAACAAATAACTGTACATTAAAACGTACAACCAGTTAATGTATTAATCTTATAATAAATAAACTTGATAAGTAAAGGATTAAAATCCTAACAACTGTAACTATATCAATATTTTTTACATGCGAACAGACATACAGTAGAAACTCATAACTTACAATGCAACAGCTGTACAGATAAATAACTGTCTATATAAAAACAATCGCTATTGGTTCCTACAAAATTTACAATACTGACATACGAATGGCGACTGGTACATTTAACTGCGTGATAACTTAAAATCTAATACAAGTGATAACAACAAAAGTAAAGATCTATTATGATGTATCTAACTATGATAACAAAATAATCTAGTAATGTTATCACATACATTGAGAGCAGTCTTTATTAAAACAAAACATCAATAATTCCAACTGAAGCTACTACAGTATAAAAGCTGTCACCCAATATTATATAAAAATAACTTAGAAATGTTCTCATACGAACTTGTAACGAAGTTTAATAACTATCAATTTAACTTTCTAAAAAGGTAATCATCGTTTGATAGCAACGGGTTCCGTTACTAACCTGATAAAAATTTCGAAGTGATATGTAAACATTAATACAAACAAAACATTGGAAAGAGGTTCACGAACATACTTATCCGGTGATCCAGGAGAAGGTAAGTCCATCCTTGAATTCTGAGCCAAATTGCTGAGATTTTTTGCCTACATCACACCTTTAAAACACAGTAAACACATTAATATTAGTAAACAACGCCTTCCGATGGGCAATAATTCTCAACTAATATGGCTGACATTAAATTTTTGAGGAATCCTGGGAAAAAGGTCACGGAAGTAGTTAACGAACACAGTTTGGGATCTTTAAAAAACTGTTAACTTTCGTTTTCGTTTTATCTTCTCACAAAAAATCTTTAATTTGAGGTTTATATAAATCAAATTTTGCGTTAAAATGAATGACAAGATCCGATTCAGTCATACTTTTTCATTGTTAAGAATGTTTCGAACTCTTTATTAAATTTAGAACTAAAAAATTCTTTGCATGATTTCTGTTTATAGATTTCATGATTTCAGCAATTGCAGGTTTCATTTAACAACCAAATTCTAATAATGAAGTATATCATTTTTAAATCTAATTTTAATATTATATTTAAAATATAGTCAACCTTATCTCTGAAAAAAAATGCTGCCAAAGAGAACAAATATTTCTAGTAACAAAACTGCTTCTTACTTTTGTAAATGAAAAATACATTAAAAAGAAAACTTGCAAATTTGTGTGTGTAAGGGTGTATTCTAAACAGTAAATTACATTAATTATAGTATAAAGAACCAAATCAATTTTCTTTTGTTTGCTTTGCTTTATGTTTTATCCAGTCAGATAACAGATAACTGTAGTAGGAAAAGGGACATTTCTAACTTTATTATCCACAGAATTTTAAAACTATATGCAATTATATCTCATTTCATGAACTTTTTTCAGTTTATTTGGTACTCCAAAGTCTCTAAGAACTCTTATCTCGTGCATAGTCTCTTAATATATAAAGAAAAATAATTTTCCATAAAATAGTGTTTTCGATACTCCAGACCCACACAGCACATACGTTATTCATATTTCGACCCACTGTTGTTTTAGTTCGTACAAAATACTTCCCACACTTGGAAGTGAAGGCCCATTTTTGTTACTAACTAACGTAAATTTAACTATCAATCACCCAAATTTGAACGTAAAACATAAAGTCACTAACTTGTCTGTCTGAACTTTGAATTCAATGTAATTTCAACCAGTATAGTACAAATGTTTACACATCCACATAGGGGCTTCCTCGGGACGTTGCGAATTGGTTCGCACGTTCGTTGGGACGTGAGCTTTCAGAAATTATGCCAGAAAACAGCACTTGGATACTCTGGGGGAAATTTGCGGAAAGTTAACGCCAGTTCACAATGAAATGAAACAAAACGTTTGTCCTATTCGTTTACTTTCTGAACGTTTATTAATAATCTGCTTCGTTTTACTTTAATTAATGAGTAGTAAATAAAATGATCGAATGCGTCCAAGCACATCCTCTCTTCTTTTAGTTGCAAAACTTTCCATTTCACTTTTTCCTCGAAAACGTAAATCCCCCCCTCACATACAAAGAAGGAGATCTTTCACTTGTCTGTTACAAACAAACCTAACATTCCATGGTCCAGGTTTAACTTTGGAGCTAAAATATACACTATTTTACAGTGCAAGCAGCACAGCATTAGATCTTTAGTTTTTCAAAAAGATAGTTTTATTTTTATATTATTTGATTAGCTTAAGTACTATGTAATTAAAGATTTAAATTTTGTAACACATATATATGTATATGTATATATATATATATATATATATATATATATATATATATATATATATATATATATATATATATATAGATATATATATATATATATATATATATTAGGTGAAAATCCCTTAAAAAGTTTAAAATATCGACACAATAGAAAAAAAATTATACATTTATTAAAATATGTTGATGCAATGGATACATTATTAAGCTTTCTAGTATATGAAACCCAATTAAAACATTTTTGCTTATTGATTTCCAGAAATTAAAATTAACTTTAGATACAACTATATTTATACACACAATATAAAAATAGGAAGAAAAAGTTGATTTGAAGGATAGTACGTAGAACGACTGACATAAGAGATAGGCGTCTGGTACCAAATCATGGTTGAAAGAACACCATGATTTAACAATAAAGATGAGGTCACAAGCTGCACTCTCACAAAATTGCAATGCAACAAAGAAACAGCGAGACGATAGGAAGCAGTGATGGGGGATACTTGCTAGGCAATAAAGTACATTCCTCGTCTTGTAGGATAGATTCTACTAAGGATCATGAATCAAATTCATCAAACAGCAACACGATCCTCTTTCTCAGGCCCTCCAAGACACGAAAAAGTTGAACCAAGATAGTGAAAATCTATATAAAGTCGAGAAGCGATTGAGAAAAAAAGTTCTCTGCAAATCACTGAAGTGGCTATAGTGATTGACCAGATCGATGATAGTTTCCAGTTTGCCGTCAAATGAGCACAGTTCATTCTTACCAAATATTTTTAACTGTGGCTCAGAAATGATCCCTTGTCTATTAAAAATTTTACTGACTCATTCTTTTACAGACTCACTCTTGGGAAGAGAGAGTAAATTCATCTTCACTTCAAGGAATGATCCCATCTGTCCTACCAACTGCCGAATAGCCGCGCTCTTTAGTTTCCAGCCAACTTCCGATGAGAATTTCATGTTAACGTCGGTCTTCCATTTTGAGGTAGCAGACTTAGTGAGTTTGTCCTCTTCCTAATTGCTAGAGAAGCCCTGAGTTGGAACTCAGTTGAAACTCATCTCTACTTTTTTAGAGCTAAGGAGGCTTCCAAAAGTAGCCTCTGAGAGAACCACCCAGGGGTGGTGGATGGAAAAGTCTGTAATACGAGGAGGGAAGTTGGATATCGAAAACAGTCTCAGTTCTCAATTCGACATATTTCTAAGGACCGAGAGCTCAGATTCAAAGACAGAGTTGCGATCTGCGAGCCGGTAAACAAAGTATATAAGCGAGTTGTTCTTGTATGTAACGAACACTATCCCAACACAATATCCGATGTCGATGACATCCATCTCGAAAACATCAGTGAACATTTCCTCTCTACTGCCTGTCGTTAGGATCTAGTAGAGGTACATGGAGACAAGGTCATATTCATTCACTATATGGTTACTTGGGCTATATATGGGACCCCGGTAGAAATTTGTCCTAATAGATCGACGTCAGACAATCTTTTTTTTTTTTTTTGCAGAGATAGAGCAGTTGTCTATTACGAGCAGAATACTCAATCCATAGTACACTTACAGCAGGGCACAGAAGAGGCAATCTTAGTATCTTTGGTTACTTGCAGCAATTAAGAACGTTGAATCTGAGCACAAGTATCTCCTTAGCTCCTAGGTTCTGTTTAGACTTAATGCGATTTAGCATATTCTGGTCTTGGACCTCTAAATATTCGAGTTGGAGTTCCACCAAAGTACAGATCTGCGTACGAAGGTAACCCAAGGGGAGTACCACTTTGCAAAATCGGTTCTTTCGCAAAAATGATATTCAACATGTTTAGTAACTGAAAATTAACCCCGAACTGTTGTATATAAGTACTCCCCTGATTTAAATCCCATCGAACATGTGTGGGATTCTTTGGGAAGAAGCATTGTAGCACACTTATATACCCCAGAGAATACCCAATAACTCAAACAGATGCTGATTGAGGAATGGGCACTCCTACCGCAAGAAATGTTGGACCCGTTGGTTCTGCGTATGTGGAGACGGTGAGAAGCAGTCATTACAGTTAGGGAAGGGCATATCCCATATTAAAGAACATCTACTTGTTGTTCTTCCTCTTAGATAGACAATCAAGAGTCACGATACTATGTGTTTAATAAAGCTTGTTTTTGTTTAATTCCATACCGTATCCTTTGTATTCCTTTTTCAGCGCCGATGCTTTAGTCATCCTTTACGTACATAATACTCTCCCCATTTCTGCATTTCTTGTCTCTCGTATGATTTCTAGTGGAGTTATGGCAAAAAACCCACCTGTTGCTCAAGTTTTGCACACCAATGTAGTTAATAAATTTTGAGATTTGAATCCCGAGTAGATCTAACCGAACTGAATAAAATTTAAGCTTGAAAATTCAACATTTAACGAATTGTTATTCACTTTGAATCGAATGTAAATATTAATATCTTTAGGCATAGTTCTGAAAATGTTTGATTGTCCTGCTTCTCAAATTTGAACAATAAATAAGATTCTTAATAGTTAAACATACAATTTAATCAGAAATTCCCAAGCAATTTTGGTTTACAAAACGTACAGTTACCACCTTACCATATTAGATTGAAACCACAAAAGTAAATTTTATACAAATCTATATTATTTTATTGTAGTTTATCATTGATTACTTATACCGATTCCTCATGGTTTCGTATAATCAATTAAGGAAAACTATGAATGAAACATTACCTATTTATATTTGTTACAGTCACCAATTATATCTAAAGTAACATGTTAAGGTAAGGGTCGGTCTCACCAAACACGTTTAAGGCTAATTGCGATTACCCATGACGCCACACCCAATGGTGGGACGGAATTCTTCTTTTAAACAGAGATTAATCGTAGTTAACCATTAAACGATTTTGGTGAGATAGGCCCTATATATACGTCAGGTAATCTCTGATTAGTTCTAATCGACTTTGGTGGGACGACGATTAAAAGTGGACCGTTTAAAGACTTAGGGACTCACCAAAGTCGTTTAATGGCTAACCACGATTAACCTCTGTTTAAACAAAGAATTGCCTCCCTCATTGGTTAGCGCCATAGGTAAGTCGTAATTAGCCGTTGAACAACTTTGGTGAGATCGGCCCTAACCTTAACATGTTACTTTAGAGATAGTCGGTGACTATAAGACAAGATTTGTTTAAAATTATTAAAATTTTTTGTCTTT
The DNA here is from genome assembly GCA_032207245.1 of Pardosa pseudoannulata. NCBI lineage: Eukaryota > Metazoa > Arthropoda > Arachnida > Araneae > Lycosidae > Pardosa > Pardosa pseudoannulata. Next base: position 76,887,576 of record CM063510.1, read on the forward strand.
TAACAGAGGTGCATTGTGAACTTTTATTGACTTAAGTAAAAAAATTAACTAATGTGCCGTACTAGACTTTGGGAGAATTTTAGAAACATATTGTAAGTGTTTGAAAATTTTTAATAACATTATTTATAAAAATTCTTATTTATAATTAATGTACATAACAAGGTGTATACTTTATTATCATAATAATGTAGGTATACTTTAAACCTTAAATGATAGATTGAAGAGTGCCGTGAAAGAGAAAAATTGCAACATAACTATTTATGCATTACCTATATTTGTATCAGGAAGAAAACAACTTGATGCAATGTTTACGTCTAGCATGCCCCGCTGTATTCGCGGTCATGGATGAACTGGGTTATAAAAAGTCATTTCACAGAAAAGTATGAGACAGAGCCACTCAGATGTGATTTGGAGGTTAAGCGTTTTGCGGAAATTATGTGTCTGTAAATTTGCATTGAACTGCTGTTCGTGGGTTTTCAAATAACCTTCGAAACTTTTATAATTTGATTCCTGCAATTGCTTAAAATCCTCGAAAATTTAAAATGTGGACTCATTTTTCTCAAGTATTACGTGCTTGTTGTGTACTCCAAAGTGTGCCTGTTTTGAAAAAAAATTTTACAGTATCTTATACATTGTACAAATCGAATAATTATGTGTTTAAAAGCATTCTAAAATTTCCAGGTTTTAAGCGTGTAAATTTTTTAAAATACTCAACAGATGTGAAACCTAAATCAGTGGATTCTGAATTTAAAAGGCTACTTCGTCTTGCTAGATACGAAAAATGCAGACTCACCGGTAATATTTGAAAGTTGTGTTATCTTTAATCGTATGTTTCTAATGTCGTAAGGAAAAATGTTGGCGTTGTTCCTATTAAAACTTTGAAAGCTTTTAACATATTCTTTTTAACTTTTTGCTCTTCAAATTATATTTTAAATTTTAGTACCTGCTGCTGACAGCGCTTTTAAGTGTTTAATTGAAACTTACTTCAATGAGAGATAGAAAAGAGGAGGGGGTATTAATGTATTAAGAATATGGTTAAACAAACACATGTTTATTTTTATTGGGAGGTCTTGTTATATATTATTGCTATAGTATATAATATTGTATAAACTATATAATAATGTAATAGTATTTCATGGAGTATGTCCACTATAGTAAGACAAACTGGCCATTAAAATTAACTGGAATTTCATATGAGAGGATCTTGTGTCAATAATGTATACATAGCATCTATTGGTTAGAAATGTTGAATGAGATTTGGTAAAGAAGCTCTTGAGATAAAAACTGATGTCAAGTTGCATTTGATATAGGAATGTAGAGGGTTAAGTTGCTTAGTTGCAATGACTAAAGATATATCTTCTTGTTACTACATGTGGTTAAACTAATGTTAGGTGTTGTTTGCTAATTGGACTGTCACATAAGCCAACTTATTATTAAATTAAAATTAGTTAGTAGTAGTTTGGTTGGGTGTAATTATAACATAATAGTTGTAAAACTTTGTAGGACCACTAATATTTTCTAAAGTTTTTTTTTCAAAGTTTTAGCATGTCTAAAATGCCAAAATAATCTTTACATTAGTAGTATATAGAAATTTAACAATTTTATTCCTGTAGCAGTTGTCAAGCTGTTTTTTGTCTTGTACTAGATTGTAGTTGAAACTGCAGGTAATTTTTCTAAAAGGCAAATAACTTTAAAAGGGCAATTATCTAAAAGCTTGTAGATGTATGTAAAGAATATAAGGTTTCTTAATTTTATTTAAAAGCTTCGTTGTTTTAATAACAATAACTGTAGATGTGCATATTTATTGTAATGTTGAGTTTAAATTGCAGAGAAAAATGTTTTTTACTGAAAAATAAGTAAACAAAGCTCTTAGCTTTTGAATGTGTAATGTGTACCCCTCCCTTTTTTTTTATTTTTTATTTTTTTTTTTTATTTAATCTTACTAGAGATAGCAAAATGGGTTTAGCTGTGTATGAAGATTGCATTAAGTAGGAATGAGGTTTCTTTTGTCACACAGTACTAAAGTGTATCATATACATAACTGCTGTCTTTACTTTTTGTGTATTACTTGGATTTTCTTTTCTTTGAAAAGGTTCTATAATTTTTAGGCTAATAAATGGTTGTGAATTAAAGGTTAAATAACTAGTTATAGTAAAGCCAATAGAAATGAAATACTAGTGACTTCCGTTTAAAATATTTGGTCTTTTATACATTTTGAGTCATCTGTACTGCATTCTATAATTTTAAAGGTAACTTTAAATGTTAAGTATGAAGCATTGCATGTTTTTTGCTACTACATATAACACTTGTTTTATGATGGAATTATAAAAGTGTTTATAAATTACTTAACCTATCTTATTGCTTAAACATTTGACTTTTCTCATTTTCCAGGTGCTGTGATTCTTCTGTTTCTATCGAGTGCAGTTACTATGTCGGTCCCACTTTGTGTAGGAAAACTTATTGATATATTTATGTCAGCAGATACTGAAATGAAAGCACAGTTAATTAGTATTTGTCAGATTTTAGTTGCAGTATTTGCTGCTGGAGCTGCAGCAAATTTTGGGCGAGTTTACCTTATGAATATATCATGTAAGAATAATCATTTTTATATGTAATCTTAGTACAGAAAATGTAGTATTAAGTGATCTTAATGCAAATGAGTGTAGTGTTTTAATATTGCCATTCCTTAATATTTTGAATTTAACTGTTTATAACCAAAATATGGCATCTTTTATTTTAAAAACTAATTTATTATTATAAATACTCATATTTTAAGCAGATTTCATATGTATACTTTATAGCTGTCCTATTTATTGAAGTAAAGCAAACCAAGCCATTTCAAACTTTATATTAAATATTGTCTTTTTCATAGAATATTAACTGTTAAACTAAAATTAGAATTAAAATTTTTACGTTCTGCAATTAGAATTAAATTTTTAAAACTGTTTTTGTTTTTACATATGCTTTTACTTTTTTACTAATCTTATACCATTTATATTTTATTTTACAGCACAAAATGTTATTAATCACTTAAGGAAAAAGGCTTATGCTTCTATTCTTTCTCAAGAGTGTGCTTATTTTGATAAAACTAAAACTGGTGAGCTTGTAAACAGATTATCTGCAGACACTACAACAGTTGGCATGTCGATTACAAATAATATTTCTGATGGGTTAAGATCAGGCTTTACATTCCTAGCTAGCTCATCATTAATGGTAATACTCAATGTTATATTACTCTTATATAATTTATTAACTAAACTACCTAACATTGTTTAGCCACTTAACATTATAGCAAATGTAGTACACTAGTTGGATAATACTTGTACAGTTCTGCTTGGGGAGGTAATGGGGCTTATTCCAAACAAATTACATTCAGGTATGTAAATATTCATATATGGGATTGGAAGGGATCTGTTACAAGCTCTTGCAATGTCCTTCAGTTACTATAGTAAATGAATTTTAACAAAGCAGTATTAAACTCACTAAAACAAATTTAAATGGAAATCTTTCTTAAAATACTTTCCATACTAATTTGACCATGTGTTTTAGTGCTAGACAAATACAGTATTCATAATTAACTGCCTGGTGCTAAAATGAAGATTTTTGAGTAAACCTATCCTTGAGCATAGAACATAGTAGTCTTCATATTAGGAATGATTTTACTTAAATAATTTCATAATTGGGGCATTTTTCTTGTTCAAGGTATGATTGAATATTTTTCATGGAAAAACAATTATCTGTGTTTTTGATAGAAATTAAAGTGAAATAAGTAATGGTACTATTAGTCTACAGTTCATTAAGAGTGTTTTTTGACATTTAGAAATTTTAGCAAAACTTGCATTAATAAGGTAAGTATATTTATACTATCACTATTTGTTAAATTTTAAAACTACTGAATCTTTTAATTGGTATCAATAAATTTTTTTCCCAACTTAACATGGTGCATATAACTTTAGATCTATCAAGCTAGCTGTTTTCTTTGAAATAGCCACATGAGATTGTAAACAAGTTCAGTCTTAATATTTCTTATCAACACAATCACTTCACTCGTTGAGTAAATGAAATACATTTGGATTGCCATAGTGATATATTTTATAACTTAAACTGTATTACTCTATTGAAGAGTTGGTGTTATTTTTAGGTTATTTTCATCCCTGTTACAGTTGTAAAGTTTTCTAATATTTTCATTTTGAAGGAATAAAATGTCAATCTAGTAAGTCTACCCTATAGTAGCCATTTAACTTATCATCAAGATGGTCAGTTTCCAACACTTATTTTCCTGAAACTGACATTAATTCTAATATTAACTTGAAAATTTGTCCTTTGTCTTGTGACTAGATTAGAAAACTTTTATTGCTTTGTATGAAACTAAAAAGCTCTTTAGACTTTTCAAATTCTAACATTAGACACTGGCATGTAAGAAACTTACCTCAAGGTTTAGTATTTATTTTAGAAATCATAACTTCAATAACCCTTTAGATTTTAACCAGCAATTAAAAACTATCCTATTGGTATCTTTGCTTGATGGAAATTGAATTAATAAATTAGTCTTAACTGTATTGTATAACTAGTGATTAGTAAAGGATAAGGACTAATACTTTTTTTTCCAATTTAAAGCCCCATTTTTTAAAATTTATTGTGCTTTGTGCTTTTAGCTTTTACCTTCTAATGTTTCATCATTTTACCTTTTTATGTACCTTTCCTGTGTACTTGAGTATATATACAGTAGACACTTCTACCAATTTCTTAAATTGGTATGGTTTTATCTTTGCTTGTTTTAGTCTGTTCTGTTTTTGGATTAGGGCATTTTTATCTGTTATGTCTTGTTGTATTTATGAAAAAACACCTTGTGCTTGGCGTTTATGTCCTAAATAGGACTGTGCACCATAAAACTTTAACTAACCAACCAACCAATTTAAAGCCAGAGGTTTTTAGATGACTTGCAGCTTCTTAAAGTTGTGTAGCTTTTAGTTCTGTAGATAATTTTTATCAGTGTTTTGTAGTGCATTTCAAATCTAAACTGCATGCGTATTTTTAATATCAGATTCTTAACTGATTTATACTTCAGTATTAATGTAATGGGATATAATTATAATTTATAGAACAAAAATTTAAAACTAAACTTTAAATCTAAAGCTTATTTCAATCTAAAACTTAAAATTAATGCATTATAAGTTCTTGTCTATTCATTGGATAGCTTTTTGATATCAAGTGTATAAGTGTTGCTATAAATATACTATTTTGGTGCATTTTAAAATGATTTTTAATCTATACTTCAAATAATACCTACTTTAATATCGACTTTTCTAGATATACACATCTCCTAAACTTGCAGCTCTTGGCTTGGTGACTGTAGCACCTGTTGCTTTAGTAGCTCTAGTTTTTTCACGAGCCCTGAAAAGGAATTCAAAGAATGTTCAAGATGCTCTTGCTAGTGCAACTCAGGTTGTATTGAAATTTTAGTACATTTTAGTATGGATATATTTTTACTTACTTATGGATATACTTGTACATTTTATAATTTTAAAACAATGTTTTGAAAACAAAAAAATCAAAGGAAACAAATTTTCAAAAATTGTGTAATTGTCCTTAAAGGTACTAGGCATTAATGAGTGAAAATGTAAAGTTCATTTTTAGGAATGAGTTTGTTAAGCTACCATGTGGTTTAATTTGGGTGTTTTTGAAAGCCTGCTTGGCATTCAGTGTTGCATTACTTAATTATGAAACTTGATGCAAAATGTTGTCAAACATTTTGTATTAACCCTTGGATATACAAATAAAACTGAATTTGTCTTAAAAAGGCTATTTAACTTGGCTGAATTTGAACAGTTACGTACAAGCTCAAAATTTAATATTTTATTATGAAATTTAGATTGTTATACGTATTAGATTTAAACATTTGTTATGTCATATTTCAGGCTTAGATTAGTATGGCATTTGCTGTACAAGGTCACTCCTATACTAACTGCTTTCAATGGGCCTTCTAATCCACAGATTTGTGGATGCAACTTTGTTAGTATAGGTACATAAAGGTGGTTGGGTAGGTAGTCTTGTACATTAAACAAGCCAGAATCAAAGCATGAATGAATCGACTGAGCAATTATATACTGCACAGTGCTCGCTGAAGATAGTTTGTAATAATTTGGACTCGTCGGTCCAAAGTAGCACATGAGATAACCCCCAGCTTATAGTATGTTAAAGGATTAAACTAGTTGGAAAATATTTTGAAATAACGACTTCATCTTAAGGGTTGTTTGTTAAGCCAATTCAGTTCACTAATTAGTTTGAAATCTAAAACTAGGTTTAATAATTATGCTTTGCTTGAATTTAATTGTATTGGAATAAAACAATTCTTATATTTTAGGTAGCAGAGGAAAGAATTTCAAATATGAGAACTGTGCAAGCATTTGTTCATTTTAGAGATGAGAATAACCTATATAGATCAAAGATTGATTCAGTATTAAATTTTGCTAAAAAAGAATCTTTAGCAAGAGCTATATTTTTTGGATTGGTAAGTTTAAGTACACTAATCTTGTTTGTTTCCAAGATTGGAAACTTGGATATTCAGTTTTCTCATCTTTGTCTTGCTGCAAATACTAGTTTTCATTTGTATCCATAAAGTTTATAATCCTGATAGTAGTTAAATTATATTTACTTTGGTTTTATTATGTAATATTTCAGTCTGTTAATGTCAACTTTTAATAGTTGATAATACATTTAAAATGAGTAAATTGGAATTCTAAAAAATATTTGATCTACCAAATTTAGTTAAATTTTGATAAACTTGTAAATTTCTGATTTTTATGTTTGATTAGGACACCTAATTTTGTAACACTTTAATCATTAATCATTTAGTTCTCGTTAGTTGTAGAAATGCAACTTCAATCTGTATAGTTTCCTTAGAAATGGCTTAACTTTTGTTTGTGTTTATAAAAAATATACTGTATTCTTGCTTGCTAAAAGCCTGTGCATAATCTTTAATTTGATTAAAATTTTGCATGATAGAAATTTTGTATGATTTTAGTTTAACAGTACTTAATTCTATACTGTTACAGTATTTAATATTTATATATTGATCTTTTTTTAGACAGGCTTTAGTGGTAACTTAATCATATTGTCTGTGCTGTATAATGGTGGTCACATGATGGATCAAAACTTGATTACTATTGGTAGCTTGTCATCTTTTCTTCTGTATGCAGCATATGTTGGAATTTCAATTGGAGGTTTGAAAATTTGTTTTCCCATTGTATGAATTTTACAGTAACAGTGTTTTTAATGTTATTTTATTAATTGCATGCTTTGATATTCTTGATATATAGTCCAATTTAATGGCAACTATATATTGCTATACTTTTAATGAAAAGTTACATTTTCTATAATTAAAAGACAAACTTTATTCATGTAAAGAAGCTATTAAACTCAGTTTGGAATTTATTGGACCACAAATAGTAAGTCTGTGAACCTCATGAATTGAACCTTTTGAGTTAGATTTTCAGTTTTAATTTTACCAGCTTAAAACTATCATTTCTGTATAAGCTGAGTTTTTTTGGTCATTTTATAGACCAAAAGTAGGGATCAACCTATATAGGGATCCATGGAACAAATGTAGTATGTTTCTTGGCAACAAGGTTTCCAAATCAACAAATGGCTGAACGATGGCCAAATGGTTAGGGTGCTGGCCTTCGGTACCAGGGTTCATGTGTCCGAATCCCACTGGGGCATGGATGTTCATAGCTGTTCAGAATCAGCTTTAAATTGTAGGTGCCAGTCTCATTAGTCCTTGTGTTGCAAAAATAGACCACAGCACTCCAAAAACCAAATCAACAAATATTAATGAAACCAACTATAGAAAATATAATTAATGGCAAAAATGTTGAAATGTAAATAGTATAAACACAAATTGAATTTACAATGGTTATACTTCTGTTACTACTTAGTAGTACTATAAGCAGATCATCTAATTTTTTAATACAGTTCTACATATGCAATTGATAAATTGCCAAAAGTAGCCCTTTAAATATTTTTAGTTTGTATTGTTTAAACCTATGAAAGTGCTCCCTTCAGATATGGTTACTAGATTTGACACTGTCACTGGCATCTAGTTTAAAATATTGGCTACATAAGAAAAATTGGATATTGTGGCAGTAATTTAGTATAGAATTGAGATTAATACTGAAAGCATGAAATTAAAATGAAAGTTATTTTCCTCACTGATGTGCTTAGTACATTTGTATCGAGGGTGACTGATCCTCTACTTCTGTGATACTTCAACTAGATACTGTGGTATTTGCAGATGCTGAGAATTAGTCTACTTTATTGTCACTTATTGGTCATTTACTTTAAAGCTATTTGATTGGAAAATATTTCACCTGTTTTACCTGCTGGTAACACTTTTAGCATCATGGCAATATTTGAATAATCCGAAATTTTTTTTTCTCATTGTAGCTTATATAAGTTTCAAATTTGGGTATATTTTCAAATTAAAAATAACTCTTGACTTATATGCAGATGTGTTTATTCTTAAATGTATGATAGTTCAGGTCCTTTTTATTTAATGGTTATTAAAATAGTATTTCTCTTTGGCTAGTACCAAGTACAAAAGAAAGCAAAGTACATAGGGCATTGCCTCTTCGTCACTATTGGTTTAATTCACTCTTTGCATAAGTGCATATACTTGTTCAGAATTTCCTGAAAGCAATCGTGTTATTTCACTAGTCAACATGAGTGACAGATTTTAATAAAAGAGAAATTTGTCTAACTTTTTTCTTTAATTTGGACTCATTTTAATGTTTAGCATTCATGGCAGTAATAGCATATATTTGATTTAATTTCAGGGCAAGGAATTAGATCAAATTTAAACAAATTGGTTAAACTTTACTTAAAAAAAAAAGACTCTGCACTATATCAACTTTGCATTACTTTTTCTAGACTTGTGGTTTTAAAGTCTTGATTTACATAATGCAAGATTTAATATGAAAGCTTTGTACAAATTTAGTTTTCTAATTTGGTGGCAGTACCAATATTTTAGGGTTCATGTAGCAATTTTAGTTAGTATTATGCATGCAATGTTGGTCTTCCATTCATATGTTAACTTGATATGCATAAAATAATTACCTAAATGTTGGAATTTTTAACTTGCTAGAATTCAGTAGCTAGTCAGATTTGAAAGCATATCTGCAGCTGCTTTCTAGAATTTATTTTATGAAACATAAGGATTTAGGAACTCCTTAAGTTTGAGGCACATCTTTTCTGTACTGTTCTTAGACTTCCACAGTGAGTAATGGGGAAAGCAGTTGATAAAAGTGCAATTAAGATGTATTAAAATACCAAATTGCTGGACATTCTGTAGGGGAAATGTAGAGCCCTCGTGTTGAGACCGTAGCACTCCAAACAAACCAAAATAATTATCTTATTGCCAGTGCTCGGTGGATATTTTTTGAAGATAAGATTTCATCCTTACCAGTAAATGTTAAGATTTAATTTGTACATAATTAAAACACTAATATTTTAGTGTTGAAATAAAACATATCTTGAAGGTTATTCTGTCTGAAGCTGTTCAATATACCAAAAATGATTTAAAATATTGTTTCACTTGCATATTTAGGATTTACTTTTTTAAATACTTTGAACTGGCTAACATTATTTGCTCTTAAATTCTTTGGTTAAGGCACTGATTTTAAATATTAATGTAAGATTAAATTTTTTAAAGTAGAATATTTTTAATTTGTTGTGCTTGAATTGTCATGTGTCAAGTTTAATAATGGAGCTACTTATGTACAAATATTTACTTATTAAATAGTTTAATGTATTAATCTGCTTTAAAATCTTTAGGTATGGGTACTTTTTACTCTGAATTAATGAGAGGTTTAGGAGCTTCATCTAGACTATGGGAAATCATTGACAGAACACCAGCAATTTCATTTAGAGGTAAGTCTTTACAAGAAAATTTTGTTGAATTCTATTAAATTTTTAACTGGTGGGATTAACTTGCTTCCTGTCATCGTTTGAGACAGAAAAGGTTGCTTTTTATGGCAGCTGCACAAATTCCTTCCTTTTGACAACTTGAATCTAAACTGAAGCTGTAATGTTTTATTGCAAATTAGCTGCATATATTTTATAAGCATAGTCTGCATGTATAATATGCTTACGCAAGGTATTTCCTTGTTTAATCATATTATAGAAAGTATGCTTTGTATTATGGAGATATGGATGGTAGATATCTATCAGATGGGCACAGGCTCTAACTTAGGTACTCTTAGTGTCGCTAAAAGTCTTTTCTATACCTAATTTTTAACTTAGATTTTAAGTCATTAAATGGATTTAGTACTTTCAAAGGCATGCTGGGAGTATGCTAACAAATACATCAATTTCTTGCAGTTTCATTAAAACTACTAATGATTACCTTCAGAAATAACAAATTTATTCACTTTGATCTTACATAGCCAATAGGCTACCTTTGGATGAAGATCCCTTAGGTAGATCCCTAAGTTAGAAAGCCCTTGGAAACTCCCCCCCCCTCATCCTTAATTGTTATCCTGTGTTTTCTGCATCTTGAACTAGTTATGCTTGCTGTTGTATCATCTAATACTGTTTCTTTTTATTTTGATTTAGGTGGAACTTCTTTGCCATCTGTGAAAGGGGATTTAAAATTTACTAATGTTACATTTGCTTATCCTACCCGTTCTGAAGTGCCAGTCTTATCAGATTTTAGCCTAATGATTCCTGGTGGATCAGTATATGCTTTAGTTGGTCCAAGTGGCTGTGGGAAGTCTACTATAGGATCCTTAGTGCTTAGACTTTATGAATGTCAAGGAGGTATGCTTTGTGCATGTTAAAATTTATAGTTTAAAACTTTCTTATCAAAAATATTCTATGAGTTCTTGTGCTAGAGTATTGCAAAAGCAATCTGGCAGCTTGTAAGTCTTGACCATATACTATATAGATTTTACTGACATTTTCAGCTTTTTCTTGCAGTTGTACAAAATTGCATACCTGCACCAGTTGGTATCGGATGCAGTACACAATTGCATTATGTTAGAACATTGTAGAATCTGATTTTAGCATCTGTTTTATAGATTGAGGATAGACTAATTTGTTTATATGGCATATTCATTTTTATTGAGTTGACATTAACCCATTAACTGCCAGATTTTTTTTAAAAATATTTTTTTAATATATAGTTACGTATTTACATGTAAACCAATGTAGTACATTAAATTTTACAATACAGAAAAAAAATGTTTTTTATGGATTTAAAAATCAATCCCCATTTGGGGATCACGGTACATTTCATGTAAATAACTGTAAATTTTTTTACGAGTGCCATGGAATAACACATTCTACGTGTAATCCTACATCACACTTCACGCACTGTTTCCAAACATTTTCTTTACAAACCGCACATTTTCTTTGTTTTCCGTCCAATGTTCTTTCTGAATAATGTCCTTGAGGATTTTTTCTTACGTCTTCTGGTACGCGCTTCTATGAACTCACACTGTACGATGGTCGTCCACAATTTTTCGGGTCAGACACGGAATGTAAATTCAAATAGAACCGTGCAACTTCTCGTCTGAAATTTAATAGCGGTATTTTTCCATTAGCAATACAATATATTGTATGAGCATTAACTAGAGCCACATCCACTGCATTAGTGAAAATAGGAAAGTACCATTTTTTGCGTCTAATTTTTATCCTATACTCTTGTACATTCCAGTCAATCTTGTCAACACCTCCCATGTTCTTATTATAATTTATAATGGCATTGGGTTGTGGAATTAATATTTTTTTTTCTCAGCCCTAGATCATCTCGGCACACGTCCCAAAGGTAAAACTTCCAAATGATTTGATAACATTTTAACAATGCTGTTATCTTTCCAAACAAGACCAAATATTCCATTTATTTCATCATATCTATAATCAAAAGTCCCTCTAAATTCTTTCTTCATTTCCTTATCTGTTTTTATAGGGCACTTATTCATTCTATTACATCGCACCGTTCCTGTCGCAGGTATATTTCTCTCTTTTAGATTTTTCAGCAAATCAAACCTTGTGAAAAACCTCCTGGGTCATCATCATCTGTCAAATCAAGATCATTGTCTCAATATTCTTCAAGCTCTCTTAGCATGGAAATTTTCTTCTACTCATGATTATCCAAATGAAATAAAAAAATATTTAAAAAACACAAATTATAATAATACTGACATTTATCAAAATCCAACCATGTTGATCTTGCGGATAAAACTCTCTAAATGACAACTTCTCAGCACAATGTTCATGTCCATCTGCTCTAAAATTTTAAATATCTTGCCCAATAGACGAAAAGGACTGGCGACGTCCCACTCCAATTAGAAGCAGGTGCGTTTCAGAATCGCCCGCTATTTCCACCCCCACATCTTGTTTCTATTATTATTATTAGTGGGCAAATTCAACATTTTCGTTAGAAACATTCTTTCTGGAACTCTCCCCCTTTCTTTCCCCCCCGTATCAAGTCTATATTTGTCAGTGGAAGAATTCCACACTTTTGTGGGTAACAGCCTTTTTGGAAATTCCGGAAACATATTGTGCCAGATAACTGAACAAATGAAAATTTCAATTGTAGCATAAATAAATCATTTTACATTGCAATAACAGTGAGCCCCAAATGGGGATCATTGTATTTTACAGGTGCTGACGGCATGAAGTAAACAATGTGCTCAATTTTTATTTTAAATTACTCAGAACTCATGTGCAAACAACCTCTGTCAGAAAAAATAATTCATTTTAATATAAATTAACAGATATTCACTTAGAAAATAGACATATGTGAAAAAGCGTTGTTTACAGGAAATTTTTCAAAAAAATGTCATATGTATTTTATTTTGCAAATAAAACTAATAAATTAGCTATCTACATTAAGAGTATACTATTATGTAGACACATGACTTTAAAAATAAATGAAAACCTAAAATTTAGGGATGAACAAGATAAAAATTTCCGTGATCCCCAAATGGGGCCCATGGCAAGGAATGGGTTAATGCTTGTTTTCTCAAATCATTATTACTGCCTATATGTGCTATTCTGTATGCATCCATATTTTTCTCGTATGATTTACAAATTTTTTTTTTTTGTAGAGTTTAGTATTTGTATATAGAACATTTAATTTAAATGAAATTTGTTTTATCAAAACTTTTATTTTCTGAAATTTTCTCTCTGAAAGGTGTCAATTTTCCTAACTGAAGGCTAGATTCAAAGTGGTTAGCTATTAGATCTGTGCTATTAGATCCAGATCTGGTACAGTTGTCTCATGTTAAAGTCTTGGTATCTTGTATTATAATGCAGCAGATCATGAACAATGTTATACAGTTGCATATTTATTACTGAGATTATCTATTAGTATTAAGCTACCATATTTTTCAATTTGCAACATGTAAGGTTTATTTAAAATTAGTATGGTTAATGTAGAAGTTTTAAAACTCTTGGAAAAATCAAATTATACACACTAGTTGGTATATTCTTTTGTTTGCACAGCTTTGGGATAAAAGTAAGTTGGTGATAACTGAAGGATAAGGCAATCAGAAGATAGTTTAACTATGTCTTGCCAATATCTTAAGCACCATAACTGACAGAAGCATGCTAGTTTGCTTGCTCCTATGGTTACAAGTACATGTAGAAGTCTGTTGTTGCATCGCGACTTATTTTATTGTGTCATCTCTGTCAATTTAACTTTCTAGTACATGAGACATTATAGAAATGCTTAAATAAAAGTGTAATTTCAATGTTAATGTATAAATTCTTGCATTTTAAGGCTTTCTGAAAATAAAGTTTAACACTAGGCATGCTTAACCCACTGAACGGACGCGTCGACGGGGGTTCGACAGTGAATTCCTGTTCGAAAACGGACCTGTCGATCCCTTCTCATTCGCACTCGTATAACTCGTATCGCACACTTTTGAGGGGAAAAAAATATTGCAAAGCGATGATAAATGAAAAAACTAATTTTGAGTAATGGAACTCCTTTACCTTGCAGGGAAAATAATTTAAAAGTAGCCTGACAACTTTTAAACCGGCAACTTTAGTATGATATGGTAAGTTCCGTCTGGAATTTACGAAAAGGAGACTGTTTTGAAAGAGAAAAAGGTGGGGAGGGTGGCCGGTGGATGGGTTGAAACAAAAATCCTTTGATAGAATTATTTATTTTCGTTCAATAATCTGAAATATATGTACTTTCACATAACTGAACTATCTTTTTCCTTATTTAAAGGGTGTGTTCCCTTTAAGTTATAGATGCACTCAAAACAGTTAAAAGGTCAGTTTGTAGCTTTGTTTTGAAAATTTCAGAAATGGTACAAATAATTTTTCTGATTTAAATAAATGTAAAGTACAACAAAGTAGATTTGTTCAGAAAAATAGACCACATTTTTACTTTAGTTATTAAATAGCATAAAGAATCATTAATTTTTTTTTGTGTGTATATACACATACATAACTAAAAATAAGTTTTCTGTCTTAAAGGAAAAGGTCTCTTTTATATACCAATAATCTATTCTTTTAAGATTATCTGTATATAAGATGTCATAACTGCAGTGAATTAAAGAATATCTTGGTGTATTTACATGTAGATATATATATATATTTAAGATTTATTTCATGGTGTATATAATGTTAAATTTTAATGTTCTAGGTCGCATATCTTTAGATGGAATAAACTTAAAATCTCTAGAGGTAGAGTGGCTAAGAAGGCGAATTGGTATTGTCAGCCAAGATCCTGCTTTGTTTTCTTTCTCAATTAGAGATAATATCCTGTATGGAGCTACTAAGAAAGAAAATGTGACCAAGGAGAAATTGGAAAATGCCTTGCATCAAGCCAATTGTTGGGATTTTATTATGCAAATGCCTAATGGTTTAGATACTGTTGTAGGTGAAAGAGGAGTTTTGCTTTCAGGTAACTTCTTGACTTAAAAGTAATATCTGCAGTTTACTATTCCTTTTTTTATTTTGTATATCAAATGTAATCTGTATTTTGCATTAACATTAAATTTTATTTTCCAGGTGGTCAAAGGCAAAGAATAGCTATTGCTCGAGCAATTCTCAGGGTGTGTTAAGTTTCTTTGTTTAAGATTGTTTAATGTTCCCTTTTTAACATGCAGAGATTAGCAAGTTTTTATGGTAAACTGATATCTATCTTATTGGGTCCACTAAGGTTTATAATGATAATTTTTATAGGTTATTTAATGGTAATAAAGGCATTAATTTGGAAAATTTAAAGTATACTTTTATTTTACTTCAAGAGCTCGTATGATTTGGTTTTGCCTGAAGTATTGGTCTTAAAACTGTTCTGTGGTATATCTTCAAGGGTTCAGCAATTTGACATAAAATTTGAGTATTAAAAACTCAAAGTAGTCTCACTGACTTAAAAAATATTAAGTAGTTGATTGGTATTTAAAATTATGTTAATGAATTAATAAAATTCGTATATAGGCTGATTTGTTTCCTGTGTTTTCAACATAGGAGGCAACAAAATATAGAAATAAATGCAGAGCTTGAAATGAAAAAGGTAATGCTTATAAAGCTAGACCTGGAGATTTTTTTTTTCTTTAAGGGGTTTTTGGATATAAAATTTTGTATGCTTAATCTTCAAACCTTGAAAAGAGTAAAGGATATGTGATGCATCATACAAAATGCATTATTTCTCAAGACAATGGCATGCGAGCTGAAGTACTACCATCCAGTGGCAATCAGCAGGATTAATATTGAGATTTTTCTTTAATAGATATTTTATTCTAAACCAATCTTCAGTTGCAGTACTTTTTACTCCATACAAGTTGAAAAAAATTTTTAGCTTCTAAAAATTTGAATAAACTAAGTTTGAAGACATTGGTCTAAAGCTGTTCTTCTCAAACTGGATGCCACAGTAATAATCAAAGTTGTGACAGTATTGCAACAGGCAAGATACTTAAATTTAAAACCTTGTCTTCTCTCATCACTGCAACTGACTGTTATGAATCAAGCTAAGTATTGGTCTTGTATTTATCTCGAGGTGTGACTGATCTTGTGCCTTTTTAAGGTTCAGGTGGGTGCTAGGGCAAAAGTTTAAGAATTGCTGATCTGAAGTATTTGGTAATGGCTAACTTGCAATTCTTATGGATAGTGAATTTCACTTTTTTATTTTGGATAAAAATGCCGATATGGTTTATAAATGTAAAGTGTACTGTTTTATGTGACTGAGCTACAGTTTACAGAAGTACTCAGTTGAAAATTGTTTCTGAAGTTAGAAGGGGTGGGGTTAATATAATTTAAATTGGATAGTATGCAGGAAAGTGTATAGGTACATCCTAATAGTGAATAAGTTATTTCTGATTTTTGATATTTGTACTTTAATGTTTAGAAGATGTTAAGGAATATTTGTGCTACTCTTGAGTTGATGAAATTTCAATGTATCCTTTTACCTTTTTAGGCTATAATAGTCAGTATTGTTTCATATTTTATGTATTGAATTTATACAATACTTTTATGACATTTCAGAATCCAAGCATTTTGATACTAGATGAAGCAACCAGGTAATTTTATTTCTTCTTAAACGATATCTGTCAATGTTAATCACTAATTAGTCTTACAATAGAGTACCTTTATTTCTTGGTGATTGTTAGTAATTTATGCATACATTTGTTTAAACTGATCTCTAATAAGTTGTATTTTCTTAATGGAAAATGCTTTAAAGTGCCTTTAATAGATAAGTTTTTATTTAGTATGCTACATATTGCTAATGTAGATAATTCATAAAAAGTATTAGTCAAATACATCCCATGAACTTTTAATGTAGAGTTAAAAAAAAGCCATTCAAATCATTAATTTCATAGTTCAGTTATATTAATACAGAATAAGAGTTAGAATTTACCAGGGTATATTACCAGGGTTTAAAGTACAAAATCAGCTTTAGTTTTCAATCATTTCAAAGTAGTCCTCTATGAATCATTGAAATTTCACCAAATTAATACCCAATCCCTCTCACCTAATCTCATTTCAGTCCTTTTTAACTTCAAGCAGTTCCTTGAAAAGATAGCTTCTGTTTTACAATGTTAAATAATATAGAATTGCCCTTTTTATATAATTTTTTTAGATTGCATATAAAATTAACGTAGTTTTTAGTTTTTCTGGTCCACTTTTGAAATGTTCAGAGTTTATGTATGTAGCTAAAAAACAGTGTTTTGAAAATTAAATTAAATTAAAATTCCTGAAACTTTATAACCAAGCTGACTATTTAAAACAAAACTAAGTCTTGCATCTCAACTTTATTTTTTCTTATGTTTTCTTTTCTCACCTTAGTTAGTGTAAAATTAAGATTTATGTAATGCCTTCCATTTTAGTTAGACTTATTCTACATATTCATGAATTTTTTTACTTATCCTCTATAGTGCATTGGATGCTGAAAGTGAATTCTTAGTACAGAAAGCTCTTGAAGATCTAATGAAAGGTCGCACAGTTATAACAATAGCTCACAGGCTCTCTACCGTTAAAAAAGCTGATGTTATCGTTGTGCTTGAAAATGGAAGAGTAGTTGAGCAGGGAAAGTATGATGAATTGATTTCATCTCAAGGGTCATTTTATCGCCTTGTACAACATCAAAATCTAAAGTCATGATTGTGATAATTGAAACTAATGTTATTTATCAAAAGGTGCAATTTCTGTAAATAGAGCAATATTTTGGAAATATTTATTTAGTTTTTAACTTTTACAATTAATCTTTGTTAATAAAAGTATTTTCTAGCATTGTTTCTGGTCTTTATTGGTTGGCTATTTAGTCGTTGTTTTACTACTTGAGAAATAATTAGTGGTACATTACTCTGCCTAAAGGAGATATTAAAAGAGCAACTGCCATGCTAAGAGTGAGAATTCTGCTTGTTAACTAAATTCCTATTCTAGCTTGAAAATAATTTACATATTCATGAATTTTTGCCTTCGATTCAGCTTCAATCTGCTCACAGAATTATTTGTTTCTTCCTAAACTTTTCTTCGTATTTACTGGTGTACTATTTAAAGCCATGCAAAAGATGTTCTTCCTAAAATTTTTCTAGTATTAACATATTGTATGCAGGACACCTGCTAGTAAGTTTTCTGACAATTGATACTTGAGTACAGGTTATGTACTAGTATGGGTTAGTGTAACATGGTTTGTTTGTCGGTATAAAAATAATGGTATATACAGGAAAAAGAAGCCAAATGTTCTTTTCTACTAAATTCTGGAAAAATTTAAACAAATAAAAACTAGTTTTTACATCAGTCAATGCAGAATCGCAGAATGGGGAGGTTGATTAAAAAACAATTTAGATTTAAAATCAACTTTTTATTTATCTTTGGAAAAATGTCTATTTTATATATATTTGTGTGTATATATATATATGTATATATATATATATATATATATATATAATATGTCTGTATATTTGTTTTCATATTTCAATATGAAAAATTGGTTAAAAAGTTGAATAATTTTAGATTTATTGATTTAACTGAATAACTAAATTTACTCTCAAAATGTCTGCTCCCAGTATGATTCCGCTGTGAAATGGATGCACACAAAATTTGTTAATATTAGGTATTTAGTTACTGCAGACCAGAAACACTTTCTCTTACCTTAATATGTTAAATTCACATCAGATCAGCAAATACTTATCTAAATACAGGAATTGCTTTTTGTGCCTTTAATTTGTGATTGTTATTCATCTTCATCTGGACTTGGCAAAGACCTATGGGTAGAAATAGTTTGTTTCAGTTAAGATTTCAGTCATATGGCTCTCAATTGCAGAACTCTTCTCTCTAAGGTTCCACTTTCAAACCTGGCAAATGCGTTGAACACACCCTTGTGCAACCAGAGAATGTTCAGAATAAATCTATGGGTCTTAATGTCCTCTCACTGGGAAATTGACAGGTGAGAGTGGTATGGAATTGGAGGCAAAAATCCTCACTTAGAATGAAGATCATAATCTGAATTTAAAACCTTTTACTTTTTTTTTGTTTAGTTTATATGTTTAAAGCTCTTAATTTTTTTTGTTCTTCCCATCTCTCTGCAGCCCTTTCAATCCCAATTAACCATTCCTTGTTGAATGCACAGGCTTCATTCATCTGTCAGCCATATTTTTTTTAGCATGGGCTGTGTATGGTTGTTGCTGTTTGGTTCAGTCCGAACACTTTCAGCAAGCTAGAATAAACATGTACTTCTCTTCTATGGGAATTTCTTTTGTTTCTTCAGTTTAGTGAAATACTGCCCTGAATGCCAAAGTGACTTTGTAATACATTTAATGACTCTACAGTGAAAAAAAAAGCTTAAATCTGTTACATGTGAAATGTTTATTGCAATTGAGTGCTTCTCACAGGAGCAATGGAAACTGTTTGTGGGAGCTTCCACCTGATTTTTTGCATTGTAGAGAATATTCATTGTGAGGAATTTGTCAATTTGTGAGCATGGGACTGTGTCTTGTTCAAAGTCCTCATTTACTTCGTTTTCATATGCTGGAAAATAGAAATTTATACAAATAGTCCCAAGCACTTGCAAATTGGTCAAAGGGTTCATTAGACATTTTAATACTAGATCCTGCGATTCAGTGATTGAAGTTTGTAAGTAAATTTTAAATGTTGATAGTCTGTCTCTTGAACAAAATATAGCTAGAGTTCTTAATTTATTCCTGTTTAGTTTTTGTAAAAAACAGTATATTTATACACATGTAACCAGTAAAAATTATTTAATGACATATGAAGGCTTCATGTTGCATTTATTGGTATGTATTGATTACCATACCTACTGGTCATAGTTAAGGTTCCACTCTAATTATCCGTTAATTAGACAAATCGTTGCTTACTCAAAATTTTTTGAGAACGTACTCACCTCCTCGGAGCTTCCTTGGTAGATTGAGTGTATTAAATTTTTGTTTGGATTACTATTGCATTGATGCCTAAATAGATGTTTTGATTTGTTTCACATTTGGAGGTTTAAGTAAAGACTTTCCACTTTACTAGGTACTCTGTATAACCCGATTACCTTGACCTTGGTGATGTATGAAATTATAGCCCGCATTTTTTTTAGTTGTCAGGGTAGGTTTGGCAATGTAATTCTGTTGCAATCATGTTATGGAAGGCAATTCACTGGAATAAAAGACCAAGCAAAATCCTACTTAATATCCTTTATTTTAATCTTAAAGAGGGAGTAGTGACCAATATGTCTTGTACAGCCAAGTGATAAACATGCAAATTATGATTTATAAAATTGGTGTCTTGAGCAGGGATGACTCCTGAAGATGAAAAAGTTTTAAACCAGCTCTTCTTTTGTGGCTTGTTAAAGCATTTGTTCCAAAATATCACAGAGGTTTTCCTGATGGAGATTGACAGGTAAAGGGAAAGAAAAAAAAGCTACAGTAACAGTTAGTTTAGATTTTGGTTTTGCGAAGTATGGAAGAAATGCAATCAATGAATCGCGTCCTTTATTTT
The DNA here is from genome assembly GCA_032207245.1 of Pardosa pseudoannulata. Classification (NCBI taxonomy): domain Eukaryota; kingdom Metazoa; phylum Arthropoda; class Arachnida; order Araneae; family Lycosidae; genus Pardosa; species Pardosa pseudoannulata. Next base: position 76,908,033 of record CM063510.1, read on the forward strand.
GAGTAGCTTGGAAAATAAAACTCAAATTGGAAGGACTTTAGAGCCAATAGTTTGATATATATATATATATATATATATATATATATGTATGTATGTATATATATGTGTATATATGTATATATATATGTATATATATGCATATATATATGTGTATATGTATATATATGTATATATATGTATATATATGTGTGTATGTGTATATATATATATGTATATATATATGTGTGTGTGTATATGTGTGTGTATATATATGTGTGTATATATATATATATGTATATATATATATGTGTGTATATGTATATATATATGTGTATATATATTATATATGTATATATATATGTATATATATGTTTTAAAGTTAGAAATTAGTTTGGTTTAGTTTGGAGTGCTACGGTCTACTTTTTGCAACACGAGGGCTAATGAGACCGGGACCTACAGCTTAAAGCCGATTCCGAATGGCTACGAACATCCATGCCAATGTGGGATTCGAACCCACGAACTCCAGTACCGAAGGCTAGCACCCTAATCAATCGGCCATTATTCGGCAGTTAGAAATTAAAGAATTAACAAAGAGCGAACTCTTTGTGAAGCGGAAAAATATGGGGTGAAACACTATATAAAATCCAAAACCTTCAAAGGATCACTATTCTCCTGATAATTAGACCCATCAGTCTTCTCAACACTTAGTAAAATCACTGAGAAATTCATGGGTAATGAAATCAATCATTTAGACACCAACAATATCATCCCTTATCAATTCTTCTTTCGTAAAAATCTCTCCGCCTCATATCAAATCTACAGAATTACCGAATTTTTCACTAAAGCTAGAATTAACAAACACTCGACTGCAGCCATTTTCTTGGATGTTTCACGTGCTTTAGAGAAAATCTGGATTGACGCCCTTATTCATTAGTTAATTATAATTGCCCTTTCCATCTCGTTAAACTCCTTGATTTCTGTCTCAAAGACAGAACTTTCCAATTAAAAATTTGTAATACCCTTTCTTCTAAATTTCCCATTCTTAGAGGCGTCCCACAAGGTTCGGTCCTTGGCTCAATTTAACATCTACATTAATGATATCCTCACCCATTCTCCTACAGAAATGGTAATTTATGCCGATGACACCGCCATCTTCTTAACTTATAAAAACTATAAGTATGGTGTCGCATCCATGTCTCCTTTTTGAAATCAATGAGTGGCTTGACAGATGGAAAATTAGGATCAACACCACTAAATGCAAAGCTGTCATGTTCACTACAAAACACAGAACGTCTTACGTTCATGGTTTCCGCGCACCTGAAAAGTCAGGGAAAGTCATGGAAAATCATGGATTTAGACAATGCATTAATTTTGTCATGGAAAGTCATGATTTTTCAAGTTAAATGAGTAAAAGTCATGGAAAGTCATGGATCCGCTAAACTACCGATTAAATAAAATGCATTGAATTGTTTAATTCTATTGATCATATTGCCAATTAAAATTTGTTCACCAAGGAAACTGAAAGCAAGAAAGCTTAATGGGTGGGTAAATGTATATTATTCTGGTCTTTTCTTAAATAGTAGATTAAAATTTTATTAATATAATATTCATTATTTTTTAATAAAAATTAGTTAAGATTTTTGCACAAAATATAAGTTTATCTCTAGGGATATTGTATATAAACATTATAGGGTTATATTTGGCTATTATTCATGGTCACCCGGATAATACCAAAGTACCCTGAATTCAAATTGGAAACATTTTGATTGAAAAATTGCTATATGATTGAACTTAGGTATGTAGATACAACAATTTATTTTTATGTATGTGAGTTTATTAACACTTATAAAGTAAGTTTATAGTTTTTTTATGATAAAATTCCTGTAATTTCTCTAAAAGCATATATTTTATTTGTATGTACATCAGAAATTTTATTCATATATACTTTAACGAAAGCTTTTTAAAGTCATGGAAAATGATCTGCTAAATCAGGGAAAGTCATGAAAAGTCATGGATTTGAAAAATTTTATTTTGGCAGATACCCTGTACGTTGATCACAACATATATATTAATAATACTCGTATCCGCCGGTCGGACACTGTTAAATACTTAGGCGTAATTTTAGCTAAAAGTCTTACTTGAAATCAACATCTGAATAACTTTAAAAATAAATATCGTAAAGCCAAGTGAACTCTCTACCCATTATCTTTTTACAACAGCAAATTGGCTTGGCTTGGCTACGGTCTTCTGTTTTGTAACACCAGGACAAATGAACCTATTGCTTAAAGCCGATTCCTAGCGGCTACGAACATCCATGCCACATTGGGATTTGAATTTTCGAACTCCAGTATCGAAGATCAGCACCCTAACCATTCGTCCAATAACAAAATTGAATATTAATAAAAAAATGCTCCTTTACACTTCCTTTCTTCGTATAATTATGTATGCATACTAGTGTGCATACGTATGCAGCTGATTCTAACATCAACATTTTAACTGTAGCACAAAACATCATTCTCCACGAAATAACAGAATTCTCCATAGTATTTAGAAATAATGATATTCATAACGAACTTAAAATTTCTTTTATTGCAAAATTTTTACTGAATCTATCTACTAAAATTCCACCAAATACTTTGTTAGAAGTTGCAGCCAAATCGGCATCTTCTCAACCTCCGGTGAATCCCGGCAATTTGTTTTTGTTTTGTTTAAAGTTAACCGAGGCTTCTTAATCGCAATTTGTAAAGCTGACTCTCGCTGTATGTTTGATTGTGACTTCAACTCTCACTCGGCAGCTACGAACTGTAATTTTGTGATTGGCTGAGTGGGAGAGGAAGTTGCATGTATATGTTAATTTTTATGCGATGTCTGCTGCTGGATATATAAGAGGATTGTTGGATGTTTTTTTAATACTTGTGCATTTTTCCCGGCATGTAGGCGGACATCGTATGTTTTTTTTTTTTTTTTAAATAAATCTACACTTTTGTTCTTAAATAGTTCGTCATTTTTTTTTATAATCACTACCAGAACCTTGCTCTGCTAAAGTACCAGTATTGAGTTGTTCGTTGCAATACCGGTAACACACTTTCGCAATGATCTCATTAACAATTTAATCAATTACGATCACACTGATGCCCTTAATAAAAAGAGCTCTAAAGCCCTTATAGCTAAAAAAAATTAGCCTTTGTTTGATTTATAACTTAAAAACTTAAAAAATACAGAAAAGGAAAGCATAAAAAAAGTAAAAAGAAGCATAAAATAATTAAAATGCAAGAAAAAGGCATAAAACGTGTGACAAAATGGTCATCTTATCCAATGTTCACCCCCTCTTCTCATGTTTGACTAAACTACTAGTTATTAATGGGGGCGGTATCCCCCGGGTTTCGGTGAATATCTTTTGGGTAAAAGGGGGTGGTGGCCCCGTTTGGGGGATTAGGGGGTTCAATATGGGCATATTTTGGCATTAAATTTAAAACTCTTAAATAAGTTAATTAAATCGATTATCCAATTTACACCATTTGTACGAGTAATAAAACAAACTTGAAAGTTGGTGAAAAAACCACTAAGATTCATTTCTCATGTTTCTACGTGCGTAACTCTCCCTCCCCACTCATGCCGAACATTTGAGCTTGTATCAGCAAAAACACACAAACAAAAATTTTAACGTCTGATTGCTTTTTTTTAAAACGTTGCAGATATTTTAAATTTAATCACATTATCAGCTATTTGTACTTTTTCCGTACATACAGTAAGAATCTTTCCAAACTTTTAAACTTTGAACAAAATAGTAACGAGATGTGCCTCTCTCCCCTTATCTCACTCTAGAGTAAAATACATTCTAACACAATAATTGGATTGATCTTGTATAAGCTGAAAACATTCTGAACGACACTTTTTTTTTTTTAAATATATTTGATTAGATTTGGAACTGTATGGTAACAGGATACAGTATTTTCACGGGAGGGGGGGGGTCCTATCGAAACTGCGGCCTATTGCTTAAAGCTGATTTCAAATGACTACTAACAGCCATGTGAGTAGCGCTATTTTCGAACTCCAAATTACCAAAAGGCAGCACCTTATCGATTCGGTTTTCGTCCGAGCTCTTTTATTGAAAACGGTTAACTATGTGAGATAAAGTAATCTGTAACCCTCTTTTTATTCAATATATTTTAGTTTATTTTACCTACCACAGTCTTCCGGGACTTTAATGTGCACCCTATATATTGTTTTTCCGTGGTCACCGAGAAACGACACACATACTAATTAATGCTAGTATAACAAAGTAATTTTTAAGTTCAGTACTCATATTATGTAATAAAAATGTACATACAATTCTTTACTTTGTTTCTAAAATATTTAGCAACTGTTTTAAATCTAAATTTCCATTATTAAGGTTTTATAGCGTCATATTTTACCAATACAGAACCTTTACTGCAAACTTCAAAGTACAATTTCCAAACCATTTAGAATATTATAACGAGGGATTCAAATGGACCATTCAACTTGAAACTGTACTCTAAGTAGACATTCGAATTGAGAGGCGCATTTATTCACAAAATGAGCATACAAATAGTATAATAAATCAAGCACTTTCATTTACAGAAACGGAATATTAAAGAGAAACAGATTAATCAGAAAACAGTGCGCTACAATATAATATTGTGACAGTCAATATGGTGCTCTTTACGGAAAGGTATGAAGGTATATTTATAATGATGAATATCAGTTTTAAAATATTTATAGAAATTGTGCTCTAGCAACGTGACAAACTTTCAATCTAGATATTGTTACAAGTCGTAATAGGTTTGAGTTTACGGATGGGACAATAAACTATAACATTCTCTTAAAATAAGACGCAAATTAAAATTTTGTTGCTTTTGATGATATTTTAGGCTTTTTGTTATTAAAAGCTTTTGATCATTGTTATTAAAATTATTTCTGTTTTTTGTTATAAAAGAAAACATGAAATATACTATTCACTTAATATTTTTTACATTTATAACTCATAAGTCTTTTATAATTGGTAAAGTTAATGGTTTTTTGGTTCCTTATTCTTTAGATAATTTTACATCTGAAAGTGAGCAATATTTAATGTGTCTAGATTTGCCCCCTGTTCATTAATCTTGTTTTTCCCAAAATTTTTTTTGTTGTATTGGTTATCTTAAATTTTCAATTAGAAGTAAAAATCTTATACAACCAAGTTTTTTCAATTTTGTACTGGGGTGTTACTTTAAAATTCTTTGTTGCACCAGGCTGATTACGTTTTATAACGTCATATATTGCCAATAAAGAACCTTTACTATAAACTTCCAAGTACAATTTCAGAACCATTTAGAATATTTTAACGAGGGATTCAAATGGTCCATTCAACTTGAAACTGTACGCTAAGTAGACATTCGAATTGAGAGGCGCATTTATTCACAGAATGAGCATACAAATAGTATAATAAATCAAGCACTTTCATTTACAGAAACGGAATATTAAGGAGAAACAGATTAATCAGAAAATAGTGCGCTACAATATAATATTGTGTCTGTCAATACTGCGCTCTTTACGGAAAGGTATGAAGGTATATTTATAATGATGAATATCAGTTTTAAAATATTTATAGAAATTGTGTTCTAGCAATGTGATAAACTTTCAATGTAGATATTGTTACAAGTCGTAATAGGTTTGAGTTTACGGATGGGACAATAAACTATAACATTCTCTTAAAATAAGACGCAAATTAAAATTTTGTTGCTTTTGATGATATTTTAGGCTTTTTGTTATTAAAAGCTTTTGATCATTGTTATTAAAATTATTTCTGTTTTTTGTTATAAAAGAAAACATGAAATATACTATTCACTTAATATTTTTTACATTTATAACTCATAAGTCTTTTATAATTGGTAAAGTTAATGGTTTTTTGGTTCCTTATTCTTTAGATAATTTTACATCTGAAAGTGAGCAATATTTAATGTGTCTAGATTTGCCCCCTGTTCATTAATCTTGTTTTTCCCAAAATTTTTTTTGTTGTATTGGTTATCTTAAATTTTCAATTAGAAGTAAAAATCTTATACAACCAGGTTTTTTCAATTTTGTATTGGGGTGTTACTTTAAACTTCTTTCTTGCACCAGGCTGATTACGTTTTATAACGTCATATATTGCCAATAAAGAACCTTTACTATAAACTTCCAAGTACAATTTCAGAACCATTTAGAATATTTTAACGAGGGATTCAAAGGGTCCATTCAACTTGAAACTGTACGCTAAGTAGACATTCGAATTGAGAGGCGCATTTATTCACAAAATGAGCATACAAATAGTATAGTAAATCAAGCACTTTCATTTACAGAAACGGAATATTAAAGAGAAACAAATTAATCAGAAAACAGTGCGCTACAATATAATATTGTGACTGTCAATATTGCGCTCTTTTCGGAAAGGTATGAAGGTATATTTATAATGATGAATATCAGTTTTAAAATATTTATAGAAATTGTGCTCTAGCAATGTGATAAACTTTCAATGTAGATATTGTTACAAGTCGTAATAGGTTTGAGTTTACGGATGGGACAATAAACTATAACATCCTCGTAAAAGAAGGCGCAAATTAAAACTTGTTTCTTTTGATGATATTTTATGCATTTTGTTATTAGCACATTGTATACGGGATACGTACTAGTACGTTTTCTGGCGAGTGATACTTGAGCGCGGGTCACGTACTAATACTGGTTAGTGTAACAACAAGGTTTGTTTGTGGGTACAAAAATATCGGTATATACTGGAAAACGAAGCCGAATGTTTTTGTCTACTACGTAGATTCTGGAAATATTTAGACAAATAAAAACTAGTTTTTACATTATTAGTTTATTTGAAATTTCCTATTTACGATAATATTAAAAATTTATCCACTAAAAAATACATTTTTTGTTTACAAATATCTTATGGTTGTTATTTATATATTTGCTTATATATTTCAATTTAAAATACGAAAAGTTGGTTAAAAATTAAATAATTTTCGATCTATTGAGATTTAACTGAATAACTAAATTTACCTCGCAAAACGCCTGCTCCCGGTACAATTCCGCTGCGAAATGTATCCGAACACAATGTGTTAATAGCTTTTGATCATTGTTATTAAAATTAATTCTGCTTTTTATTATAAAAGAAAATAGGAAATATATTATTCTGAGCTTAATATTTTTTACATTTATAACTCATAAGTTTTTTATAATCTGAAACGTTAAGGGTTTTTTAGTTCCTTATTTTTCATATAATTTTATAGCTGAAAGTGAGAAATGTTTAATTCCTCTTGATTCACCCCCTGTTCATTAATCTTGTGTTTTCTAATTTTTTTTTGGTTTGGTTTGAAGTGCTGCGGTCTACAATTTTGCAACACGAGGGTTAATGAGACCAGGACCTACAGCTTAAAGCCGATTCCGGACGGCTACGAACATCTATGCCACAGTGGGATTCGAAGCCACAAACTCCGGTGCCGAAGGTCAAAATCCTAACCAATCGGCCATCGTTCGGCATTTTTTTTTTTTTTTTTTTGGTTGTACTGTTTATCTTAAGTTTTCAAATACAAGTTGTTGTTGTTGCTTATTCCATTTGGTAAAACCAAGCACGATTGAGTCGGAGGCTACTCGTAGTAAGGCAAAGAGGTGCGCCTTTCGTTTTAATGAGCACCTCAAGGGTGAAAGTACGACTTAAGCTGAAGTGTGTCCTCGTAATTTTGAAGCAGGGACCAAGCAGAAGAGCGATACGCTTGGCCTGCCACCCCCAGAAGTATTGATTGAGAACTTAGAGGACATCGTGACCATGAACATATTTTACGTGTCCCAGTCACCTTAAACGAACACGGTGGATTTTAGGTCGGCTACTTTATTGTTAGATGTTTCTGTAGATTTTGATACAAATTCAGAACTGTCTCGTAATGTTCTGGATTGTTCTTCAGGTGACACATGTAGTAAACTCAGCTCCGATGAATATTTGATTTCTGCTAGACATTTTATCGAACCTACAACCCTTCCGTTAGGAGAACATTGCCTTTGCCGACTGAGCTACCGCGGCTCGTTATTGTAGTGTACTGTATCGTTAATATTTTACATTCTTTACAGAATAAAACTCATTATGTAATGGAGGTATGTATATATACATTAAAGTTAACCCTTTAACTGGTTTGCCCGTTTGGTGTACGGGCTACTAATAGTTTGCTTACTCTGGTTTGCCATACGGCGTCATGGATGATAGTACAGACTATAATACTTTATTGTTAGATGTTTCTGTAGATTTTGATACAAATTCAGAATTGTCTTGCAATGTTCTGGATTGTTCTTCAGGTGACACATGTAGTAAACTCAGCTCCGATGAATATTTAATTTCTGCTAGACATTTTATCGAACCCACAACCCTTCAGTTAGGAGAACATTGCCTTTGCCGACTGAGCTACCGCGGCTCGTTATTGTAGTGTACTGTATCGTTAATATTTTACATTCTTTATAGAATAAAACTCATTATGTAATGGAGGTATGTATATATACATTAAAGTTAACCCTTTAACTGGTTTGCCCGTATGGTGTACGGGCTACTAATAGTTTGCTTACTCTGGTTTGCCCATACATCGTCATGGATGATAGTACAGACTATAATACTTTATTGTTAAATGTTTCTGTAGATTTTGATACAAATTCAGAACTGTCTTGTAATGTTCTGGATTGTTCTTCAGGTGACACATGTAGTAAGCCAACATTTAGGGGCATTTATATACCAAAATGGTAAAATTCCTTATTTATCAAAATTTTTTATAAAATTCTGCTGTTTTCCTTTTGTATTAAGTTAGGAATTTAATTGCATGCAACAAAAAATATGCTTTTATCAGGAACATTTCTGGTAAAAAATTAGCCAGTTAAGGAACGATAGAAACTTTATGTAGGTAAGTAAAAGATAAAAATTAAAGTTGTAATTAATATTGCCTTTGCTTATTTTAATTACAATAGGACCATGATAATTTGTCATCCTGAAAATGAAGGTAGACGTATGAGCGGGTTCATCTTTAATTCTTTCCTCCGATCTGCAAGATGCTCGCTAGTCGCCAAGTGTGTAAATAAGATTTATATGGTACCGGACGTGATTAATCATCCAGTTCATGCTGCATGAAGATGATTATACTTCGTAATTGTTAGACAAACTTTAAATTATTAAATAAAATTACCACAAAATTAAGAAATTTAACAAGTAATCTAAACGTGTAACATCCCCACATACATGTAATTTTGAAAAGATTAATTTTGGAGAGTGGATGGAGAGAGCATGAAAATAAGTACTGGGCCTCGTTTTTGTCAGCGATGGCCCTGTTCATAAGTTTGCAGTTAGTAAAAAACATAATAAGTAAGTGAGACAAATGCGTAAAACACATAAAAAATTAATGCATTACTCCCTTTCGTTTGTGCGTTTTACACGTTAACTTCTCTTTAATATACCTGCATTAAGGTTTCACATTTAGTTTAAAGTTCTATAATTATGTTAATATAAATTTAAATTCTTTATTTTTGCAGCGGTATCAATTTTTAAATAGTTGTCGCAGCTGTGTTCTAACAATATGACAAACTTTGAATCTAAATACAGTTTGAAGTCATAATAAATTTGAAATTTTCTGATTGGTTTGGTTTGGAGAGCTACGGTTTACTTTTTTTTTGCAGCACGACGGATAATGAGTTCGGGACCTACTGCTAAAAGCTGATTACGAACATTTATGCCACAAAGGGATTCAAACCCACGAACTACGATACCGAACATCAGAACTCTAACCGTTCGGATATTGTTCGTCCTTGATTTTTTCTGAATAGAACAAATAAGATGTAAATTAAAATTTTGTTACATTTTATAATTTATACTTTCTTTGCAAAGCAAATGTAAGATAAATTATCCTAATTATAATAAGTAAGAAATAACAAAGTGCAAAAAACACAAACTAAGAAAACTATTTCTGAGTTTTCTTTCATTTGTGCATTTTATATGTTGATCTCTGTTTAACATTCGACATAAAGGATTCCTATTATAATTACACTATTCGCCAAAATTACTGCAAGTTTGAACAATCTGACATTTTTTCAAGAATAGCTCACCCCCAAATAAATTTTTTTTTCGATTCAACTGATAATTTTTAATGTCAAATTTCTTTAAAGACAAGATATGATGAAGCTATTACACAAAAAGAAATTGTTTAATTTCATATAAAAATAGCATACAAAAATGTACAAGTTATGAGAGACTAGAATTCATTTTAATTCCTCAGAATAAAACTGAATAAAAGAACAATTTCAAGTTCTTCTAAGTTAAAAAAAAATAAATGAGTGCAATTCAACCGAAAAGCATTTAATAAGTTGTTGGGTCGCAACTGGCTTTGATTCCAGCAACAACACTTTTAGGTATGAAATCCACAAAGTTTTGCAACACTTCTTTTGGTATTTCATAGTTTCAAACAGTAATTATTACTTTCTGAAGCTCTTGTTCTGTTCTGGGATGATTTTGGGAATTTTCTCTTCCATTTATGCTCCATAGATTCACGATAGGATCTGGGGAGTTTTCTGTCCAGGGGAGAACATTACATTAATACAATGTTTTGCAAATGGAGCCTTAACCTGAAATAAGGACTGTTTCGATACAGAGGTCAGAATTGAACTCTAATGAAGTTTAATTTGATTTAACTTTTTATTACCTTCTCTGATGTATAGCAGGGTCCTATGTCTTGCTGAGTTACCCACCCACTTCTGTCTTGGGAATATGTAATGAGCACTAGGAAGCAATCGATCATTCAGCTCACTAATTTACTGGTAACACTTCATAATTGCCTATACAAACTGCAGTTCAGCATAATTTAGCTTTCTGAGTGTTTTGCTGTACATATCAGCAGTCTGGACTCATATTATCCTTCATCATGCCAAACGTGAGCAGGTTTGTGAAACATAAGGCAATTGGCTTTCGTCGTTGAACAAAACTTGTCTCCATTTTGAAATATTCCAATATTTGTGAACCTTAGCCAAGTCCAATAGTTTTTTGCTTTGCTCAGAACTGTTCTGGTTGGTTGGTTGGATGTAGTTTTATGGTACTGGGTCCTCTTGGGACATATTGTGCCAAACAAATAGTTAGAGAGTGGTAAACAATAAAAATGACAATATTAAATATATAGAACTCATAAAAGATAAAATTTACACAATCAAATGTGAGGATAAAATCCAATATCTTTTAAAAATGTAAAAATATTTGGATGCGGAAGAGAATTTAAAATATCACTTAAATGTATATTATTAAAAGAAAAATTGTATAAACGCTGATTGGTGTACATAGGACACTCAACAAGTATATGCTTAACGGTCATAGGACCATTACAATGCTGACAAATGGGCGCATTTTCCCCTAAAATTAAATGGCAGTGAGTGAAGTGGGTATGCCCAATGCGAAGACGGGTAAGAACTACATCCCGCTTTGTAGATGGATGAGCAGGCCAAGGGATAATATTTGGTTGAATTGAATGGAGTTTATTATTTTCAATATGATCCCATTCTTCTTGCTATTGTTTATAAAGAACTGTTCTGGAAATTGCAGATAGAAATTGACACTTTATTCTTTTGCAAATGTAGTAGAACTTACGAAGCTATTTTAGAGGCATAATAGTGTCAATTAACCATTAAGACGTTTCGAAGATAACTTCGGACAACCAATTCTAGGCTTTTTATCCAGGGTTCCTTCTTTTCTAAATCTTTTTATAAAGTGTAAAACAGTTGAGCTACTGCATCAACACCTACGGCAGTCCTAACATTTGAAATGCCTTCTTGATGCATTAAAATAAATATTGGTAGTCCAGCAACATATTAAATGCTTTTCTGTTCAACTGCATTAATTTATTATCTATTCTGCTCTGAAGAACTTGAAATTATTTCTTTATTTCATTTTATTTCGGAGAACGGAGAATTAAAACGGATTCAGACTTCTGATAACCTGTACAATTTTTTATGCAATTTTTTAAATAAAATTAGATAATTATTTTTGTTAAATAACTTTATTATATTTCTTTATTATAAAGTAATTTAACGTAATTCACATTAAAAATATCATTTGAATTGAAAAAATTTTTTTTTAGATTTCTCAAACTTGAAATACTTTTGAATAATAACATAAAGAGTTATATTTATATTAGTATATTTGCCCCCTAGCTTTTGTCTGCAGCAATATAAGATTTTCTAAAAAAATAATTATTGAAATTGTGCTCTAGTACGGCGAGAAACATTAAATTTGTCTGGTCTGGGTCGATATGGCCTACTTACTTAATACACAAGAGCTAATGAGACAGCCGTCTACTTCTTAGCCCTTGGGTACAGTTTTATTTAAAAAAAATGCTTGTATTAGGAACGGATTTAATTTGCTGATGCCCGGAAACGTATGTAGAGGCAGCAGATGATTTGAATGACTAATTAAAAGTTTTTAACCCCTAACTTAAGCAAAACGAGTGCATGATGAATCTAATCAAATGTACCCAAGGAAACCATTTAAATAGTTATTTATTTCAAAGATTTATTAATTAATTTATTTTTTGCACTTGGAACACAATTTGTTGATATATGATAGTGTGTTAAAGTAATAGATTTTTTTCTAGTGATAGAGTACATAGTTTTAATAATATTTTTAAGTTTCAAATTAAAAACATAGTTCTTAAGTTTGATATATTGTTAATATATAGGTATGGGATAAAAATAATAACTTCTGTGAAAGAATGCAAGCAGTTTATTAGTTGTAAATTGGACCCCTATTGGCTTGAATTATAACTTGTATCCGACGTGGGATAGCCAAATGTATGGTACTGATCTTTGGCACTGATCGTTGGTACCGGAGTTCATGGGTTTGAATCCCACTGAGGCATGGATGTTCGTAGTCGTCCGGAATTGGCTGCAAGCAGTAGGTTCCTGCCTCATTAACAATCGTGTTTGAAAAAAGTAGACCACAGTGCTCCAAATCAAATCAATCAAACCAAACAGACGTGGGATTGACAAATAAAGGTCGTATAAAGAGTTTAAAGGAATTAGCAGCTGCAGTGCGGTCTTGAGTTCAAGTAGTATGCGTGAAGGATGAAACAGATCACGGACTTTGTTCTCTAAAAAATCCCATTGTGGATAGCACGTGAGATTTTCCTTTTTTTCATTATTCTCTTCTAACCATGTTTGAACACAGAAAACCGTGTGTACAGAGGATTTTTCTTCTTGGAATAGAGGACGTTCCCCAGGAGACAGTCAGAAGAATAAAATATGAATGATCTACGAGAATACTGCGATAATTCTCGCCTCTGACATTCTTCCTCAGGACTATTAGTGACATCGAGTCACTCCAAGATATCACTTCCCATATCGTCACATATCTTTCTCCATGCTTCCCGGAAGAAACCAGACAGTTAATATGTAATACCACTAACTAGTTTCGACAAATGAATACATCAGGAATAATGTAAATGAGGATTCATCAGACCATATTACTTGTTCCTTTGGCTGTTGTATCCCCTTTTAGTAGTTTCGGCACCACTGTGTAGGCGTTTCATATTATTCTGCAGTCACACTAACGGCTTTGGGATTTCTACTCTACCATGAATGCTCGCATACAGCTCTCGTTGAATAGTTATAGTAGATACCTGTTGTGGAGATAGATGTTAATAGTGGAAGTTATCTGTGGGCAATGAAATCTTACGTTTCTGGGCTACTATAGTTTTCAAAGTTCATCTATTCTGGCAGATCACATTCCACTCTCGCACACTGTTCTGCTTCTCAAAGGACACCTTTCCCAGTTTTGTGTAGGCTGTCATACACTTGACGTAGTGGACCTTGAAATACCCATAAGATTGGATATTCTAGACACGAACGTTCCAGCAAGGTAAGATCGATTACTCATGGCTATTTGCACATCAGACAAGCTGGACATAATGGCATTTTGTTACGAACAGAATTTTCTCATATAACTCTCTTACCGAAAAATGCTCAAATGACACATTACCTTTTGCCGACACTAAGTAGCAGACCGTTATGACACTTGGAGAAACTGTATTAGACTGTTGAACTATGACACATTTCGAAATGGCTGTTCCTATTATTTTGTCCTATACCTGTAGCTGGCTAGTTAGACTCGTCATTTGTAACTTTGACAAAACATGTACATACGAGTGGCAGCCTTGAAATTCTTCCTGAAAGTCAACACAGATCCAAGTAGAATTGTTTTCTGTTATCCCAAAGGGATTTTTTTAATCGCGTGAGAATTACACTAGATTAGTGTTTCTGAAATAGAGAAATTACTAACTTGCAAGAAAATAATTACGAAGTTGCTTGAAAGTCACAGTGATTCATACAATTCCCACGAGACCTTTTGGAAGTATATGGAAAGAAAATGTAAGTTAGTAATTTCGAGTGAAAAATTTACGTTATCACGCTCTCTGAATCGGTTCCTTTTGAATTGCGAAGTGGAAAATTAAATTAGGCAATATAATTTGGTCACTTATACGAGAAAATTTTAGCAGGTTTATTACATATGTAAGATTTTTTTTGAAATCTTTCATTCATAATGCATATTATGGTATCAACAACATTATGAAAAGTTAATTTTGCTTTTGTCATTTCATTAACTAATATTGCTATAGGAATGTCTCATTTTTTTTCAAAGCATAAGAAAATACAAAAATAGAGGAAAATATTGTCCTTATTTATTTATTTGATTTGAAGCTACACATAATGTTTAGTATTGTTTTAAAAATTACAATTTTTACACTTCTTATCGAGATCTCCCATATTATTTCTGAAGGCAGGTTTTTTTTTGTTTGAAGTAAGAAAAATTAATGGTTAGTATACTTAAACCAATACTTCTTTTTCTGACATACTCACAAACTATTAAATTTTTCCCCTTTTCTTTTGTAACTTCTAAGAGAAATTTTTTTTAAAGGCTTCAGAAAATTGAAATATTCTCAGTTTTCTACAGTTTTATACAATGTTTTAACTTATAGAGAAATATTTTATAGTATAGATTATCATTATATCCATCCACTATTATGTAAGCCATTATCGACGATTGAGTGCATTAAACTTAATATTCTGTGAAGCCATATTTGATTATGAAATTGAAAGTAAATGAGCTTGAAGAGTTAATAACCCTTTGGGAGACATTTTCGTCTCTAATTTCGTTTGCAAAACTCCTAAATCAACGTTTATCGAACAGAATCTAAGAAACGGATATTTAGTCTTTGGTAAATTTCAGTTTGTTTGATTTGTTAACATTGGGATTTCATTCTGAGTGTGTCTTTAAATACAGTTTTCATTTGCTTTCATCTTGTCCCACGGAGTCTATTGAATGTGAGATCATTTATAATCGGAATCAGCGAATATATGACCTAATATGTCAGCAAATATTTAATCGCTAGACCACCTTTTGTTAGAAATTTCTGTTGAATAAAATTTAAATTTTCCACTCATTATAGATGCGGCACTATATGTATGTATATATGAAACAGGATGATTCTCAAGATAAAAAACACTCTTTGTAAAATATCTATTTGTTCAATTCACTCCACGGCTGGTTGCAGCTAATCGTTAATTAAGTGTCATGTATTTTCAAGGAACTTAATTTTAACCCTCTAAGCGGTTCGCACGTACAATTCCGCCAAACCGATGATGTCTTCAAAACGTACAATTTTCTACCCCCCAAAACGCTCCGAAAATGTAAGTAACGTACATTTTTTCCATGGAGTTTTGAGGTAGGAGGGTCAGGTCTAGATTTTAGGAACTGCACCCCTCTTTCACTGACATTTCTTGAGGGATGTAACCATACCCCCCGAGGCACAAAGACGCTGATAGCATTTCATGGCTTTGTAAATCTGTATTTCGAAGTATTTCGTTTGCCGTAACAGATGTATCTCTAATTGCCCCCCCTTAAATATCTTGGATGACTTTCGTAAAAAAAAATATAAATAAGTCTCTCAACGAATATTTTTATTTGTACTTTTAGAATCCATTATTTCTTATGGGATAATATTCCAGACCTGAAGAGCTTTATGTGTATTAAAAATTAACAATTTATAATATCTATTTATATATCTATATATAACCGGAAGTAAAGGGAGAATATCGAGGGTGGGTTTTCCATATTCCATTCTAGTCGACAAAGGGGGAAGGTAAAAATCATAGAACTCTTTGGCCACTGACATCAGCGTATTTTGGAGAATTTTTTTCTAGATGTGTTCCACTCGGAGGGATATATAAGCTACAGCTGCCTGTTAGAATTACAAAAGTCCCATTTATACCGTATTAATCTAAAATTATTCACCTTTTAAATACTGTATTATTATATAATAGTTAAATGTCCATTAGTTATATGAAACTATGGGTATTGCTATTTTATTTTTGATAAATTTTAAAACATTAATCATTAAAGCTAACAAGACATAGAAGCATAAGTTTTAAGGAGATCATATATAGAGCAGTTTTACTCAGAATGGCACATCTCAACTCTTGACCATTCTAGCCTTCATTTCAAGCGGAAGGCCAGAATCTTGGTTTCCTATTGTTGGATATAGTTAGCATAAAAATGAACGAGAAGGGCATTAAAGTGGTCCGTGATGTTGCGTGAAATTGCTTTATTGTACCATCTTGCTGTCGAAATATGACACAGGCGACGTCCGCTAGATAGAATTTTGGAACCATAAATCCCCCTCTCTGTTGTGTCATGATGACGACATCGGACATCCATATGATGGAGATGTCAATAGTGACATACTACATTTTCCCCTACCCACTTAGGTTTTCGCATCCATAAACTCTTGAGTTGGATGTGGATGTGGGTCATCTAAGTGATGTACTTCGACTGCAATATGGATACCCTTAAAATTACATGGAAATGACATTATTGCGATAAATCCTAAGTGTTGTTTTTCAATATAAATGGTAGACCGAAGCTAGTTCACCAAAGGGACATGTTGAGCCAGTCGCGATATTTTAAAAATCTACAGGCATTTCACTATGTCAACTACCTTCAAGTCTGTAAGACAATTGTGTGTTGTGTCATCACGATCCTTCTCTGACAACAGTAACATAAAAAGCACTATCCTTTAAAGAAGAAGGAAAAATTTGAAAATAAATTTCTTTACATACAAATAATCGAATTTTACTTCTTGTAAAGTGCAATTTTTCTTTCGATAAATAACGTTTAGAAAGACAATTATTCACAGCTACACAAACACACACACACACACACACACACACACACACACACACACACACACACATATATATATATATATATATAGTCGAGCTTGGTTAATTCGAAATTATGGATAATTCGAACTATGCGAATTATCCTAGATTTTTCTATATAATATTATGATAAAATTAAGTGGTTGATTCGAAGACAATTCAAGAATATTTGGTTTACTCGAATTCTGAGTAATAAGAATTCAGTGAATTCTCCCTCCCCCGCCTATGAATTACAAAATTTCTATTAGAGCTACAACTTTTATTTGTCATAATTGGTTTCCACTTCATGTTGTTAAGCTGTTCAATGGATAGAAAAAGACACACAAAAGGGGAAAAACGTTTCCAATGCAGATTATTTTGATGCTCTGTGCCTCAGATATGCAAGTACTAGTGTCGGCCTTTTTAGGGTTTTGGACATAACGTTAGTGTGACTGAAGACTGGACCGACGAAAGTCAAGCGCATGTATTGTGGAGACAATAGGTCGCTCATCCATCACTTAAGGGGTGAATAGAAAAGATCATCAACTCTAGGAGATGTTTTGCCTGGGTACTGAGACTTTTCAATGCACATGGCAGGAAATAGGATATTGTTACCAGGAATACTAAGGCAACTGTCGAGGTAATGCTCCCAACCAACCAACCAACCATTTTGAATTCACAAACAAATTACCATTAAAGAATGATATAACAGTTATCCTAACATATTTCAATTAATTTGTTTCATCCCAGTAAAAGAATAAAAATAGAATGTATGAAACATAGCGGTGGACACGCTATGCCTCAGCAGTGGACCTCAGTTCTCATGACCGAATTGATGCTGTGGTGGTCGAGAGAAAGACAAGACCTTTCAAAGGATAGTTAGCAGTATCTTTATTTGGTCATCTCCAACAGTCAACTCTCCCGAAAATTAGCCATGCTGTGTCTTATAACCTTAGGGGCGTCACCAGCGTGAGGAAGTAGATCTAGATGTGGCCTTAAGAATGTTGTTGTGAGAATTTTAGAAATCTTAATTCAGCAAAAGTAGGCTGGCAAGCTCATTTCGCCAAGAGTAAGGAGATTTTCTCTATTACATAGAGTTTAACGCCAAGAGGCTACTTGAAAGACAGAGAAATCGCGGACTTTTTTAATATAGGAGTTAGGAGTTAGAATTTTTTAATGTAGGAGTTAGTAATTTTAATTTTAAGATTAAAGTAGTTAAATTTTTACATTACATATATTAATGCAGCCTTACTGTGCATTTAAAACTTAAATTTTACCATTCTCATTCAAAAATTCTATTTCTTGAAATAAATGAAAACTAGAAACATTTTGAAATAAAAAATATTGTTTCATTTTTCTTTCTTATACATAGACCTATTAGTAGACAAGATAAATAGACTGTTGGGGATTTTTAACGACATTTGGTTATTTGAATTTGGGATAACTGGAAATAATTTGCATTTGCCTATATAATCGAATTAACCCATTTCAATTGTGTATATTATATATATTTGCATATAAGTATGTGCAAAATCTATAACAATTAAATTCCCTTACAAAAAATGAAGGATAACTAAATCAATCAAAATAATAATCAGCATAAAACTATGTAATTGACAGTCGAAAATTTATAATTCATTTTA
This sequence comes from Pardosa pseudoannulata, assembly GCA_032207245.1. Classification (NCBI taxonomy): domain Eukaryota; kingdom Metazoa; phylum Arthropoda; class Arachnida; order Araneae; family Lycosidae; genus Pardosa; species Pardosa pseudoannulata. The sequence continues at coordinate 76,926,896 of CM063510.1, forward strand.
ATGAATATTTAATAAGATCATTCTACGTTGAATTTAAACTTGCGCCTTTAAATTATACTTTAAGAAATGCGTATCCAAAAATCTCATTTTGAATTTAACTACCCTAAAAAAAGGAAGGATAACTAAAAACAATTAAAATAGCAATCAGCATAAAAATATGTAATTGACAGATGAAAATTTATAATTCATTTTAATGAGTATTTAATAAGATCGTTCTACGTTGAATTTAAAATTGCGCCTTCAAATTATACTTTAAGAAATGCGTATCCAAACATTTCATTTTGAACTCACTAACAAATTAGCATTAAAACACGATATAACAATTAACATATAGTTAATATATTTCAGTTAGTTTTATCTCAGTAAACGAATAAAAATGGAATATATAAAGGCAGCCTTACTTTACTCGTTAAATTTAAATTTAACCATTCTTATTCAGAAAGTTTTTTAAAAAAATATTTGATACTTAGAAACTCTTTGAAATAAAAAAATATTGTTTCATTTTTCATTCTTATGCATAGACCTATTAATAGACAAGATAAGGGGTCTGTTATGAATATTTAACGACATTTGATTATTTAGATCTCGGATAATTTGAAATAATTTGCATTTCTCTATATAATCGAAATAACCAATTTCAATTGTATATATTATATACATTTGCATACAAGTATGTGCAAAATCTATAACAATCAATTTACCTAACAAAAAATGAAGGATAAATAAAAACAATCAAAACAGCAATCAGCATAAAAATATGTCATTGACAGATGAAAATTTATAATTCATTTTAATGAACATTTAATAAGATCATTCTACGTTGAATTTAAAAAGGCGCCTTTAAATTATACTTTAAGAAATGCCTATCCAAACATCTCATTTTGAATTTAACTTTTTTCTTACAAAAAATGAGGGATAACTAAAAACAATCAAAATAGCAATCAGCATAAAAATATGTTACTGACAAATGAAAATTTATAATTCATTTTGATGAATATTTAATAAGATCGTTCTACGTTGAATTTAAAATTGCACCTTCAAATTACACTTTAAAAAATGCGTATTCAAACATCTCATTTTGAATTCACTAACAAATTACCATTAAAACATGAGTAACATAAACAGTTACCATAATTCAGTTAGTTTGTTTCATCTCAGTAAACGAATAAAAATGTAATATATAAATGCAGCCATACTTTACTTCTTAAACTTAAATTTAACTATTCTTATTCAAAAAATTCTTTTGAAAATATTTGAAAATTAGAAACTTTTTAAAATAAAAAATATTGCTTCATTTTTCTTTCTTATACATAGACCTATTAATAGAAGAGATAAGCAGTTTGTTGTGAATTTTTAATGATATTTGATTATTTAGATTTCGGATAATTCGAAATAATTTGCATTTTTCTATATAACCGAAATAACCAATTTCAATCATACATATTATATATATTTGCACAGAAGTATGTTTAAAATCTATAACAATTAACTTTCCTCACAAAAAATGAAGGATAACTAAAAACAATCAAAATAGTAATCTGCGTAAAAATATGTAATTAACAAATGAAAATTTATAACTCATTTTAATGAATATTTAATTAGATTTTCTACGCTGAATTTAAAACTGCGCCTCCAAATTATACTTTAAGAAATGTGCATATAAACATCTCATTTTGAATTTAACTTCCCTCACAAAAAATGAAGGATAACTAAAAATAATTAATCATAATCAGCATAAAAATATATAATTGACAGTCGAAAATTTATAATTTATTTTAATGAATATTTATTTAATAAGATCGTTCTACGTTGAATTTAAGTTTGAGCCTTCAAATTATACTTTAAGAAATGCGTATCCAAAAATCTCATTTTGAATTTAAGTTTTTTGAATTTAACTTCCCTCACAAAAAATGGATAACTAAAAGACAATGAAAATAGCAATCAGCATAAAAATATCTAATTGACAGATGAAAATTTATAATTCATTTTAAAGAATATTTAATAAAATCTTTCTATGTTGAATTTAAAATTGCGCCTTCAAATTACACTTTAAGAAATGCGTATTCAAACATCTCATTTTTAATTTAACTTTTTCCTCACAAAAAATGAAGGATAACTAAAAACAATCAAAATAGCAATCATTATAAAAATATGTAATTGACAGATGAAAATTTATAATTCATTTTAATGAATATTTAATAAGATCGTTCTACGTTGAATTTAAAAATGTGCCTAGAAGTTATACTTTAAGAAATGCGTTTCCAAACATCTCATTTTGAATTCAATAACAAATTACCATTAAAACACGATATAACAGTTAACATATTTCAGTTAGTTTGTTTCATCTCAGTAAACGAATAAAAAGGGAATATATAAATGCAGCCTTAGTTTACTTCTTAAACTTAAATTTAACCATTCTTATTCAAAAGAATTTTTTTGAAAATATTTGAAAATTAGACACTTTTTAAAATAAAAAATATTGTTTCATTTTTCTTTCTTACATAGACCTATTAGTAGACAAGATAAGCAGTCTGTTGTGAATTTTTAACGACATTTGATTATTTAGATTTCGGATAATTTGAAATAATTTGCATTTCTCTATATAATCGAAATAACTAATTTCAATTGTGTATATTATATATATTTGCATATAAGTATGTGCAAAATCTATAACAATTAACTTTCCTCACAAAAATAAAGGATAACTAAAAACAATCAAAATAATAATCAGCATAAAAATATGTAATTGACAGACGAAAATTTATAATTCATTTTAATGAACATTTAATGAGATTGCTCTACATTGAATCTAAAAATGATTCTTCAAATGATATTTTGAGAAATGAGTATCCAAACATCTCATTTTGAATCACTAACAAATTACCATTAAAACATGATATAACAGTTAATATAACGTATTTCAATTAGTTTATTTCATCTCAGTAAACGAATAAAAATGGAATATACAAATGCAACGTTACTTTACGTCTAAACACCTAAATTTAACCATTCTTATTCAAAAATTTTTTTTTGAAAATATTTGAAAATTAGAAACTTTCATTTTTCTTTCTTATAAATAGACCTACCTATTAGTAGAAAAGATAAGTAGTCTGTTGGGCATTTTTAACGCCATTTGATTATTTAGATCTCGGATAATTCGAAATAATTTGCATTTCTCTATATAATCGAAATAACAAATTTCAGTTGTATATATTATATATATTTGCATACATGTATGTATAAAATTTATAACAATCAATTTACTTAACAAAAAATGAAGGATAACTAAAAACAATCAAAATAGCAATCATTATAAAAATATGTAATTGACAGATGAAAATTTATAATTCATTTTAATGAATATTTAATAAGATCGTTCTACGTTGAATTTAAAAATGTGCCTAGAAGTTATACTTTAAGAAATGCGTTTCCAAACATCTCATTTTGAATTCAACATTTTTGAATTTAACTTCCCTCACAAAAAATGAAGGATAACTAAAAACAATCAAAATAGCAATCATTATAAAAATATGTAATTGACAGATGAAAATTTATAATTCATTTTAAAGAATATTTAATAAAATCGTTCTATGTTGAATTTAAAATTGCGCCTTCAAATTACACTTTAAGAAATGCGTATTCAAACATCTCATTTTTAATTTAACTTTTTCCTCACAAAAAATGAAGGATAACTAAAAACAATCAAAATAGCAATCATTATAAAAATATGTAATTGACAGATGAAAATTTATAATTCATTTTAATGAATATTTAATAAGATCGTTCTACGTTGAATTTAAAAATGTGCCTAGAAGTTATACTTTAAGAAATGCGTTTCCAAACATCTCATTTTGAATTCAATAACAAATTACCATTAAAACACGATATAACAGTTAACATATTTCAGTTAGTTTGTTTCATCTCAGTAAACGAATAAAAATAGAATATATAAATGCAGCCTTACTTTACATCTGAAAACTTAAATTTTACCATTTTCATTCAAATTTTTCTTTTCTTGAATATGATCATATTCTACGCACATAATTTACTCTCGAATTGTAGCAGGCCGTTCCTAAATTCGAGATTATTCTGCTACAACACGAAGAAAAAAAACAGCACATCCATCTAGCGCTTTGTTTGCAATGAAGTAGATCTTAGATCATAATATTCTATTCTAAAGAGTGCGTGACACGTCGTTCTAGTATGATATGATAAATATTCAGTTCCTTCTTGAATAATTGAGTTTATCTGTAGAAAGTAATATGTTTTGAAAATAAATTTTGATTTTATCGTGCATCTTTGCCAGTTCCTCGCATGTATTTTCTATTCTAAGTAACACGTTTCAATTTTATGGAATGAAAACTTCCAACTCTGTCAATGTGTTTAGAGTTTTCTTTGAGAGGCATTATTCATGGGGTTTCCAGAGATAAAGGTATGTTATACAGTGTCAGCAAATCATGTGAGAAGGTTGGAAGTAATATAAGGAATTTTGATCCGTCTTAAGTCAGCTGTAGCTAAATGACTAAAAAAAAAATCATTTCCAGAACTGGACATTTTATAAATAACAACTTTAAATAATATTTATGCAATCCTGAAACCGATTCAGGGAGCTTCAAGGAGATTTTTTTAAATTCCATATGTTACACAGTTGTAAATTCAAGTACATGTATATATATATATATATATATATATATATATATATATATATATATATATATATATATATATATATATATATATATATATATATATATATATATATATATATATATATATATATATATATATTACGATAGTTTGATTTTTGAGCGTCTTTAAGTCGTTGTAATTCTCGCTGCAATGTTCCACGACTGCAGGGCGGTAATAATTGCCCGGAATTCCACTTCGAGTTGAGGCCAAAAGCCTTATTTCATATATATAATATATATATATATATATACATATATATGTATATATATATACATATATATACATATATATGTATATATATATGTGTATATATGTATATATACATATATACATACATATATATGTGCATATATATATGTATATACATACATACATATGTATATATATATGTATATATATATACATATATATATACATATATATGTATATATATATATGTATATATATACATATATATACATATATATATATATATATATATATATATATATATATATACATATATATATATATATATATATATATATATATATATATATATATATATATATATATATATATATATATATATATATATATATATATATATATATATATATATATCCATTTTTTATAAAACTTCTTGACAAGAAGAAAGCTCAACAGCTAGCAGTAATAAAAATACAGTCGGGCCGACATTGAAGAGAGCGGCATAAATCTAATTGAAACTTTATTCCAGAGTCGCTACAAAGCACATCTTTTCTACTTCACGACAGACAAAGAACAGCCACAGAGTTCACTCTGATCGAACAGAGGTGCACCCGAGAGCGATGACAGAAAGAATTTTCCCACGGTAATAAAACCTTAGTAAGCGAATTAAATGCAACATTCAGCAAAACGCGAAACCATTTGCCGCCGACAGCTGGGAAACTTGCTGAATAGACAGAAAGTTTACATTTTTAGGATAGACAGCTTTATGAAGAATGTTAAGTGGAAAAAACTCCTTTGATTAAACTATCTAGAGGCTGGGAAAAGGATTTAAATGAATTAGAATGGGAGAGATGTGGTTTTTAAGGAAATATTAAAGTTAAATAATTTTGATATATTACACACACACACACATATATATATATGTATGTATATGTATATATATGTGTGTGTGTGTGGGAGATTTATATCCACGGTGGAAAAGATGCAAAGGCTCAACTAAAATTAACTTACTTATTTAATTAAAATATTTAAAAATTATGCACAAAAATGGTGTCTAGGGAGAATTTAAATAAAACTGGACATTAGTGCCCGTCTGGCACAACATGAGCGCCGGTCTTGGCTCTTAAAAAGCGATCAGCGAGAAGTACTGTACACGTTGCTGTCTGCCTCACGTCTATAAGAAAGTAAAACAAAAGAGTTCGTTTCTCTTTTGTAGTCTCGGCAGAGTTGAGTTGTTCTTTATTTCTACAAGTTGTCTCGGCAGGGTTGAGTTGTCATTTGCTCTTAAACACACACACATGTATATATATATATATATATATATATATATATATATATATATATATATATATATATATATATATATATATATATATATATATATATATATATATATATATAAATTATATATATATACACATACATATGTATATATATGCATATATATATATGTATATATATACATATATATATACGTATATATCTATATATATACGTATATATGCATATACATATACTTACATACATACATACAGATATATATATATATACATATATAATACATACATATGTACACTCAAGAGTCAAAGCATTAAGACCACCTGTCAATAACGAGTTTACCCATCTTTGGCGAGCAACACAGCTTCAACCTGCCTTAGTTTGGATGCCACAAGTCCTTGGTAGATGTCCAGAGACAGATTTACCAGATGTTTAAGCCAGGGCTTCGAACCGTAATTTTTTTTGTTCCGGTTTTCGTTCCGGTTCAACTAAAAAATTAATATCGGTTCAGTTCCGGTTTTCACTCCGCCAAAAATAACTGTTTTCGTTTCAGTTCCAAATGAATAATTTCATTTTATGTATATTCTTATTTGTACTAAAAATATAATTCTATCATAAACAAAAAATGTAATTCTATCAAAATTTAGAAGATTTTATTCTTTTTTTTAATTGGTACGATAAGAGCGGCGAGCATTGGCATTGTTATCCATTATCAAAATCGCATTTGACAACTAGGTTCATGATTACCCATATTCGTCGTTTGACTCTCACATCGTGCACTTGGCCTTGCAATAATTATGTAAAAAATATATTATTTATTTAACATATGAAAATTGCCTCTAATTATTAATATATCTTCTAACGTGGTTTCACTGAGATTACTTCTGTTGTCTCGGAGAATAAATTTCAACACTAACTTGTGTAGCTGGAGCTGCCAAAACCACCATTGCAATCTTATACAAGTGCGGATATGTAATTATAAAGTTGACGTTAAATTAGAAAATATTGATAAGTTGGTAACAGTAACAAAATGACTGAAAGATATATCGAACCGAAATAAACCGATATTTTTTTCGGTTCAGTTCCGGTTTTCGTTCCGACCAAAATAACGGTTTTTTCCGGTTTTCGGTTCAGTTCCGGTTCGAAGCCCTGGTTTAAGCAACGGTTACACAAATCCGAGATATTGGCAATTGGTGGTCTTTGAACTCTAAGCTGCCGTCCTATGACATCCCAAATGTGTTCTATCGGATTGAGACTTTGATAGCGTGTCCAACACCATGTCATCTACTGCTGGTTTCCCCATCATTCATCCACTTTGCATAAGTACTAACAACTGTAGATCGAGAACAACCCACGAGTCATCCAGTTTCGTAAATACTTGTTCCGAGCCTTCGAGCCATTACAATCTTCCCTCTATCAAAATCGCTTAGATCCGCAGTCTTTCCCATTACACACATAATTAAGAGAAAGAATGATTCTTCAGACTCTCCAGCAGTAGTTAAAAAACCACTTCCACCTGATCACGTGTCTTCCACGTCATCCAGGCGAGTTCATTGCAAAATGTAGGGGTGGTCATAATGTTTTGGCTCTTTAGTGTATATGTGTGTGTGTGAGAGATTTATTCCCATGGTGAAAAAGATACAAAGGTTCAACTAAAATGAACTTACTTATTCAATTAGAATATTTATAAATTATGCACAAAAGTGGTGTCTAGGGAGAATTTAAATAAAACTGGACATCAGTGCCAGTCTGGCACAACATGAGCGCCTGTCTTGGCGCTTAAAAAGAGATCAGCGAGAAATGCTGTACACGTTGCTGTCTGTCTCACGTCTATAAGAAAGTAAAACAAAAGAGTTCGTTTCACTCTTGTAGTCTCGGTAGAGTTGAGTTGTTTTTTACTTCTACAAGTTGTCTCGGCAGGGTTGAGTTGTCATTTACTTCTAAACACACACCCACACACTCACATACGCACATGTATATTATTCAGGGTGGTCTAAAAGAATCTTACCCTATATATGTGCCTCATACTTCTTGCTAAAATATATCATATCTTATACTATATTATCATTACAATTGCTTATATATTTAATTTTTTTGAAGCTTTCACGATATTTTCTAGTTTTTTGAGCCTTTATCTGAAGATTATCAGGAAAAAAACAAATGTTGATTTAACATAGAAAACATCATAGAACAGTAGTTGGATGGTAAAATAGAAGCTGAATTTGGAATTAATTAGCGGAAATATGGTAAATATTTTAAAAATCATGAATCCAAAATACAATCCTCTTCGAGTTAAAAAATTCTTTTTTTTGAGCAAATGGGGCTTTTCACTTTTCTACCGAATGAGTTAATTACCCATTTGAAATCATAAATATATTCCATATAATAAGAGAGTTTGTTTTTACACTGACCCAACCTTTAGGTCCATACAGCAGCAACTTGCTACTGATTCCAGTCATCACAACAGCGACCTATAACGGATACCAAGGAGCTGCTGACCTACGAGAAGTTCTTCATGGTTCCAAGATTAATGTGGTCCACCCCAGTAAGGTGCAATCTTCTACAAACCTCTACAAAACCTCTACAAAGGTAAGCTCAAGACTACCAGGAAGAACGTTAGAGAAAGATCACTCTTATTCACCGGGTGCGTGAAGAACGTATACACCTAAAGGAGATGTGCTCCTGGCGGTGGCTTTCCCCATAATAAACTGGGTGCTATATTTTCTACAAATATATTAGAATATATGTGATACGAAAGATATCCTGCTAAGTGAAAGTAACAAAATTTCAAACATATATATTATTGCCAATACCATTTGGACCAACCAAGTACTTGAGCCAGAGGCCACAAGAATCAAGACAATGGGGTGCGCTGATAGTTTGACAGGCATCACTAGGGTGAAAGGACGACTTTGCTCAAGTGGGTCCTTATAATTTAGATTCAGGGACCAAGCAAAATATCCCCAGGCTTGGCCTGCCCCCCCCAAATGTATGGTTTGAGAACTTTGAAAACATATTTTACGTGGCTCAGTCACCATTAATGATTCTTAGGCCAGCTCAAACCCCAAACCCGCAACCTTCCAGTTACCAGATCACTCCCTTTGCAGAAGAGCTACCGCGTCTGTACACATACACATACATACACACACATACACACACACACACACACACACACACACACACACACACACATATATATATATATATATATATATATATATATATATATATATATATATATATATATATATAAACTAAACCCCTCGGCGCAACAGCACCTAGGGGACCAGTGCCTACGGTGCCAATATCCGTTTCTGAGACCAAGGGCCCTGGGGTGCGAAGCATATGTTCTGGTTAGGTGGTCAACCTTACGCGGAACCCCCAGTGTTTAGTTCTCAATTATGCTTGATCCTCAGTTTGTCTACCCACTGAAGGGATGAGAGGCTGAGTCAGCCTTGCCCAGTCCGGGGATCGAACATCGGACTTGTGTCGTGGGAGCGCAAGGCGTTACCCCAACGCCACTGGGCTTCACACATATATATATATATATATATATATATATATATATATATATATATATATATATATATATATATATATATATATATATATATATATATATATATATATATATATATATATATATATATATATATACATATATAATGGTATTTTTATCACTTTTGGTACAGATTCTGTTTTACCGGTAATTCAAGCAAACCTTGCAAATGTTCTCGAATGTTCCCTAGTAGAATCCTTCCAGTAGCCTATCTGAAAAAAGAGTTTCTGACGCTAAAGTTACATTATATACTTGGCATATAGTGAAACTGTAAAAGCAGATGTATGGCATTTGAAAACAGTTTTGGTAAAGTTTCGGCAAAGTTCATTCTACAAGCCTATCTGAAAAAAGAGTTTCTGACGCTAAAGTTACATTATATACTTGGCATATAGTGAAACTGTAAAAGCAGATGTATGGCATTTGAAAACAGTTTTGGTAAAGTTTCGGCAAAGTTCATGCGTTCTACAGTTGAGTTGGCAAGATTAATAAAGTACGATAGTTTGATTTTCGAGTGTCTTTAAGTCGTTGTCATTCTTGTTGCAAGGTTCCACGACTGCAGGGAGGCGATAATCGCCCGGAATTCCACTTCGAGATGAGGCCAAAAGCCATATTTCATATATACAGTCAAACCTGCTATCTTGAATCTCTTGGGAGTAAAAAAAAAAAAATTCGAGATAAACAGGGTTCGAGATACACAGGTTTTATGAAAATGGACTAAGAAATTTTCTTAACACAATACAAAAGATTGAAAGTTTGAAGTACTTTTAGTTTTATTTACATGCACGATTATTTTTCATTGTTTTGCAGCCGTTTTCGAAGTTCTTTTGTAGGATATCTTTGATTTTCATGATAGTGGAAATAGTACTGGGTGGAATTCCAAATTTAGCGGCGGCTATGCTTTTCATCATAGAAGGGTTTTCCTTCAAAAATGAAAGAATTCCCATTTTTTTTCGAGAGTTAAAACATTTAGTTTTCTTTTAACACCTGCCATTTTTAGCTCTAAAATTGAGGCAGCAAGATGCGAGAAGATACTTTAGTCATTAGGCCAGTGTTGCCAACCTTCACAGGCAAAATTATGGATTCTAGGTCCTAAAATTATGGCATTGGTTTATAAATTATCGTACATTTTTGTAATTAGTTCAAAATAGTGTTAATAGAGGGCGCTTGTAGGATATATTTTTAATCAATTGAATCTTAATATCAGATAGATTTTAAAATTGTGGAAAAACATAGAAATGGCAGAATTTTTATTATTTACCATTATGTAACTTTGTAGCCGATTATTATTTAATAATCGGTTTAATTACTAAAAATACCATATTTTAGTGAAAACTTCAATAGAATAAGTAAAATGGAAAATTACTTCTAATTATCCATAATTATGTAATCATTAAAGAAATATCTCCAGTATAATCGTGAATATTCAGTAATTTTGCATTTAACAATTTTGTGTATTTAAGGATAAGAGTTATTTAAATAATTTTAAATAACTAACAGATAAAAACACTGGTCCTAACCATTTTTAAAATTCTTTATTTTATATTCGTTTCAAATAATATCAAACATTAGTACCTAGGTCATATTCAATTTCACAAATATACATTTTTTTTTATAATTGACACTTTCCCTTTTATTATTACACATTACAGATTGCCTTTCTCAACTTCTGTTACAGGATTATTTACTTTTATTTAATGAAGAAGCACCTCAAAACATGCTTCTTAAGCTGCTCTAAAATCTACAACAATAATTATTTGATGGGAAAAAGTGATAAAAAAATTAATTAGACATTCTCAATTTTTTTATGTTGCTCTTTATAGAGTTACAGTTAAATTACCTGTTCTTTTAATTATCCATTATCTACTTTTGGTTTATCGTACAAATCAGGAAATTATCGTACAGTTTTTCAGAATTATGTCACATAATTTTGAGATTATTTTTTATCGTACAGAGTCCTAAGTTATCGTACATATACGATAATTATCGTATGGTTGGCAACACTGCATTAGGCTATAGACTGAGAACCAGTTCTATTTCCAAAAAGAAATTTCTCTCGTCTCCTATTTAACCCCCCCCTCAACCACGATTCCCTATTATTCCAGAGCAGACAACCCGATTTTAGTACAATTCCCACCCAGTCCCTGACCAAATAACCCTCCGAGAGAGAAAACTAGAAGTGTAATTCCTGGAAACGGGAACTTGTGCGGTTGTCAACGCAATAAGGTTCTAAACTGGAATGTTGTGTTTCTTACGAAAATTCGAGATAGACAGGTTTGTTAAAAATAATTTGAGATAGGTTTGGAAAATACGTTAAATTTTTATTGAAAATGCAAGGAAATTGGAAAAATTCGAGATAGACAGGTTTTCGAGATAAGCAGGTTTCGAGATAGGCAGGTTTGACTGTATATATATAAACATGTATATATACGCATATATATATACACATATACATATCGACATATATATGCACGCATATAAATTTATATGTACATATGTTTAATTGTAGACGAGGCTAGGTATTATTGGCTCCATAATAATTAGTTTAGCAATATTTGAAATCCAAATTAAAGATTAAAAAAATGCAAAAACTCCCCTAAACCGATAGTCCCGAACCCTCCAGAATTTCAATAAAAGCGAAAAACCGCGCATTGTCTGTTATTTTAACCCGTTATTTAATCCTTGATTAGTTAACGTAACTAAAATTTAAAGTTCTTCAAAATCGATATTATTGCGTCTTTACTCTTTGAAATTTTAAACAGAAATGTTACGTAACAAAATAAAAAAGTTACTTTGCTCCTATGACTATGCATGCATTATATAGTCTGTAATTTCGATCTTACGAGACTTTTACGCATCCTTTTTATAGTTTATCAGAGAATAGAAATGCGAACATAATAAATTAATCCCCGCAACGTATATGTAAAACGAAGTTTCATAGCAAGCAATAAATTTAAGTATCCTCTTTCTGCTTCACGATACATCCATCCCCATCCTTTCCTTCTTCTATTATTTAAACGCGATCCATCTTCATTAATATTACATTAAAATATATTCCCCGCGTTCAAGTGCAAGTATTAGAAATTTCCTCAGACTTACATTTTATCCGAAGTAAATGCTATTTGAATATTGTATCTTTGTGTGCATATTTTTATCGCATCTGTGTTCGATGTACGTGTACGTTAAAAGATGGAACCAGTTCTACCCTATAGTGAATTTACTTTAACCCTTAATTTGACAAGATGTTTTTCCAAATATTTTTTAATTTCTGTTATTTTCCCATATCTGTATAGACATTAGGATCTTTGTACAGTAAACAAATAAATTATATCATTTTCCATTTTTGAGATAATTAATGTCCGCTGTGGCCAACACTGAAAATTATGTTATATTGTAGTTATAAATAAACATGCCCGGTGTAGCGGCCAGACTTAGCCAAATTAAGGGTTAAGGAAGAAAATTTTTCTTTATTCCACGGAGAAAAAGAGGAGGTTAAAGACACCAAACTTAAATCTGGAATTTTTTAACCACTGATAATAGTGTTCCTGTGCCCCGTAATATGAAAATATTTCGAGTTTATCATTTGTGAATATTTTTATACTAGCATATAATCCGTCATATGACGGGATCAGCAAAATTTTCAATTTTCCAGAATTGTAAAGTACCCTATGAGGCAGATAAAATTATGGTTTGTTTTTTGGCTGAGAATTATCTGTTACACGCTCAATAATTTGTTTATTTTCCTACTCCTCTGAAGCCTTGTCGTGTAGCTCTAGTTTATTATTAGGTATTAACCTATAATCAAATTTATAGTGCCTGTTTATTTCTTTTAATCACAAAGACTGAATATTATTTGGGTTGCATTGTGTAGATATTTTAAGTTTAAATTCAACCAAGGGCTATGAGAGACTACAGACTTAAAATAAAAATAAACTATTACGCTAAATTAACAGCGACTGAAAACAGCTTTAAAATAAAAATAAGTCAGTCTATTACAATTATATATACATTATTAATATACAAGATTTAGATTAAGTTTCATACGATTTACTTTTTAATATAATCAAAATAGGTACCACACCAATTAAGATATGATAATAATAATTTCCTATCACTTAGCTAACTCTATGTGTATAGGAGAGAGGACCCAATCTCAATTTCAAATATGTATAATAATGCGTACCTTTGTGGATCTTTTGGGTGTGCCAGGGCTGTACTCTGGGGAGCTCTTGTAGATACTTTTCGATTGATGTGATGATAATGTGGACTCCGTATCACCGCTGGTATGGGGCCTTCTAATATAACTCGGGGTGATACTGAAAAGCGGATGAGCTGGAAACTTCTGGTCGTTGAGAGATGTCGAGGTGTTCCTTGGGCCCAACTCCTTTGATCCCCGTACTCTGTCCTCGAGTCCTGAACACTTGCCGTCGAACTCTCGACCTCCAAACTTTGACTTCAACTCGACTCGACTCCTTGAACACTGACAGTCGGACTTGTCTCCTCGACTCGACTGCTTTGCTCCCTTCGATTCGACTTCACTCTCGAACCTCTCCCTCTCTTTCTATTTTTCTTCCTCTTTTATATCAATTTCATCTTTGTCCCCTCTTCCGTCTGTTCGTTCAATCGGGATAGTTGTAAAAAGTTTATTGGTCTTCTTAATCCCTCCTTGAAACCGCCAACGAAAAAAAAACCTTATCCCTTCAAATTGGGCACTGTCCCTTAGGGACTCATAAATAACTCCACAAAGGTACATTCTTATTTAGTGTCATGAACGGAGACGTGATTCTAATCTGGGACTGGGATCAGAACCAACGCCCGAGAATCCCTCACAAGACGAAAAAAAACGTTGAAATAATTTTTATTGTCCTCTCTCCTTCACAAAAGATGTGATGAGGTCAGATTTAGATCCCAATCATTTTACTTCTCGAATTAATTAATCAATTATATTACTAATCGCCTCATCACAAGCCTCCCGATACTGTGAATGCAGTTTAGAATCAAGTTGAATTCATTTAGAAAGATAATTCAAAGTTTTCTTAGCTACGTCGAAATTATCGTTAAGTTCTTCCCAATTTTTTTGCCACAGTAATTAATGAAAGTAAAGGAATGAAACTATCATTTCCACTACACCCTGGATATAGACAGAATTTGTTGTTCATACCGGTGATAAAAATTTTCATTGCAACAAAAAATAATCGATGATTAAATTTAAAATTATCACATATGTACCTAATCTACTATTTAAGTCAAGTATAAAAGAAAACTATTTACGTAGTATCTAAGTTCAGTGATAAACGTATGAAAAGAATGCAGACGATATTTAAATAGTTTAAAATAAGAAATGATTAAATGAGATGGTTAAAGGAATGACGTCATAATGCTAGATAAAAATCCTATTTTTACCTATTTATTATGTGATAAATTGATATATTTAATCGCCCGCTCTTAACCGGGGAAAATAGGGCTTGAAATAATGGCATTTAATGCTAGAAAAGGGGTGAAGGGGTGGATTCTGAACGTCGCTAACCCTAACTCATCAAGAATCCAAAATGGATGCCTCTATACATTCCAGGTACAATTGCTTTATAAATTCGAGGACAGACGGACAGATAACGTAGGCTATTATTATATAGGGGATCCTCTGACAAATTGCCTCCAGATGATCAAAAGAATTAAGGTAAGAAAACTTACTTGGATTTAGAACCAGGCGAAACTCTGAAATTTAAATCAGTTAGAAAAAAATATAGTGTGGTAGCAAGGTGCATTGTACTAATAAAACGGGACAGATAACTTAAGCTATTATTATATAGGGGATGAAACCAGCAAATGCAATACACCTCTACTCTTTTTTAAAGTGTATTAATGTTAATTAGCTAAAGCAGTACTTTCTTGGTTTGCAAGATTTTTTTAAAGTTAGTAATAGAATACCTTATTTTTTTTTGTATATAACCGACATTCTGGCTGAACAATTTTATGTCGTGTATAACGCGCCACTATAACATTTGGTGTGTGAACTGCGAAAGCTCAGGCAGTAAAGGCATTGATTTTGTAACGGGTGGGTAACGGTGGGATCGAGGCTTGAACAGGAGCAAGATGTTCACTAATGGCGGCTGGATCATGTAAAATTAGAGATTAACCTTTTTACGACTGTATTATAGCTAATCTCTGGTTAGTCCTAACGGGCTATGATAAAGCAAGGCATAAGTAGCTCCAGATTTAATTAAATGTAGTGATTCATAGGTATAAATGTTGTGAGGCGATTTAGATCATTCTAATTAATATAATTAATATAAATAAAATGGGAAGTGAAATGCTTGGGATCTAAATCTGACCTCATCACATCTTTTGTAAAAGAGGGAGGACCTATAAAAATTAATTGAACGGATTCGCCTTGTGTGGAATTCTAGGACGGGATTCTGATTCGAGTCCCAGATTAGAATCATGTCTCCGTTCATGACACTAACTAAAAATGTACCTTTTTGGAGCTATTTATGAGGCCCTAAGGGACAGTGCTCAATTTGAAGTGGTAAGATTTTCCCCATGTTTGTGGTTTAAAGACGGGGAAAGGGCGACCAATGAATATGTACAACTCTGCTGATTAGAGCAAGAGAATAATATAAAAAAGAAAGAAGATTGTTGGAGAGTTCGAGAGTTCTGGAGTTGGAGAGCAGAGTTCGGGTACCAAAGGAAGAGTTGGGTTCAAGGGATACCCCGAAAAATTAACGAGGAGGACATCTCGCAGCGATCAGAAGTGTTTCATTTTCAGCGCCTCCCAGAATCACCCAAATTATTTAGAAAGCCCCTGAATGTGGTGAGACTGAAGTCACCATTGCCATCCCACCAAACGAGAGTACACCCAAAGAAGTCTATATCCTTCTTTCAACTCCAAGTCTGAAAAGTTCCCGACCATAGTACCGCCCTGGTACAGCTCTGCAGATGCATATCCCTTTGCAGATCCACAAAGGTACTTGTTATGAAAATTTGAATTTGGAATTAAGTCCTCTGTCTTCTTTTTTACGTAAATGTTTAGTGTCTGATTAATGTTGAATTTTGGATAAGGTAGAACATAATAGAAAAATTGGAAAGGCAGTTTTTTTTAAGTTTGAATCAAATTTTTGTACATAGACATAGAAATAGTATTACAATAAATTTTCTTATTTTTATTTAAAACTATTAACTTTGTGTTTAAGTGTGTAATATTTATTATAGCAACTTTTATTTAACTTATTAGCTTTTAAAAATTAGTCTGTAGTCCCTCGGAAACCATGTTTGAATTTTAAACTTAAATAATCTACACAAATAAATATATTCTTAGACTAACTAAATAATAACCATTATAATTTGATCACAGGTAAACACCTAAATTTAATGAGAGCTACACAACAATGAATGTATATTATGCTTGCCGAGACATGAGGCCAGAGTGGTATTTATAGATCTATTAATAACCAAAACATAAGTCTAGATTTAAAAGAAAATTAGTCTATTATTAAGATCAAATTTGTGAAAATATATTAAAGTGGTTGTGTTTTCCTTAAGGAAGGTTATAACTTTTAGCCAACTTCAGAGACTTTTTTCTGTTTTTTTCTTCTTACTATATCTTTTTATTACTATTCTAAGTTTTTGAAATTTTCAGATCTTGTTCTAGATACTTAGTTAAGTAAACTAGTTAAGTTCTTAAAGCTGCACTAACTGCATCCATAAGCCAGCGTGCAAGAAAATGGTAATCTATAGGCGTAGCATAAGCTAATAAAGGTACTAATAAACTTTGTGCCCCTTATAGGTTGCCGAACGATGGCCGAATGGTTAGGGTGCTGGCCTTCGGATCCGGAGTTCGTGGGTTCGAATCCCACTGTGGCATGGATGTTCGTAGCCGTTCGGAATCGGCTTTAAGCAGTAGGTCCCGGTCTCATTAGCCCTCGTGTTGCAAAAAGTAGACCGTAGTGCTCCAAAAACCAAACCCAAGCCCCTTATAGGTTACACTATGGGATTGGTGCCAACTGCTCGGCAGTTATCACGTGACTTTCGGTCTCTCATCTCGATGTACAGATTATAGTCTTTCAAATTTCTCCCAGCCTGATAATTCCTATATTCAAATGATGTATGATTTAATTTCAAATTTAATAATTATTTAAATACATTCTCGTATAATATAGTTATTTGAGATTGACTGTTCAAAATAAAACTTGCCACATTTAAACTAGATGTTGAAATGCATGACTGCCGACTCATAGTTGCAACTATTCGAAAATATGCTTCTTATCCAGTGTTCCCCTTGTCAGGTTGGTTGAATACATCTGTTTGATTGAAGGCATCATGTGTATTCCAACAGTAAATCCGTAAATCTTATTCTTCTCTCATTTATAACACAAATGTGAGCTTAATACGCGAAGAAGTCTTTAAGAAGTCAACTTTCCCCCCAACCGCTAATACTTGACACTGTCATAATACCAACAGATGGCGCCAATAGACGAAATCGGTCACTTCACTGTAATCATAAGACACCTGCTGAGAATCGAGAGTGCCTTTCCCTCTTCTCCACCTTCCACTTTAATTCCGGCTAAAATAAGAATTAGCCAGAGCTTGGATTCGTTCCAAGTAGGGATAAGCTTCGGCATCAACAACGTTTTAGCCATCGGAATCTGATTTCTGGAGATTAAACTGCAGATGTTTCTTTGGCTTCTTTCCTTATTTGAATTGCGATTTTCTTTAGCCCTTTATAGATATATGCAAGAGGAATTTTCAGATTAATTTCTTATACCCCTTTACTGTTTCCTTTTGTTTCAATGGCATGATAAAGAGTTGAAAACTAAATTTAAGAGTATATAGGTATCAACACAAAAACTGCCACAACTTCCTTGACCTATCAAAGATCTATCTCCACATGCTTAGAAAAACAATTGGCTTAAACGGATGGGACCTTTGCGGCATATTAGCAAAGAAATATAGTTTGGATAGATAAAGAAGACGTTTGCTGTTGAGCTTGAAAATTCGCGATCAGTGGCACAAACAGATTTCCTCGGAACTTTACCAAAGAATAGCAGTGCCGCTGTGTAATCGTATTATATGAATTACTCTATTAAATAACAAATTTGCATCTCCACTAAAATTAAAGTACAAAAACAAATCAGAAGCAATTTGAACTATTAAAAACATTCCTATTGCTGTGGTGTAGTACATTGCTGTTGTTATTTCAAACCCATTAATAACCCGAATTTGCTTTATATCGTCTTTAATCATAGTAAAATGCCACTGAACTATATTACAATATTTAAATATAGAACAAAAGAAAAGGAATATATGCTAAAAAAATATATAAAAAATTAAAAAGTAAAAGAAGCATTCCACGTGCTACACCTGAAAGAAAAAATTGCCAAAGTCCACTCTTTTTCTTCCTTCTGAATTACTCCAGCAACACTAGACTTTTTCCATTATCCTGTGCTGATGCGTTCGTTGTTCCATTGTCCTGTGGACAATGCGTCATTTCCCGGCTCTGTCCTGAAGAATCGGGACTCTAAGGATGGTCCTGAATCACCTCCTGGAGACCAATCCCAACTATTCAAAACTTGGTGAAGTTTAAGTGCAATCGTTTTCACACCACACGCTTCCTGGAGTCGTGAGCCGAACGATGGCCGAATGGTAGAGTGCTGCTCTTCGGAACCGGAGTTCGTGGGTTCGAATCCCGCTGCGGGCATGGATGTTTGTAGCTGTTCGGAATCGGCTTTAAGCTGTAGGTCCCGGTCTCATTAGCCCTCGTGTGCAAAACAGTAGACCGTAGCTCTCCAAACCAAACCAATCCTGGAGTCGTGAAAAAATACTTGGGCATGCAACCCAAAACGTGCGAGTGCGGTGAGCAAATTAGTTTCGCAAACCCTATGTAAAACATAGCTGTACTCTCACACCTATTAAGCCTTTCATGGGCCATTTATTTCTCACTCCACGTTTCCAAACTTTCAAAACAGAGCTGCTAATTTTAATCAATCGATCAAACTACTGAATACAGCGCAAAACCGAAGCAGGAATCAGTCTTCCCGTCATTTCCGTCGTTCGGGTTTTGAGCTTCCAACAGGTGTATTTTGTAAGATCGTGTAGGTGGGATGTAATCTTCCTACGGCCCACGAAAGGGTTAAGGAACCAAAATTTCAAAAATATCTTAATCTAGAAGGAGAAGCCAAATCCAATAAAGAATTATTTAAAATTATAATCAATTTATTTTCTTTTCGCAGTGAAATAAAAATATATCATTATTTAATCTATCAAATTAACCCTTTAATCAGGCACATAATTAATTTACCCGAACTGACCCTATATTTATATTTCTTAATATTACTACCAAAAATATAGCTTCTAATAAAAATCTAATCAAAATTGTAACAAAGAGTTCAACAACGCCAGCGCGAAACTGACCTAGAGGAGAAAGCGGAGTGACCCTCCTTAGACCCCATTGGTCAAGAGGGGTTTCTATCAGCGGAGTAGCCATCTTCGGCCCAGGCAACACTGTCCAACGAACTTTTTAGAGACATCTGCAGGAGAGAGTGCAATGATCCCCTTGGAGAGAGAGCAAGGAAGAAGGAGTGTAGAGCTCAAAATCTTCTGTAGAGTTCTAACACCATTGTCTTTATAAGACCAAGATGCCATGTTGAGAAAATTCTTTGATTGAGTATGGTCCTTTTGGCATGATGGCCTAATTAGCTTTTTATTTTCTATTTACACCTTTATTTATATTCAAAATAAACAAAATTCAGCGGGAGGAATTTTTTTTCAATTTCGTATTCTTTACTTATACGTGCGGCTGGTCTAGACGCCCAGTCGATCTCACTTCAACAAAAAATAATCTAAATATTCCTAAATATCTTTCTCATAAATTAATAGAAACAAAACCTATATTTATATTATACTCTCTATAATATTTTACAAAAAAATATAAAAAAAAATACTACCACTATCATATAAACCTCAAAACTTTCATTAGGAATTAAACTAACTATATAAGTAAATACAACAAGAACTCCTCTTAATATTACTAATAACAATAAATATCTAAATCAATAAGAACCAATTATTTTAAAAATAAAATAAGAATATACTAAAACGTAAGGTATATAGAACCGCAGTGTAGTGAAACATATACCTCAATGCCTTAAAAAAATTCTAATTTCAAAATTCTTTTGGTTTCCAAGATAATACTTAGAGTATCAGGCTGAATAAATTAAAGTGACCATTTTTTTAAAAACCTAAAACCAGTACATTTGAGACTACTTAGACCACATTTTTTTTTGTTTTAAAGTTCTCTTAAAATTTAAGAAAAAAAATGCAATAAAATGTACTTCAGATATTAATGCATTAATATAACTATCTATCTATCTATTTATCTGACTGTGCATGTCTATACATCAATATAATAATTTCAGAAAATAAAGAAGGGTTTTATTATAGTCTGCATTTATATTGATGAATCATTTAAACTCTACCATCATTATTATATTTCTTTTCTTGTCTCTAATAAAAAAGTATGTCTTATCATGACTAATTTTTTGCATATGTTAAGCTTATATCATGCGAAGAAAAATGAGAAAATTCCAGACATTAAAATTTTATTTAAATATCTAATTCTATATTAGCCATTTTTTTCAATGCAATATTGTTTTACCCTCATATTTTTCGGATTCACAAAGATTTCTCTCTTTTTTTATTAATTAATGCCTTAATGTCTAACTTTAAAATTCCAAACCTAACAATTATATATATATGTATATGTATATATATATATATATATATATATATATATATATATATATATATATATATATATATATATATATATATATATATATATATATATATAAATTAATGTTCCCGAGAAACGTCAGTGGTTGCATTCTCTGTATTGAAGCTCTTTATTTCCTCACGATGAGGAGTAATTTAGTTACTTTCCAAAACTTTTAATAAATGAAGAATGATTTTTAATATATATATATATGTATGTACATAGATATTATGTATATATATACATACATCAGTGGCTTGTAGTAAGTTTTCATGCAGGGTGTGCAGAGAACATGGATTTTCCAATAAATCTTTAATTATCGAGACATCTTAGTTCTCCATTCTGAAACGGGTTAATTATTATGTATATAAATTTAAAGATTGCAATAAATAAAATATTTACCTACGAGTACTCGAGTTATAACTATAAAAACAGCTAAATTTATGAGAATACTACTAGCACTGAAGCAAAAATCGTGTCTTTTGCTGTATGGTATCATATCGGCGTCGAAAAAGCAACGCTTCGGGCTTCTACGAAAGACTTATATGTTCAGCAAACGTAGCACCACATGGCGCCCGCCGCTGCGGTGCTGACAAACCGAACGTCTATTCCATGTGCAGAGGATTTCGCTGCACGCTGGCACAATAGAGCGAAATGTTTCTTGTTCGGTCAGTGGATTAAATTATATTTATTAATTGTTTCTAGCATTTGAAAAGCATTTCCAAGACATTTGAAAATCATATATTCTGCGAAAAACATCTTGACAGTTTTTAAAAACAAATCCAGGGATATGGTGTTACATAATATAACTTATTTACTGTCTGTAAGACACAATGAATGGTAAAATTTGGACAGTTCTGTTAAAATTAGTCTCTTTAAAACAAAACATAATTTTTCATCTAATTATTTCAATAAATATAATACATCACCGAAATTAATTTACCACACTAAAACATTTCACTTTATATTTATGAAATACTTCTTTTATATTTCCACGAAAACAAAATCTTACAATATATAAATTTAAAAATTAACCATCTGCAAAATTGTATGGCCTGTTAATCGGTTAAAAAACCAAAAGTCCCCGCTCTAATACAACGCTTAATAAACCGTACCTTCGGATGATTCTGAATGCCAAGTGCAGGAAAAATAGCTGCACTTGCCTCAGTGCCATAGTATGCCGTTCTTCTCCAGTAGCCCATATGTATAAAGCGTGATTTTCATTTTAGTGCGCAGTGCGTACACATCAGAACTTCCTATGTTCGTTTGCGCGCTACGTGGTGCATCCTCTAGTACCGCACGCACTGCAGGAATACAAGCAAGCAAATCAACATAATATTTGAATATATTATAAACAATATTTATTATATAACATATAAAGATAGGTAGACATAGGTGCAGAAAATTATTGTCCCTCATAATTTTGTGAAGGTGTGCAGTGCACACCCTGCACATATGGACAGCACGCCACTGACATCATATATAATACATATATGTATATACATACACATACTATATATATATATATATATACACATATATTATACACATATATATTACATATGTATAATATATATGTGTGTATATATATAGTACGTGTATGTATATACATGTATGTGTTATATATATATATATATATATATATATATATATATATATATATATATATATATATATATATATATATATATATATATAAGTAGTCTGATCGACAGATATATAGTAAATATATAAAATAAATAAAGCTTAACGTATCTAAACTTTCTTTCCAACTTTAATTCCATGATGTTTTAAAGAAGATAACCTTCATACGAGAGTGACATCTCTTCTGCTTTCAAATCAAATCATTCTTAAATTGGAATATTTACTCCTTTATCCATTTCCAATCACACAGTACTATACATTATAAAAAATTAGTTACACAGTATTTTCAAAGTTTGAAACAACAGTCGTTAAACAGTTAAATATAAATTATATTCTATACATATACGCAACTTCTGAAATAAAGAGAGTGATTAATTTAGGAAAAACAATGTAAGTTATCAAAAATTAACTTAAGTTCATTGTTTATTAAAGTTTCTTTTTCCAATAAATCCCAAGTTAACTAAATGAGCTGAGTAAAAAATTGTTTATAAAACTAAACGATAACTCCTAATTCTTGCATTTTGATTTTCATGGCTTTACTTTTAAAGTACCAATTTTTAAATAATATATTATCATACATTCTGCAGCTAAGATTTAAAACAAATTACATCTATCAACCGTTTCCCCATTAATTTATTTCAAACAATAAATTTTGTTTCGTTAAGATTGCTTTATTAGCGTTAGACGTTTAAAAAAAGACTTACCATAAAATTACTTTCTTTTGTGTTATTATTCTCTAAACTATTTTACAAGAAAAAAAATTACTCAAATATGTAATTTGTTTTTTATGATAGTTTAGAATTACCTTCTGTGCACACACACAGAGAAAATAAAATTAACGAAAGGTAAGAGTGCCAAGTCGGGCATCTAACTTGAAAAATATTCGGAAGTGTTTAAATATAACGTACATTCATAACGTCTGTAGTCTCTTTGTTAAGCCTGCATACCTCAGGTTATTATGATTAGATTCACGTACAGTTGAAAACAGAATAGTATACATGATTAAATAAAAGCTTCTAGGATGAAATAAAAAAAAATTCTACCGCTGCTTATTGATTCTAAGCCAAAGATCAAGCAATAGCTAACGGCAAAAAAGGCTCTTAGAAAATAAAATTGCTTTTTGTTTCTTTATGTCTTATTCTTTATATAATAGCACGATGAACGTCAAGAAATGTTATTCATGAGAAGGACGTACTTAGCATAACTAGCGGTTTAGTTAATTTAATTAATTGTTGATTGGGATTACTTTAAACTGGATAATAAAATCGTTAACTTAGATATTAATTTAGTTTAATTACTTCCTTTCTTTAATTAAGGCCATTCTAATTTAGCAATATTTTTATGGGATATTATGGTTTTATAAATACATTTTCTAATTCATTGACTTATATAATTAGAGATGTTTAGTTATATACAATTAATTAAAGCATATATTATATGGTTTATTTTCAATTAAACAATTGTGAGAAATTAAAATGATGTATAATTTTATTTCCATCTAGTACAGCAAACTTCTATAGAATTTAATATAATTATGAAATATACAATAGATTTAAAGAACCAGATATTGTCAAAGTTATTAAGGCAAGCCGCATTAGATGGCTGGGACACCATTTTAATTTACGATTTTGCAGTTATAATTTTAAATTTGTTTGCAATATTTTCTTAATTGAAACATTATGAAACATCATATCTTTGAATTAGTGCTTATTTATTCCGCATTTTTTGGGTATTTTTGGCTGTTTGCTCTTTTTATATTACCTCCAAATAATGATAAATTAACTGTAAAACTGTTTTCACTTTCTTCCTATATATATCGCAGGTGCTAACTTAAATTGTTCAGTACTGTTCTGATACCTTCTTCTGTCTTTTCGTGAATATACAGTAGTTTCTCTTTGTGGTTGTTCAACAACTTTCTGATAGTTTCATTAAATTGATCTTCAGATACAAATTCGGTCAGATTTGATTTTTCTCCTATATCTGAACACATTTTTCTACTGTAAGTACTTGGTAAAACTCGAAGTATAGAAAACAATAATATTAATGTTCGCAATTTTAGCGAAATGTTAGGCTCGTTTGTCTATAGAATTCAATATAATTATGAAATGTACAATAGATTAAAAGAACCAGATATTGTTAAAGTTATTAAGGTCAGCCGCATTAGATGGCTGGGACATCTTTTTAGATATGAAGATTCTAATCCAGCTAAACTAGTGACCTTCTCAAAAATGGAAGGCAAGCAAAAAAGAGGAAGACCCTCCCACCAGGTGGATAGATTTGTAGAGAGGGATTTAAGAGAACTGGGAGTCCATTATTGGCGATCTATTGTCTTTCATAGAGTCAGGTAGAGGAAGCTCATGGAGACAGCCTTGGCCTGTAACAGGCTGTAGTGCTGACGAAGAAGTACAGCAAACTACAGAGCTATAAAGTAACAACGTATTACGTACCAATGACTTATACCAGGATATGTTGTGATAACAGAAAGAGTTAAAACCCCAAATACAAATGAGCGAAGACTTACCGTTTTGCAGACTTGTTTTATTTACAATTTTATTTTTTCACAATCTGGTGACGCACATAAAATATTCAATCTCAATATGGAGCCGTTGGAATATGGAAGCAAATATATCCAATCTCAATATAGAGCCGTTGGAATATGGAAGAAACTCTTGCTGATGACGCTTTCCTCAGATGAACAACAAAAGAGCTGAGATTTTTCTGCCTCTGCTGAAGTAGACGAAGGGGCATTCAAATCTGCTGAGCAAAAATTCAAAGATTGCTGTTGCCAAGACCAAAGACGACTGACCTGTGTTAGCAACCCCTCTTATCCAATGGGGTCGAAGGGGGGAGGTTCACTGACATCGCCCTCGTCCCTCGGTCAACAGTGTAACTCATGTTACACAACGAAAAAAAATCTCCTTTATGTTTTTAGGAAGGGTCAATTCTCGGGCAATCGAGTAGATTCTATTTTTTCATAGTGTCTATTTTACAAATATGTCATAAGTTATTAGTCTACTAGCTACAGTCTACCAAGAGAATAGGCATGTTGCTAATGACCTATGTTCTATTATTAAACAGACAGTGTAAATAAGCAGTATTTACTCGTCTGGCCGAACCTTAAACCTATCATCATCATAAAAGGGATTTTTGTTCTCTGCACTAGATGGCTAAAGACTTCATGTACTGAACACTTTGATACTTTCCCTCTAGACATTTAATTGTTTCTAGTTCTATAGTAGTTTCTTATGCATAAATGTTTTAATGTATTGTTATTTACATACATTAATTCTTTTAATGCAACTTTTGATACACTATTATTCACCGATGTTAAATATTTTAATGTATTTTTAAACTTTCCTCTTTAGGCATTGTAAAGTGATGTACGCGAGTAGCCTGATGTAAATGGATAGAATTACAATAAATGGTCATAGTAAACAATATAATTGGGGGAAATGAAAAGGATTTACAATTTTAATGCCACCCAGTAAATTGTACAAAAATCACATTTATACTGTGAGGTAGCATCAAGGTTCGGGCAGACGAAAATGCTGTTCATTAATAGTGTCTGTTTAAAAGTTAGGCATAGACCATTGCCCAGAATATACCATTAGTAGCTATAGGCCATTAGTAGCATACACCATTAGCAGAATAGGCATACTGACAAAACACCTAAGCTCTATTTTTAAAAAGACACTATTAATGAATAGCATTTTCGACTGCCTAAACCATGATCCTATCTTACAACATAAAGGGGATTTTTGTTTGCTGTACTGGAGGGTAGATATATCATATCCTGAACCCTTCAATAAACCCCCTCTAGATCTTTAGTTATCTCTAGTTTTATTGTAGTTGCTTGTGCAATTTTTAAAAAAAAGTTTTGATGCATTGTTATTCACATATATTAATTATTTTAATGCAACTTTTAATGTCCTATTATTGACCCATTTTCACTATTTTAATGCATTTTTTAAACTTTCCTCTTTAGGCATTGTAAAGTGATGTAAGTGAGTAGCCTGATGTAAATGGATTAAATTAAAGTAAATTGCAATAGTAAACAATGTAATTGTGGGACATTAAAAGGATATGTAATTTTAATGTTATCCAGTAAAGTGTACAAAATCACTTTCATACTATGAGGTAGCATCAAGTGTCGGACAGACGAAAATGCTGTTCATTAATCATGTCTGTTTAAAGTTTAGTCATAGGCCATTATAAAGAATAGACCATTAGTAGCTATAAGTCATTAGTATCATACACCATTAGCAGAATAGGCATACTGGAGAAACACCTAAGCAATATTTTTAAAAAGTCACTATTAATAAAGAGCCTTTTCGTCTGTCTAAACCGTGATCTCACCTTACAGCATAAAGGTAATTTTTGTTTGTTGTACAGGATGGTAGAGACCTCATCTCCTGAACAATCCGATACACCCCCTCTAGATCTTTAGTTATCTCTAGTTTTATTGTAGCTACTTGTGTAATTTTTTAAAAATGTTTTAATGTCTTGTTATTCACATATATTAATTCTTTTAATGCAACTTTTAATGTACTATTATTGTAATATTATTGATCCATTTTAATTATTTTAATGTATTTTTTAAACTTTCATCTTTAGGCATCATTTTAAAGTGATTTACAATTCTTCAGTGAGTAGCCTGATGTAAATGGATTGAATTACAATAAATTGAAATATTAAGCAATATAATTGTGGGAAATTAAAAGGATTTGTAATTTTAATGCGATATAGTAAAGTGTACAAAAATCACTTTCATACTGTGAGGTAGCAGCAAGTGACGGACAAACGAAAATGCTGTTCATTAATCATGTCTGTTTAAAGTTTAGTCATAGGCCATTATAAAGAATAGTCTATCAGTAGCTATAAGCCATTAGTAGCATACACCATTAGCAGAATAGGCATACTGGAGAAACACCTAAGCAATATTTTTAAAAAGACACTATTAATAAAGAGCCCTTCAGTCTGTTTAAACCTTGATCCTACCTTACAGCATAAAGGTAATTTTTGTGTGCTGTACTGGATGGTAGAGACCTCATGTCCTGAATACTTCGATACACCCCCTCTAGATCTTTAGTTATTACTAGTTTTATCGCAGTTACTTGTACAACTTTTTAAAAATGTTTTAATGTCTTGTTATTCACATATATTAATTCTTTTAATGCAACTTTTAATGTACTATTATTGTAATATTATTGATCCATTTTAATTATTTTAATGTATTTTTTAAACTTTCATCTTTAGGCATCATTTTAAAGTGATTTACAATTCTTCAGTGAGTAGCCTGATGTAAATGGATTGAATTACAATAAATTGAAATATTAAGCAATATAATTGTGGGAAATTAAAAGGATTTGTAATTTTAATGCCGATATAGTAAAGTGTACAAAAATCACTTTCATACTGTGAGGTAGCAGCAAGTGACGGACAAACGAAAATGCTGTTCATTAATCATGTCTGTTTAAAGTTTAGTCATAGGCCATTATAAAGAATAGTCTATCAGTAGCTATAAGCCATTAGTAGCATACACCATTAGCAGAATAGGCATACTGGAGAAACACCTAAGCAATATTTTTAAAAAGACACTATTAATAAAGAGCCCTTCAGTCTGTTTAAACCTTGATCCTACCTTACAGCATAAAGGTAATTTTTGTGTGCTGTACTGGATGGTAGAGACCTCATGTCCTGAATACTTCGATACACCCCCTCTAGATCTTTAGTTATTACTAGTTTTATCGCAGTTACTTGTACAACTTTTTAAAAATGTTTTAATGTATTGTTATTCACATATATTAATTCTTTTAATGCAACTTTTAATATACTATTATTGACCCATTTCAATTATTTTAATGCATTTTTTAAACTTTCCTCCTTAGGTATTGTAAAGTGATGCAAGCGAATAGCCTGATGTAAATGGATAGAATTACAATAAATGGTCATAGTAAACAATTTAATTTAGGAAATTAAAAGGATTTACAATTTTAATGCCCTCTAGTAAAGCGTACAAAAATCACTTTCATACAGTGAGGTAGCATCAAGGTTAGAAAAAACGAAAATGCTGTTCATTAATAGTGTCTGTTTAAAAGTTATGCATAAACCATTGCCCAGATTAGACCATTAGTAGCTATAAGCCATTAGTAGCATACACCATTAGCAGAATAGGCATACTGGCGAAACACCTAAGCACTATTTTTAAAAAGGCACTATTAATAAATAGCATTTTCGACTGCTTAAACCATGATCCTATCTACAACATAAAGGGGATTTTTGTTTCCTGTACTGTGTGGTAGAGATATCATATCCTAAACACTTCGATAAACCCTCTCTAGATCTTAAGTTATCTCTAGTTTTATTGTAGTTGTGCAATTTTTAAAAAATGTTTTAATGTATTGTTATTCACATATATTAATTCTTTTAATGCAACTTTTAATATACTATTATTGAACCATTTTAATTATTTTAATGCAATGTTTAAACTTTCCTCTTTAGGTATTGTAAAGTAATGTAAGCGAGTAGCTTGATGTAAATGGATTGAATTACAGTAAATTGTCTTAGTAAATAATATAATTGTGGGAAATTAAAAGGATTTAAAATTAAATTATTCACCCAGTAAATTGTACAAAAATCACTTTTATACTGTGAGGTAGTATGAAGGTTCGGGCAAATGAAAATGCTGTTCATTAATAGCGTTTGTTTAAAAGTTAGGCATAGGCCATTACCCAGAATAGCCCATTAGTAGCTATAGGCTATTAGTATCATACACCATTAGCAGAAAAGGCATGCTGGCGAAACACCTATGCACTATTTTTAAAAAGATACTATTAATAAATAGCATTTTCGACTTCCTAAACCTTGATCCTATCTTGCAACATAAAGAGGAATTTTGTTTGCTGTATTGGATGATAGAGACCTCATGTCCTGAACACTTCGATACACCCCTCTAGATATTTAGTTATCTTTAGTTTTATTGTAGCTACTTGTGCAATTTTTTAAAAATGGTTTAATGTATTGTTATTTACATATATTAATTCTTTTAATGCAACTTTTAATATACTATTATTGACCCATTTTAATTATTTTTATGCATTTTTTAAACTTTCCTCTTTAGGCATTGTAAAGTGATGTAAGCGAGTAGCCTGGTGTAAATGGATTGAATTACAATAATATGTCTTAGTAAACAATATAATTGGGAGAAATTAAAAGATTTACAATTTTAATGCCACCCAGTAAAAAGTACAAAAATCACTTTCATACTGTGAGGTAGCATCAAGGGTCGGGTAGACGAAAATGATGTTCATTAATAGTGTCTGTTAGTACAGTTAGGCATAGGCCGTTACTCAGAATAGACCATTAGTTGCTATAGGCCATTAGTAGCATACACCATTAGCAGAATAGGCATATTGACGAAACACTTATGAACTATTTTTAAAAAGATACTATTAATAAATAGCATTTTCGACTTCCCAAACCTTGATCCTATCTTACAACATAAAGGGGAGTTTTGTTTGTTGTACTCGATGGTAGAGACCTCATATCCTGAACACTTTGATACACCCCCTCTAGATCTTTAGTTATCTTTAGTTTTATTGTAGCTACTTGTGCAATTTTTTAAAAATGGTTTAATGTATTGTTATTTACATATATTAATTCTTTTAATGCAACTTTTAATATACTATTATTGACCCATTTTAATTATTTTTATGCATTTTTTAAACTTTCCTCTTTAGGCATTGTAAAGTGATGTAAGCGAGTAGCCTGGTGTAAATGGATTGAATTACTATAAATTGTCTTAGTAAACAATATAATTGTGAGAAATTAAAAATATTTACAATTTTAATGTTATCTAGCAAAGTGTACAAAAATTACTTTTATACTGTGAGGTAGCATCAAGGTTCGAGAAGGTGAAAATGCTGTTCATTAATAGTGTCTGTTTAAAAGTTAGGCATAGGCCATTACCCTGATTAGACCATTAGTAACTATAGGTCATTAGTAGCATACACCATTAGCAGAATAGGCATACTGGCGAAACACCTAAGCAATATTTTTAAAAAGACAATATTAATAAAGAGCCCTTTCGTCTGTCTAAACCTTGATCCTACCTTACAGCATAAAGGTAATTTTCGTTTGCTGTACTGGATGGTAGAGATATCATATCCTGAACACTTCGATAAACGCGCTCTAGATCTTTATCTCTAGTTATTGTAATTGCTTTTGTAATTTTTAAAAATATGTTTTAATGTATTGTTATTAACATAAATTAATTATTTTAATGCAACTTTTAATATACTATTATTGACCCATTTTAATTATTTTAATGCATTTTTTAAACTTTCCTATTCAGACACTGGAAAGTGCTATACAGTTCTTCGGTGAGCAAGCATCCTGTTGAAAATGGATTGAATAAATTGTTTTAGTAAACAATATTAATTAAAATTAAAAGGATTTACAATTTTAATACCATCTAGTAAAGTGTACACAAATCACTTTTATACTGTGAGGTAGCATCAAGGTTCGGGCAGATGAAAATGCTGTTTATTAACATTGTCTGTTTAAAAGTTAGGCCTAGGCCATTACTCAGAATAAACCATTAGCTGCCATAGGCCATTAATAGCCTACACCATTAGCAGATTTGGCATACTTGAAACACCTATGCACTATTTTTAAAAAGGCACTATTAACACATTGTGTGCGGGTACATTTCTCAGCGGAATTGTACCGGGAGCGGGTGTTTTGTGCGTAAATTTAGTTATTCAGTTAAATCTCAATAGATCGAAAATTATTTAATTTTTTAACCAACTTTTCGTATTTTATATTGAAATATATAAACAAATACATAAATAGAAATATATAAATAGCAACCATAAGATTTTTGTAAACAAAAAATACACCCAAGAGCCAAAACTTATGACCACCCCTACATTTTGCAATGAACGGGCCTAGATGACGTGGAAGGCACGTGATCAGGTGGAAGTGATATTTAACTGCTGCTGGAGAGTCTGAAGAATAATTTTTTCACTTACTTCTGTGTGTGATTGGAAAGGCTGCGTATCTAAGCGATTTTGATAGAGGGTAGATTGTAATGGCTTGAAGACTCGGAACAAGTATTTCCGAAACTGCACGACTCGTGGGTTTCCGGTAACGACTGTATTTTCTTGTAAAATAAGCTGTTAATAATATGCTCTCATTTTGATATCAGATTATCAGATTACAAAGTCAATGTGCCGAACGATGGGCGATTGGTTAGATTGCTGGCCTTCGGTACCGGAGTTCGTGGGTTCGAATCCCACTTTGGCATGGATGTTCGTAGCCGTTCGGAATCGGCTTTAAGCTGTAGGTCTCGGTCTCATTAGCCCTCGTAGCACTCCAAACCAAACTCAATGCAATCTGATATACACCACAAATTACTCTAATAAATATATTAACCATCTCTACAGGAAAATATTTATTTTATTTATTTATTTTTTTGTGCAAATGTAGAATATAAATATAATTTTTTGTCAGTCAGAAATGGATCTGTTTGTGTTATGATTTTTAGCACGAGTTTCAGTTTTCACTAAATATAGTGGTAGGATGAGTATAAAAATCTAAAATCTAAAATAAAAAAAATTCTAGAATTTCCAATTCATACGGAATTGAATTTTAAAATTTAAAAATACCATTAAAGAAATGTTTATCATATTTAAAATATTTTTGCATATGTCTACAACACTTCGGTTGCGAAGAAACAATTGCAGTTAAAGAGTTTAAGCTAAGTTCTCTGCATGCTCGTGAATGCTTTAATCCCCTATATAATAACAGCTTTAACTAATTAACATTAACACATTTTAAAAAAGAGTATATTGCTTTTGCTGGTTTCAACCCCTATATAATAATACCCTAACTCATCTGCCCGTCTGTCCTTGAATTTATGAAGCAGTTGTACCTGGAATGGATAGAGGCATCCATATTGGATTCTTGATGAGTTAGAGTTATCAAAATTCTTGATGAGTTAGCGTTAGCGAGTTCGAAAACTTCGAAACCCACCCCTTCCTTCCTTTTCGATCGTTTAATGCCATTTTTTCAAGCCCTATTTTCCCCGGTTAAGAGCAGGCGATGAAATTCATCAATTTATCCCATTATAAACATGTGAAAATAACATCTTTCTCTAGCATCATGACGTCATTCCTTTAACCATCTCATTTAATCATTTCTTATTTTAAATTTTTTAAATATCGTCTGCATTATTTTCATACGTTTTATCATTGAAGATAGATATTACGTAAATAATTTTCTTTTATATTTGGCTTAAATAATATATTAGGTACATATGTGATGATTTTAAATTCCATCATCGATTATTTTTTGTAGAAATGAAAATTTTATCACCTTTATTAATAACAAAATCTATCTACCTCCAGGGTACAGTGGAGGTGATAGATTCATTCCTTTAATTTCATTAATTACTATGTCAAGAAAAATTAAGAAGAACTTAACGATAATTTCAGCCTAGGAAAGAAAACTTTGAATTATCTTTTTAATTGATTGGTTTGGTTTGGTTGGGAACCCTACGGTCTACTTTTTGCAACACGAGGGCTAATGAGACAGGGACCTACAGCTTAAAGCCGATTCCGAACGGCTACTAACATCTATGCCACAGTGGGATTCGAACCCACGAACTTCGGTACCGAAGGTCAGCACCCTAACCAATCGGCCCATCCTTCGGCTATCTTTCTAGTTGAATTCAACGTTATTCTAAACTGTATTCACAGTATTGGGAGACTTCCGAGGAGTATGAAGATAAACAAATTATTGAGCGTGTACAAGATAATTCTCAGAAAAAAAAGAAAAAAAAAAGAAAACATTTTCTTTTACCTGCCTGATAAGGTACTTTACAATTCTGGAAAATTATAAATTTTACTTATCCCGTCGTATGATGGGCTATATGCTAGTTCTAATATTCCTCCATGTTTTCTTTTGATATAATAAGAGTTCCATATACGGATAATTGATATTTGTATAAAACTCTTACAGGTTTTTAAGTGAACAACACATTTGAGAGATATGTTGTACCGGCTAGGATTTGGCAAATTGAGTTATGAGATAGAGAAAATCCTGGATCTGATATGCGATAATCTCCCTAAGTAGCAACATATATCCTTCGAATAAATATCACTAAATCTCTACTGGAGCATATTTTTCCGTGAGAATAAATTAGAGACCAGGTGGAGAATTCTGTAGAATATTATAATAAGCTACAAAAACGTAGAATTCCTTAAAGAATGAGTGTTGATTTGGCTTAGAATTCAAGTTAGATAAAGATGTCAGTTATTCAGTTACTATTATTATAGTAGAACCTCGATTAACCGAGCTTCGATTAACCGAGGTTTCTGTTAACCGAGTCAATAACGAAGTCTAATTTTTTTTCTCCTTTCCAAAATGAGCTTGGAAAAAATTATACACATTTTAGTTCGTTGTCCGTGTTACAGCCGTGACCGTGTTTCTTCCCCACAACATGATTGCTCAGGCATGGCAATTAGTGAATCCAGATACAATTCGTAAATCATTCAACAAAATAATTGTTGAAAAGAGGAGTCAGGGTGAATCATCCCAGCAGACGGAAAATACATCTACAGGGAACTTCTTGAAATCATCAATGGAATTGATCAATGGAACAGATCCAGAACCATTTAATATCATCAACAATTTAACAATTTAAATTCCAATTGAGCTATAAAGGTAAAATCGAAATGTTCTGGTTTTATAAATATTTTTAAACTGAATTGAATATATTCCAATAAAATGGAAAGTGGAAACCAATGCTTTCTCCATCAAATTATTCTCTGTAGGCAATTTCTTAATCGTCCAAATGGGGTCCATTCTCTTGAATCTGTGAATGGATGGGATACTACGTATGTAAAGTAAAAACTGCAACTTTGGACATCTAAAGCATATCCCATTATTTTACACTAAATTAATAAAAAAGTACATGAAAATTTCTTGTTTTTATTTCCTTACTCTTGAATTATGTAATAATGTTTTACGCCACGTCAGAAAATGTACCAAAAATAAACGCCAAGGAACAACCTTTACTTTTCACCACGATAGTCTTGTTCGCTGATTCTGCCCCAGACATTATCGATTGGAGAATCTACGTGGGGTGCTTCGTGGCTGTCTCCCGTATGTACAAATGGAAGCTCTCTACCTAAAACTCTTTCAGAGATATAACCCTTCCTTACCAGCCATTATTTATATTCAGTCCTTTTGGTAATCCATGGTTTTTCCTGTCCTCAAATAATCCTCAAATTTAGTTTAACTTTTAAAAGTAAATAAATGCAAATTTATTAGACAAATGCTTTTAAAGTACAGTGTCTGCGAAAACATAAAATAATAATTTTAATTTATCACAAATAAATTTTTTTACACTATCTGATATGTAGCAAAATCTATCTACCTTTAAACTAATAAACTTTTGACTTCAGTCGAAATTCCTTCTGTTTCCTTTTTAGTACTTAAAGATGGTGTCTCAAAATGTGGAAAAAGTTATTTGACATCTTCTTATATCTTATTTGAGAGATCCACATTTAATGCCCTCTAAAACTCTCAAATAAAGGTAACAAGTATTCATGCCTGCAACAATAATTCCTTTTCCTTGAATACGAAGCTTATTTTCATCATTTGCATTCGTTTATACTAGGGTCACTCTGAAATTTTTGAGATGCAACAAGGTTTTTTAGTTATATTTACAAAATTTTAGGCATGTTCGAAGTAGTCTCCTCCAGAATCAATGCACTTTCGTAGACGAATTTTCCACAGATTAAATGCCTCAAGCTATTCATCTCTTGGAATAGATGGAAAAATGCATTTATAACCACATCAATTAAGCGATTATCATCCATTAACATTTTTCGCATGGCAGACACATTATCCGGAATTACTGCCAACGGCGGCCTTCCTGTGTGTTCTTCATTTCGACCTCTGCTAAATTCTTCAAACCATCTGAATACAGTAGCACGAGCTGAAGATTCATCACCAAATGCCAACTGCAACCGTTGAAAGCATTCTTCTTGATTTAATCCTGCTTTAAAATCGTAGAAAATCATAGCGCGAAAATGTTCTCGCTTCAACTCCATTTTCTCTTCTGTTTAAAATTTATTCTATGCTAAACAAGTTGAAGTAAGTCAGTAAAAAATCGTCGCCTGTGTTAAAATACTTTGTATTTTAAAATTAAACCGTTATTTTTATTTTGTAAATTCTTGTCTGCGGGTATCTCAAAACTTTCAGAGTAAGCCTCATACAAGGCTCTAATAATTAATATTATTGGTCATTTGCCAGATATTTAGAAAGCAGAGTTTAGATGGAGTATATATGCTAGTTTTTACTCTTTTTTTCTCAGAGTCTATACTGCTTGCAAGAAACTATGAAGTCGCATTACGTCTTCGCTTGTGTATATCGATATTGTTGTTGTACTAGTTTCTGATGCCACTGGGACAAACCAAGCAATATTTGAGCCCTAAGCCACTGCTATCAAGGCAAAGTGATGCAGCCTTCGTTTAATCAGCACAGCTAAGATAGAAGAACGACTTTGCTCATATGGGTCCTCGTATTTTAGAAGCAGGGACCAAGCAGAAGTCCCATAGGATTTACCTGTCTCTCCCAGATATTGTTTGAGAACTTGGAGGACATTGTGACTTTGAACATATTTGACCTTTCCCAGTCCCCTTTAGCGAACACTTGCGGATCTTAGGCCGACTCTAGCACCAAACCCGTAACCATTCAGTTGTTACCTTTGTCCACTAATCTGCCACAGAGAGTATATGAATATACTGGATCGAAGTGTGTCTATATAGACTTGTTCTCAAAGAGATCGACAGGGTGCACTAAGACATTCTAAACTATTTTCGAGTGCGATATGTAATATTCCAGAGAACTATTTCTGCAAATACTAAAATTAGTTTGTCTACTGTATTGTTTTCCTCTTTTTTTGTCTAGTGGTTTTCCCAATTCTTTAAAGGAAGGTAGGAAACTCCCATGTCCAGTAACAAAGTAGATAATACCTGTATTTTCAAATGAAAGAGTAAAAACAACTTTATTTAACCCCTTGCCTGTGACGCCCGAACATAGTTGAGGCAACTCAAATGCGCCAATTTTGGAATGAGAAAACTTTGGTAAGAGAAAAAACGGTATTTCAATTTCTTGATACACGAAATCGGTTCGTCCAATACATAATATTTAATTTGCCATTTTCCCAATGGATAGGAATACTTTCCCACGAAAAGTTCGGCAGTTTCACGCCATTTGGAGCTATTTCTCGAATACTGTAAAGGATTTGTTAAATTCAAAGGTATCTGAGGGACATGGAATAAATGACAGATGATGTAGATAATATTGTTGTATTAGTGTATTATATTTATCCGGAAAATTATGTCATTTGATTTATTTTGCTCTAATTTGAGTAAAAATTATTGTAATCCATTAACATTTCAAATATATGTGAAAATATTGAAAATAGTAATTATTTAGTTTAAAATTTTGCTTTTTTTATAAATCATCTATTTCTAACATTTCGTTAATAATAACAAACAAAATGGAAAAGAACTTTTTTTTTTCATTTTTGGCACATATTTGTCAAATATATTCCCCAAGAAAGGGATTAATATCTAAAATGTTTTCTTTCCCTTTTTGATATGTCCAACATTTCATGCCAGTTTGTAGAATATAATTAATTCTATAGTTTCGTGGAGTAATGAATGGAAAATGAGCTATTAGAATGTAGTCCAGTTGAAGAGAGCAAGAATGTCTGCAGGTTCATTATCTTGTTGACCTATCTGCTCTTTAATTCAGTTGATTTAAAAAAAATTAGGACTCACATTGTAAAAAAATTTTGTCTTTTCTGAGAAATTTTAGATTTATGAACAAGGTTCTTTATGCTTAGTATACTTGAAAGACTATCTGTGTAAATTTTAATTTCTGTATTCGAGATACTTTGAAATCATTTAGTTGCATGTAAAGTAGCTAGACTATCAGTCTAAAAAACTAAATTCAGCTTAAGCAGTTTTACTTGACTAACAAGTATCTAAAATTTTACCATCCATTAATACTTAGTCGTTTTCTAACATTTTCCTTTTTTATATTTAGAAATGTTGTAACATCTAGTAGCATACCCTCCCCCTTTTTAATTGCAGTAGACAATCGATGTCGTGTAGCTCTCGTTTATATTTAGGTATTAACTTGGGATCAAATATATAGTGGTATTTATTTTGGTTAGTCACAAACATTAAGTATTATTTGGTTGCGTTGTGTAAAATATTTAAGTACTAAATTCAACCACAGGTTCTGAGAGGCTACAGACTTAAAAATAAGAAAATAAACTAAAAAGCTAAATTAAAAGTAACTGAAATCAGCTT
Organism: Pardosa pseudoannulata; assembly: GCA_032207245.1. NCBI lineage: Eukaryota > Metazoa > Arthropoda > Arachnida > Araneae > Lycosidae > Pardosa > Pardosa pseudoannulata. The sequence continues at coordinate 76,965,414 of CM063510.1, forward strand.
AAAATAAAAAAAGCAAATTTATTATAACGATATATATGTATATATATATATATATATATATATATATATATATATATATATATATATATATATATATATATATATATATATATATATATATATATATATATATATATATACATCTATATACACACAATCTGATTCTATCTTCATAAAATTTACTTTATCAACACTTTCAAATTAGGTGTTACACTTATTTAGGTCTGACAATAGTTTTACACCAATTAGGTAAATATATATATAGAAGAGAGAGGATAAAATCTCAATTTCAAATATATGTAAAAAGGGGTACCTTTGTGCTAAGTATGGCGTGCCAGGGATACTGATGGTTGAGAGCTAATCAGGATTGGGTATGTGTCGATCTTCCGTTGGTCTGGTCAGGGGCTTCCTACTGAATATTTTAGGTGCGGCTGTAATATTTAACGCAGGAAATTGCTGGTAGTCGCTATATGTTCCAAACGTTTCCTGAATCTCTGTCGAAGTAAAGGCTATTCTCCTTGGACTCCCGAAGTCTCACTGTCACAGTCGTCTCCTCCGACTTCTGACTCTCCTTGATTCGACTCCACTCTCAAACACCGACAGTCGGAATTGTCTCGTCTTCCTTCTTTCCGTCCAATCGGGATAGTTGTAAAAATCTAATTGGTCTCCTTAACCCCTCCTTGAAACCGCCAGCGTGGATAAACCTTATCCCTTCAAATTGGCACTGTCCCTTAGGGACTCATAAATAACTCCAAAAGTACATTCTTATTTAGTGTCATGCACGGAGACGTGATTCTAATCTGAGACTGGGACCAGAATCCCGCCCTAGAATACCGCACAAGACGAAAACCGTTGAAATACATTTTATTGTCCTGTCCCCTTTACAAAAGATGTGATGAGGTCAGATTTAGATCCCAAGCATTTTACTTCTCGTATTAACTAATCCATTATATTACTGATCGAAATCGCCTCATCACAATTTATACAACGAAAAAATTTCATGCGACGCATATTAACGTTGTAGGGCATAACTCAAACATGATTACCGTAAAGGGTTTAGATTTTGTATATATGACTGTAGTAACATATAGTTTTGTGCCTAAGTTTTTGATTGCTAATAGCCCTCTGTATATTAAAAAATCTCAGTATAAAGTACAAATAACCTTACCGGTCTACAACAATGAAAATAGAAAAATATAGACATATTTATATGCAGTTGGAAAAGTACTTTTTTATCCATTAATTATTGTTAAGATATGTAATAATTTAATGAGATGTTATTTATTATACATGTAAGTATTAAGATAATTCTGAAGGTGTATCATGCAATCAACATAAAATAATCTTTATAATTTAATAGGCGTACAAGGAGATTGTGTGCTATCTACATGAGATATTTTATGTGGGTAGGATGCTTTTCTTTCTCTGGAGCATGCTGATAATAGCATGGGACATACCATAAGTAGCGAAAAGACCAAATATATGCTTGTACTAAGTAATGAAACCTCCCTTGAATCCCATATGTAAATTGATTCTCACAAATTTAAGTTTGTCCAAAGTTTTACTTATCTTGGTTCTTCAGTTGCTGCTGACAATAGCATAACCAAAGAGAGTCAAGGTCGTCTAATAAATGCAAACAAAGCCTTTTATGGACTGAAATGTTATTTTAAATCCTCAGTCCAGAAACGGAAAATTTTTACTATGTAACAGGGGCGGCCAAGATTTTTAATAGTCCGAGCCATTTTTCAAAATTAAAAATTTTTCGCGAGCCGCAATTTAATACTATTTAAAAGGTATGCAAAAGAGATTTAAAAATTTTTTTTAGAGAAATTATATTTATTGAATGCCATTTGAAAGTTCTTCGTCCTTTAATTTTTCAAGGAAATTTTTGAATTGTCGATGATTTTTCTCTTTGGTGCGAATGTAATTAACAATGTTTTACTCTATTTTCATAACATCCAGATATTTTAAATATTTTGAACGAGGTGTTCTCAGTGAATTATGCAATGAATCTGTATGAATTATGGAATTTGAAAATCATCTCTTAAAAGCCCAATGAGACCGATTATTTTACCCAGCATTGCCAGTGTTCCATCTTCTTCTTCGTGAGCATAACAACCTATTATAGGTCCTAGCTGCCTCGACCTCCAACTCAAACGGTCTAGAGCAAATTTTTTCCAGTTCTTAATCTTCAAGGATTTGAGGTCAATTTCAACATCGTCTAGCCATCTTGTAGGTGGTAGTCCTCGGGTATGGGATCTCTCAGAGTTTTTAAAAGTATACAGTTTAGTAGGGTTGTTATCAGGGGTTCTCCAGATATGTCAAAGCCATCTCAGTCTATTACTACGAATGACTTACGTAACCCGAGGCTCTTTGTAAAGCCTGTATAGTTCAAAATTAAATCTGGTTCGCCAGCACCCCTGATCGTTTACAGGTCCGAAGATAGCTCTTAGAACTTTTTTTTCAAAGTTATCTAGGGCAAGCTGGGTGTTCAGGTTTAATACCCAAGTTTCGCTGGCATATAGTAGCACAGGAAGTATAAGAGTCTTGTAAAGTCTCTGTTTGGTTATTCGACTGATAAGTTTGGATCTTAACTGTTTTTTCAGTCCGTAGAAGCATTTATTAGCTGATATTATTCTGCTGTTGACCTCAGTTTTCATTATAATGTAACACTTTAAATCCAACACAAACTATCTTTATGAATTCTTAATCAAAACAATTGAAATTAACAATATCCATAAGTCCTAATAATAAAAATGTTAAGAAAAATAAAATTCAAAACTTGGACCGAAACCACAAACTATTCAAATTTCAATCGTCAGGCACTAAAGGAACTGGCATGCGGTATTTAAATTTGATCTGGATGATCATAATAAAACAAAACGAATTCAGGGTGAATTCAAATCAGAATCTCTTCTTCATTTGTCAGGATGACAAAATTAATAAAGTTCCTTGAATGCTTGTCAAAAAGAAAAGAAATCACTTATCTGTGGTCATGTCTTCGGCTTCGTGTTTCGAGCCCCACGTTGGGCGCCAATCTGTAACACTATACATCCAACAGAGATAAAAAAATCTATCTACATTTAACAAATTACGTTTAATTATTAAGATATTTACACATATTTACAAGTTTTACTTAATATTTAACATTATTAAAAATGCAGAGAGCAGGAGGCCCTCGCACACACCAACACACCACATAACGAACTCTCTAACAGTCTTTTCTTTATGGCTAAAACAAAAAGGTGCGCGCGCAGATGGCCGTTGCGCGCTGTCACAATAATCATTAATAATATCATTAATAATTGTTCCATTTGATCATTAATAATTGTTCCAAGGTATTTAAATTCACTAACTTTTTGAAAGGCTTACCCGTTAATGCAAAAAGGGGAGTAGTTCACAGTCGAGGACGATGCTTCCATAAACTTTGTCTTGTCTTCATTAATAGTGAGGCCCATGTTTGTGGCAGAGGTTTCTAAGGCTCTGAAGGCGTCTTTCACTGCCCTTTCAGATCTTCCAATAATGTCCATATCGTCTGCATAGGCCAATATTTGTAGCGAACAATTCCAGACAGTGCCTGTACGCGGTGTTCCATCAGTTGTAATAATTTTTTAAAATATAATAACACAAAAAGGAAAAGGGAACTCGGGTACATTTATCAAGAGCCATAAATAATCCTTCAAAGAGCCGCATGTATCTCGCGAGCCGCAGGTTGGCCACCCCTGCTATATAAAACCTTAATTTGACCAATACTTACTTATAACTCAGAGATCTGGACCCTGACGAAAGCTGGAGAAAATAAAATAGTCATTTTTTAAAGGTAAATTCTGCGAGTCATTCTTCGTAGGATAAAATCAACAATGTTTGGAGAAGAAAATAAAAATTTCAGCTATATTATATCCAGATATTTTAAAGTTCATAGAAAGAAATCGGATAAACTGGGAGGCTCATATATTTAGAATGGGTCACGATTCCATATTTAAAGTAATTTCTTTTAAATAAACCCCCAACAAATAAAAATAAAAATTTTAGCTATATTATATCCAGATATTTTAAAATTCATAGAAAAAAATCGGATAAACTGGGAGGCTCATATATTTAGAATGGGTCACGATTCCATATTTAAAGTAATTTCTTTTAAATAAACCCCCAACAAGCAGAAAGAGGGTTAGACCCAGAGCGAGATGGATGGAGTCAGTGGAGATATACATCCTTACACTCCAGGAAAGAAATTACTTATCTTATTTATTAAACAAATGAAGCTATTGGATGAGTGATTTGTAATGAAAAATATCTTTTTAACTCATATTATTTAAATGACTGTATAAGTTCAAAGCATTTTCATTTGTTGTCCCATAGTAAAACCCTTAACCAGTCTTTAACTCCTTACCTGTAGGTCGTAGACATACATTTCCAATTTAAAAATATTCAAAAAAGACAAGAATACTTTTTATGGTATATTTAAATTTTCAAATTCAATTTTGAGAAAATTACAAAATTTAAGTTTTTATGCATTTCTCATTTTTTTAATCATTATATTTAGTAAATACTTCAACACATCATACGTACCACATCATAAAAGGTCCATTTTTCTATGACAAAAATTAACCAAGATATTTAAATTCAAAATTTCAATAGTTTTCTCTCTCCTTACGGGATTGATTAATAGATTAATTACAGAAATTCGAGGTTGACATTGGGTTTCAAAGTCCCTTTTATGGCAAAAAATAAGGCTCTTGATTGTAAATGAGTAGTGTTTCTGATAACAACTGTATTTTCCGGTAAAATAAGATTTTAATAATATCCTCTCATTTTGATATCAGATTATCAGATTACAACGTAAATGTGGGGGATATGATTAATATACTGGGAATTTTTAAGAATCAACGAAATATAAAGTCCCAAAATAAGTTCATTTTGGGTATATGATAGAGAAAAAAATATCAATATATATTTTATATACCAATACATACCAAAATATATTTTCTCATTATATTTGGTGGTAGGAGCGCAGAGCAGTTTTTTTGCCGAGGGTGTCTACCTAGTTTCGGACCTGATTAGGGGATGCGAACAAAAACAAATCAAATAATAAAGAAATTATTGCTTACTCCGGAAACAAAACGAAACAACATCAAAAACTTCCAATTTAAGTTATTTCAGGCACATAACAAGTTTTCCTCATGACATACAAAACAAACGTTAATGTATGTTAAAAAAATAAATTACTCAACTTATTTATTGAAAAAATGAAGCTATTAGATGAGTGATTTGTAATGAAAAATATCTTTTAAACTCATATTATTTAAATGACTATATAAGTTCAAAACATTTTAATTTGCTATTCCATAGTAAAACCCTTAACTAGTCTTTAACTTCTTATCTTTAGGTCGTAGACATACATTTCCAATTAAAACATATTCAAAAAAATACTTTTTACGGCATATTTAAATTTTCAAATTCAATTTTGAGAAAATTACAAAATCTAAGTTTTTATACATTTCTCATTTTTTTAATCATTATATTTAGTAAATACTTCAACACATCATACGTACCACATCATAAAAGGTCCATTTTTCTGTGACAAAAATTAACCAAGATATTTAAATTCAAAATTTCAATAGTTTTCTCTTTCCTTACGGGATATATTAATAGATTAATTACAAAAATTTGGGGTTGAAATTGGGTTTCAAAGTCCCTTTTATGGCGAAAAGTAAGGCTCCTGGTTGTAAACGAGTAGTGTTTCTGGTAACAACTGTATTTTCCGGTAAAATAAGATTTTAATAATATCCTCTCATTTTTCCGTAAATAATAATAATATCAGATTATCAGATTACATAGTAAATGTAATCTAATATCTACCACAAATTACTCTAATTAATCTATTAACCATCTCTCCAGAGAAAGAGAAAAATCTTAATTTTTTTTTGCAAATGTTGAATATAAATATCTCAATCATTTTTACCACTCAGAAGTGAAACTATTTATTTTATGAACTATAATTATTATGTTAAAAAGTATTCGCCTTAAATAAATTATTAAGTTTATTAGCAAAATAAATTCCTCAGAGGGTTTAAAAATATTTTAGTGTATTAATAAGTTAAAAATAGGAACAATTTTAATTAGGTATTCATATTTTTATGAAAATTCAACTTTAAATAAAAAGTATTCCACTTAAATAAACTGTTCAGTTTATTAGCAAAATAAATTCCCCAGAGTGTTTAAAAATATTTTAGTGTATTAATAAGTTAAAAATAGGAGCAATTTTAATTTAGGTATTCATAATTTTATCAAAATTCTACTTTAAATAAAAAGTATTCCCCTTATATGTATTATGTTAAAAAGTATTCGCCTTAAATAAACTGTTCAGTTTATTAGGAAAATAAATTCCTCAGAGTGTTTACAAATATTTTAGTGTATTAATAAGTTAAATATAGGGGGGGGGGAAAGTAAAAATTAATATACTGGGAACATTTTAAGTATTAACAAAATATTTTGAGGTCATTTTGGGTATATGATAGAGAAAAAAATATCAATATATATTTTATATACCAATACATACCAAAATATATTTTCTCATTATATTTGGTGGTAGGAGCGCAGAGCAGTTTTTTTGCCGAGGGTGTCTACCTAGTTTCGGACCTGATTAGGGGATGCGAACAAAAACAAATCAAATAATAAAGAAATTATTGCTTACTCCGGAAACAAAACGAAACAACATCAAAAACTTCCAATTTAAGTTATTTCAGGCACATAACAAGTTTTCCTCATGACATACAAAACAAACGTTAATGTATGTTAAAAAAATAAATTACTCAACTTATTTATTGAAAAAATGAAGCTATTAGATGAGCTATTTGTAATGGAAAATATCTTTTAAACTCATATTATTTAAATGACTATATAAGTTCAAAACATTTTAATTTGCTATTCCATAGTAAAACCCTTAACTAGTCTTTAACTTCTTATCTTTAGGTCGTAGACATACATTTCCAATTTAAAAATATTCAAAAAAGCCAAGAATACTTTTTACGGCATATTTAAATTTTCAAATTCAATTTTGAGAAAATTACAAAATCTAAGTTTTTATACATTTCTCATTTTTTTAATCATTATATTTAATAAATACTTCAACACATCATACGTACCACATCATAAAAGGTCCATTTTTCTGTGACAAAAATTAACCAAGATATTTAAATTCAAAATTTCAATAGTTTTTTCTTTCCTTACGGAATTGATTAATAGATTAATTACAGAAATTCGAGGTTGACATTGGGTTTCAAAGTCCCTTTTATGGCAAAAAATAAGGCTCTTGATTGTAAATGAGTAGTGTTTCTGATAACAACTGTATTTTCCGGTAAAATAAGATTTTAATAATATTCTCTCCTTTTTTTCTAAATAATAATAATATCAGATTATCAGATTACAAAGTAAATGCAATCTGATATCCACCACAAATTACTCTAATTAATCTATTAACCATGTCTACAGAGAAAGAAAAAAAATCTTAATTATATTTTGCAAATGTTGAATATAAATATCTCAATCAATTTTTGCCACTCAGAAGTGAAACTATTTCTTTTATGAACTGTATGTATTATGTTAAAAAGTATTCGCCTTAAATAAATTGTTAAGTTTATTAGCAAAATAAATTCCTCAGAGTGTTTACAAATGTCTTAGTGTATTAATAAATTAAATATAGAGGAAAAAGTAAAAATTAATATACTGGAAACATTTTAAGAATCAACAGAATATTTTGTGATTTCTTTTTGGGTATATGATAGAGAAAAAAAATATCAATATATTGTTACAAACATCAAAGCTGGGTTCGGGGACTGAATCGACTTGGTATTCTTTGGTTACTTGGATGTAAGACAGAAAGAAAACAATAATTTATTGGCAATCAGTTGGAAAGTACAATGTCAGAAAGGCATCAAGATTAAGGTATTGCACACTTGTACCAAGCTAACAAAATCATCGCGGAACAACAACTCGAGCACAATGCAGTGGGTTCAAACAAAATGGAAGCACCGGTAAAACACAACACACTGTTTGTACTCTTTACACTGAGAAATCTACTTAACGACTCTCTCTTTGAAACTCAGCCTGCCTTATATAGGCCCGAAGAAACTGCTGGAATATTCCAGAAACCGGAACCGGAAGTTGTCACGTATCGCCACACTTGGCAACATTTGGCGACACTTCGTGATATTTGGCGACAAACTTGGCTACAAACATAAGTTGCCAAAACTGTCTTGGCGAAATACCCATAGAGTCCCATATTAAATTTAAAGTTCACTAACAAATTCGTAACAATATATTTTTTATACCAATATATACCAAAATATATTTTCTCACTATATTTGATGGTAGGGGCGCAGACCAGTCTTTTGCCACGGGCGTCAATGTACCTAGTTATGGCCCTGATTACGGGATGCGAACAAAAACAAATCAAATAATAAAGAAATTATTGCTTACTCCGGAAACAAAACGAAACAACATCAAAAACTTCCAATTTAAGTTATTTCAGGCACATAACAAGTTTTCCTCATGACATACAAAACAAACGTTAATGTATGTTAAAAAAATAAATTACTCAACTTATTTATTGAAAAAATGAAGCTATTAGATGAGTGATTTGTAATGAAAAATATCTTTTGATTACAATGTCAAAAAGAAAAAAAGCACCGAAAAATATATTCCTGATAGAAAATGGACAGAATAAAAAAATAAGGTTAATTTAATTCAAAAATCGAAAAACTTCCCATGATCATTCATTTGAAAAGCTAATCAACTTAAAAAAAAAAAAAAAAACGAAAAGAAATTTTTTTTTTTTTTTAATAAAAAAAAGATATGTTTGAAATATTCTTTCTATCGTACAAAAATAGAAAAATGTGATTATAGAAGAACAAAATGAAATTCATTGAGTACTTTTTTTCGTTAAAAGATTTTCAGTTTCATTTTTTTTTTCGGAATCCGTTTTATAAATGTATCTATTTAATGTTTGTGATTCGTTGCATTTTCAATTTCGAACTTTCTTGCTTTTTCTCGTAAAAGACTCTTTTTTTTTCTGTATTATGCCTTTCATAATAAAAGGGCGAAGGTTATTCACCACTTCCATGTGAGTTCGATAAATAATTTAATATCTTCAGTGATTAGAAGTTGATTTTTTTATGAGTTTTACTTAAACACCGATAAAGTTCTACATATTTCGAACATTTCGAAACTAATATAAGTTCTGTTATAGAGGAATCAATAAAAATATGTCGACACATCACTTGAATGGGAATTTGATAACTAATTTAATATCTTCGATTAAGAATTGATTATTTTCCGAGTTTACCTTAAACAATTATAATGTTCCACATATTTCATACGCTTCGAAACTAATATAAGTTATTTGATAGAAAATTTAGCAAGAATAAGCCTAAATATCAATGAGAGTTTGATAAATAATTTAATATCATCAGGGATTAGTGATTGACTTAAAAAAATCAATTCCTAACCCCTTAAAAAGTTAAATTTAATTCTAAATTTATATTTAGAATTGAATTTAACAATTTTAATTTAGGTATTCATTTTTTTTATGAAAATTCAACTTAAAGTAAAAAGTATTCCCCTTAAATAAACCGTTCAGTTTATTAGCAAAAGAAATTCCTCAGAGTGTTTAAAAATATTTTAGTGTAGTAATAAGTTAAAAATAGGAGAAAAAATTAAAAATTAATATACTGGAAACATTTTAAGTATCAACAAAATATTTTGGGATTTCATTTTGGGTATATGGTAGAGAAAAAAAAATCAATATATATTTTATACACCAGTAGGTACCAAAATATATTTTCTCACTATATTTGGTGGTAGGGGGGCAGACCAGTTTTTTTCCACGGCCGTCAAAATACCTAGTTATGGCTCTGATTACGGGATGCGAACAAAAACAAATCAAATAATAAAGAAATTATTGTTCACTCCGGAAACAAAACGAAACATCAAAAACTTCCAATTTAAGTTATTTCAGGTGCATAACAAGTTTTCCTCATGACACACAAAACAAACGTTAATGTATGTTAAAAAAATAAATTACTCATCTTATTTATTAAAAAAATGAAGCTATTAGATGAGTGATTTGTAATGAAAAATATCTTTTGATTACAATGTCAAAAAGAAAAAAAGCACCGAAAAATATATTCCTGATAGAAAATGGACAGAATAAAAAAATAAGGTTAATTTAATTCAAAAATCGAAAAACTTCCCATGATCATTCATTTGAAAAACTGCTCAACATAAAAAAAAACGAAAAGAAATCTTTTTTTTTTTTATAAAAAAAGATATATATACGAAATATTCTTTCTATCGTACAAAAATAGAAAAATGTGATTATAGAAGAACAAAATGAAATTCATTGAGTACTTTTTTTCGTTAAAAGATTTTCAGTTTCATTTTTTTTTCGGAATCCGTTTTATAAATGTATCTATTTAATGTTTGTGATTCGTTGCATTTTCAATTTCGAACTTTCTTGCTTTTTCTCGTAAAAGACTCTTTTTTTTTCTGTATTCTGCCTTTCATAATAAAAGGGCGAAGGTTATTCACCACTTCCATGTGAGTTCGATAAATAATTTAATATCTTCAGTGATTAGAAGTTGATTTTTTTATGAGTTTTACTTAAACACCGATAAAGTTCTATATATTTCGAACATTTCGAAACTAATATAAGTTCTCTTATAGAGGAATCAATGAAAAAAATATGTCGACACATCACTTGAATGTGAATTTGATAACTAATTTAATATCTTCGATTAAGAATTGATTATTTTCAGAGTTTACCTTAAACAATGAGGAATTTGAACATGTGGGGGATTAGAACAACTTAATATTTTTCTAATAATTATAGACTCACAGATTGCACAACTCTTCTCAAAAATGTAAAAAAACAGGGTACATCATTTTAAAAATTAATTTTAAAGTTAAGAGAAAATCCCGTGACATCAAAACATTCCGTGATTGGTTGTGACATCATAGTTTATGATATCCAATATTTTCTTATTGCTTGTAAGCTCGCACTATTTTCTGATTTTGTTTTTGCAAATTTTTGAAATTTTCTAGCTAGCAAAATTTATTTTTATTTAAACCTGAAAGTTTATTTTGTGTTCGCCACAGCAGACATTAATTATCTCAAAAATGGAAGATGATATTTTTTTTGTTTATTTTACAGAAATCCCAATGTCTATACAGACATGGAAAAATAATAGAAATTAAAAATTATTTGAGAAAACATCTTGCCAAATTAAGGGTTAAAGTAAATGAGGAATTTGCACATGTGGGGGAATTCGAACATCTTAGTATTTTTCTGGTAATTCCAGACTGGCAAATTCCAAAAATGTTCTCAAAAATGTAAAAAACTGGGTCCATCATTTTAAAAATTAATTTTAAAGCTAAGCGAAAATCACGTGACATCGAAACGCACAGTGATTGGTTATGATGTTATCGTTCACGTTATCCAATATTTTCTTACTGCTTCTAAGCGCACATTATTTTCCGATTTTGTTTTTGTAAATTCTTGGAATTTTCTAACTATCATAATATTTTTTTATTTAAACCTGAAAGTTTATTTTATCGATAAGCGAAAATCACGTGACATCGAAACGCACCGTTATTGGTTAGGATGTTATCGTTCAACGTTATCCAATATTTTCTTACTGTCTTCTAAGCGCGCATTATTTTCCGATTTTGTTTTTTGTAAATGTCTCTTCTGATTTTACATATTGGGTTTTTTTTTGATTATGCTAAAAAATCAGTTTATTTTCGTTTTTTCTTTAGTTTGTCTTAAACACTGATAAGTTCTACACATTTCAAACAGCTCGAAACTAATTCTTCATTTCAGAGGTTCCTTTCAGAGGAATCCTCCAGAAAGACTCTTTTTTCGTTTATAGATTCTGCCTTTTCTTTATAAAAGGGATAAAGGTAAGGTTATACCACTTCCATGTGAGTTCGATAAATAATTTAATATCTTCAGTGATTAGAAGTTGATTTTTTTATGAGTTTTACTTAAACACCGATAAATTCTACATATTCGAACATTTCGAAACTAATATAAGTTCTTTATAGAGGAATCAATAAAAATATGTCGACATATCACTTCTTGAATGGGAATTTGATAACTAATTTAATATCTTCGATTAAGAATTGATTATTTTCCGAGTTTACCTTAAACAATTATAATGTTCCACATATTTCATACGCTTCGAAACTAATATAAGTTATTTGATAGAAAATTTAGCAAGAATAAGCCTAAATATCAATGAGAGTTTGATAAATAATTTAATATCATCAGGGATTAGTGATTGACTTAAAAAAATCAATTCCTAACCCCTTAAAAAGTTAAATTTAATTCTAAATTTATATTTAGAATTGAATTTAACAATTTTAATTTAGGTATTCATTTTTTTTATGAAAATTCAACTTAAAGTAAAAAGTATTCCCCTTAAATAAACCGTTCAGTTTATTAGCAAAAGAAATTCCTCAGAGTGTTTAAAAATATTTTAGTGTAGTAATAAGTTAAAAATAGGAGAAAAAATTAAAAATTAATATACTGGAAACATTTTAAGTATCAACAAAATATTTTGGGATTTCATTTTGGGTATATGGTAGAGAAAAAAAAATCAATATATATTTTATACACCAGTAGGTACCAAAATATATTTTCTCACTATATTTGGTGGTAGGGGGGCAGACCAGTTTTTTTCCACGGCCGTCAAAATACCTAGTTATGGCTCTGATTACGGGATGCAAACAAAAACAAATCAAATAATAAAGAAATTATTGTTCACTCCGGAAAAAAACGAAACATCAAAAATTCTTCCAATTTAAGTTATTTCAGGCGCATAACAAGTTTTCCTCATGACACAAAAAACAAACGTTAATGTATGTTAAAAAAAATAAATTACTCATCTTATTTATTAAAAAAAATGAAGCTATTAGATGAGTGATTTGTAATGAAAAATATCTTTTGATTACAATGTCAAAAAAAAAAGCACCGAAAAATATATTCCTGATAGAAAATGGACGGAATAAAAAAATAAGGTTAATTTAATTCAAAAATCGAAAAAACTTCCCATGATCATTCATTTGAAAAGCTAATCAACTTAAAAAAAAAAAAAAAACGAAAAGAAATTTTTTTTTTTTTTAATAAAAAAAAGATATGTTTGAAATATTCTTTCTATCGTACAAAAATAGAAAAATGTGATTATAGAAGAACAAAATGAAATTCATTGAGTACTTTTTTTCGTTAAAAGATTTTCAGTTTCATTTTTTTTTTCGGATTCCGTTTTATAAATGTATCTATTTAATGTTTGTGATTCATTGCATTTTCAATTTCGAACTTTCTTGCTTTTTCTCGTAAAAGACTTTTTTTCTGTATCCTTGCCTTTCATAATAAAAGGGCGAAGGTTATTCACCACTTCCATGTGAGTTCGATAAATAATTTAATATCTTCAGTGATTAGAAGTTGATTTTTTTTATGAGTTTTACTTAAACACCGATAAAATTCTATATATTTCAAACATTTCGAAACTAATATAAGTTCTCTTATAGAGGAATCAATAAAAATATGTCGACATAACACTTGAATGTGAATTTGATAACTAATTTAATATCTTCGATTAAGAATTGATTATTTTCCGAGTTTACCTTAAAAAATTAAATGTTCCACATATTTCATACGCTTCGAAACTAATATAAGTTATTTGATAGAAAATTTAGCAAGAATAAGCCTAAATATCAATGAGAGTTTGATAAATAATTTAATATCATCAGGGGTTAGTGATTGACTTTTAAAAAAAATCAATTCCTAACCCCTTAAAAAGTTAAATTTAATTCTAAATTTATATTTAGAATTGAATTTAACAATTTTAATTTAGGTATTCATTTTTTATGAAAATTCAACTTAAAGTAAAAAGCATTCCCCTTAAATAAACCGTTCAGTTTATTAGCAAAAGAAATTCCTCAGAGTGTTTAAAAATATTTTAGTGTAGTAATAAGTTAAAAATAGGAGAAAAAATTAAAAATTAATATACTGGAAACATTTTAAGTATCAACAAAATATTTTGTGATTTCATTTTGGGTATATGGTAGAGAAAAAAAATCAATATATATTTTATATACCAGTAGGTACCAAAATATATTTTCTCACTATATTTGGTGGTAGGGGCGCAGACCAGTTTTTTTCCACAGCCGTCAAAATACCTAGTTATGGCTCTGATTACGGGATGCGAACAAAAACAAATCAAATAATAAAGAAATTATTGTTCACTCCGGAAACAAAACGAAACATCAAAAACTTCCAATTTAAGTTATTTCAGGCACATAACAAGTTTTCCTCATGACATACAAAACAAACGTTAATGTATGTTAAAAAAATAAATTACTCAACTTATTTATTGAAAAAATGAAGCTATTAGATGAGTGATTTGTAATGAAAAATATTTTTTGATTACAATGTCAAAAAGAAAAAAAGCACCGAAAAATATATTCCTGATAGAAAATGGACAGAATAAAAAAAATAAGGTTAATTTAATTCAAAAATCGAAAAACTTCCCATGATCATTCATTTGAAAAACTGCTCAACATAAAAAAAACGAAAAGAAATCTTTTTTTTTTTTATAAAAAAAAAGATATATACGAAATATTCTTTCTATCGTACAAAAATAGAAAAATGTGATTATAGAAGAACAAAATGAAATTCATTGAGTACTTTTTTTCGTTAAAAGATTTTCAGTTTCATTTTTTTTTCGGAATCCGTTTTATAAATGTATCTATTTAATGTTTGTGATTCGTTGCATTTTCAATTTCGAACTTTCTTGCTTTTTCTCGTAAAAGACTCTTTTTTTTTCTGTATTCTGCCTTTCATAATAAAAGGGCGAAGGTTATTCACCACTTCCATGTGAGTTCGATAAATAATTTAATATCTTCAGTGATTAGAAGTTGATTTTTTTATGAGTTTTACTTAAACACCGATAAAGTTCTATATATTTCGAACATTTCGAAACTAATATAAGTTCTCTTATAGAGGAATCAATGAAAATATATCGACACATCACTTGAATGTGAATTTGATAACTAATTTAATATCTTCGATTAAGAATTGATTATTTTCAGAGTTTACCTTAAACAATGAGGAATTTGAACATGTGGGGGATTAGAACAACTTAATATTTTTCTAATAATTATAGACTCATAGATTGCACAACTCTTCTCAAAAATGTAAAAAAACAGGGTACATCATTTTAAAAATTAATTTTAAAGTTAAGAGAAAATCCCGTGACATCAAAACATTCCGTGATTGGTTGTGACATCATAGTTTATGATATCCAATATTTTCTTATTGCTTGTAAGCTCGCACTATTTTCTGATTTTGTTTTTGCAAATTTTTGAAATTTTCTAGCTAGCAAAATTTATTTTTATTTAAACCTGAAAGTTTATTTTGTGTTCGCCACAGCAGACATTAATTATCTCAAAAATGGAAGATGATATTTTTTTGTTTATTTTACAGAGATCCCAATGTCTATACAGACATGGAAAAATAACAGAAATTAAAAAATATTTGAAAAAACATCTTGTCAAATTAAGGGTTAAAGTAAATGAGGAATTTGCACATGTGGGGAATTCGAACATCTTAGTATTTTTCTGGTAATTCCAGACTGGCAAATTCCAAAAATGTTCTCAAAAATGTAAAAAACTGGGTCCATCATTTTAAAAATTAATTTTAAAGCTAAGCGAAAATCACGTGACATCAAAACGCACCGTGATTGGTTGTGATGTTATCGTTCACGTTATCTTGATTAGAATTAATTATTTCTGAGTTTTCCTTAAACAATTATAAAGTTCCACATATTTTGTACGCTTCAAAACTAATATAAGTTTTACTAAATTTTCTAAAAAGAAAATTTAATAAATTAAGTTTATATACCAATATGAATTGATAAATAATTCAATATCCTCAGTGATTTAAAGTTATTTTTTTTAATGAATTCTCCTTAAACACCAATAAAATTTCGCATTTCAAAAGCGTCGAATGTAATTTCAAGAATTTCAAGTAGAATGAGTGCATATATGATTTTAATGGGAGTTTGATAGAAACTTAATATCATCAATGATTAAATATTTTATTTTTCTTTAGTTTGTTTAAACACTGATAAAGTTAAATAAACAGCTCGAAACTAATATAACTTCATTTACAGAGGTTCCTTTACAGAATTAAAAGTAACTTATATTAGTTTTTTAAATATTAATTTCTTTATAGATAAAATATCAGGAGTCTATATAATTTAATTGTGAGTTTGATAATAAATTATTTATGGATTTAATTTTTTTTTATGAGTTTTACTTAAACACCATTAAAGTTTTTATTTCAAACATTTCGAAAGTAATAAGTTCCTTTTTAGAGGATTCATTATTCAAATATACCACTTTAATGTGTTTGATAACTAATTTATATTTTTCATTAGGAATTAATTATTTTTTTTTTTCTCAAACAATTATAAAGTTCCACATATTTCGTAAGCTTCAAAGGTAATATAAGTTCGTACTAAATTTTCTTTTTAGAAAATTTAGTAAGAATAAGTTTAAATATAAATGTGAGTTTGATAAATAATTTAATATCCTCAGTGATTTAGACTTTATTTTTTAATGAATTCTTCTTAAACATCAATAAAATTTCGCATATTTCAAAAGCGTCGAATGTAATTTCTCTAAGAAGCTTAAGTAAAGTTGTATATATATTTAAATTTTATTATTAACTTAATAAATCAATGATTAAAACTGTTATTTTTTTTTTGTATAATAATTTAATTACTTAAATTAATTATTTTCTGAGTTTTCCTCATTAATTTCCAATATTCTGTACGCTTCAAAGCTAATATAATTACTTTTAGAAAATTTAGTAAGAAGTTATATTTGTGAGTTAGATAAATATTTTAATATCCTCAGTGATTTAGTTTATTTTTTTAATGAATTCTCCTAAAACACCAAATATTTGATATTTCACACGCGAAGAATTAATTTTTCTAAAAGCTTTAAGTAAATAAGTTTATATATGTCTTTAAAGGGAGTTTGATAATTAATTAATATTTAATGATTATAAATTGTATTTTTTAAGTTTTTATTAAACATGTAAAGTTCCACAAATTTCGACAGCTCGAAACTAATATAACTTCATTACAGAGATATTATAGAGAAATTAGAAAGGATTTTTTAGTTTTTTTTATATAGGATTAGAGTTTCTTTTTAAGAATATTTGGGTTTGATAAAATATCTATATACAATTAGTTGTATTTGATAAATAAATTAATATTCTTGATTAGGAATAAACTTTTTTATGAGTGTTACTTAAACACCATTAAAGTTCTACATATTTCAAACATTTCGAAAGTAATATAATTCCTTTTATAGAGGATTCAATAATAAATCTAAATACCACTTGAATGTGAGTTTGATAACTAATTTAATATCTTTGATTAGGAATTAATTATTTTCTGAGTTTTCCTCAAAAAATTATAAAGTTCCACATATTTTGTAAGATTTAAAGCTAATATAAGTTCTTACTAATTTTTTTAGAAAATTTAGTAAGAATAAGTTTAAATACCAATATGAGTTTGATAAGTAATTTAATATCCTCAGTGATTTAGATTTTTATTTTTTTAATGAATTCTCCTTAAACACCAATAAAATTTCGAAAGCGTCGAATGTAATTTCTCTAAGAAGATTCAAGTAGAATGAGTGTATATATGACTTTATTGGGAGTTTGATAATTAAATTAATATCTTCTATGATTAGGAATTGTTATTTTTCTTAAGTTTGTCTTAAACATTGATAAAGATCCTCAAATTTCGAACAGCTCAAAACTAATGTAACTTCAATGGCAGAGGTTCCTTTATAGAGGAATCCACTAGAAAATGACTAATATTAGTTATTTTATAGAGGGTTCTTCTAGAAGTTCCTTTATAGACAGTTCGACAAGAATATGTCTATATGGCAATTAAATGTGTGTTTGATAACTAAATTAATATTCTCGATTAGGAATGAAATTTTTATGAGTTTTACTTAAACATCATTCAAGTTCTACATATTTCAAACATTTCAAAATTAATATAAGTTCCTTTTATAGAGGATTCAATAATAAATCTAAATACCACTTTAATGTGAGTTTGATAACTAATTTTATATCCTTGATCAGGAATTAATTATAAACTGAGTTTTCCTCAAAAAATTATAAAGTTCCACATATTTTGTACGCTTCAAATCTAATATAAGTTCTTACTAAATTTTCTGTTCAGAAAATTTAGTAAGAATAAGTTTATATACCAATGTGAGTTTGATAAATAATTTAATATCCTCAGTGATTTAGAGTTTATTTTTTAATGAATTCTTCTTAATATAAAATTTCGCATATTTCAAAAGCGTCGAATGTAATTTCTCTAAGAAGCTTCAAGTAGAATGAGTGTATATATAACTTTAATGGGAGTTTTATTATTAACTTAATATCATCAATGATTAAAACTGTTATTTTTGTATAACTAATTTAATATCCTTGGTTAGGAATTAATTATTTTCTGAGTTTTCCTCAAACAATTATAAAGTTCCACATATTTGTATTACGCTTCAAAGCTAATATAATTCTTTTTTTTAGAAAATTTAGTAAGAATAGAAGTCTATATACCAATGTGAGTTTGATAAATAATTTAAATATCCTCAGTGATTTAGAGTTTTTTTTTTAATGAATTCTCCTTAAACACCAATAAAATTTCGTATTTTTCACACGCGTCGAATGTAATTCTCTAAGAAGTTCAAGTAGAATAAGTTATATGATTTAATGGGAGTTTGATAATTAACTTAATATCTCAATGATTAGGAATTGTTATTTTTAAAGTTTTTCTTAAACACTGATAAAGTTCCACATTTCAAACAGCTCGAAACTAATATAACTTCATTTACAGAGGTTCCTTTAATAGAGGAATCCTCCAGAAAGGAACTTATATTAGTTATTTTATAGAGGGTTCCCTTAGAACTTTTTTATAGAGGATTCGAACAAGAATATGTCTATATACCAATTAAATGTGAGTTTGATAACTAAATTAATATTATGGATTAGGAACGGATTTTTTATGAGTTTTACTTAAAGACCATAAAGTTCTACATATTTCAAACATTTCGAAAGTAATATAAGTTCCTTCTTAGAGAATAGGGAATTAAAAATAAATCTAAATACCACTGAAATGTGAGTTTGATAACTTAATTTAATATCTTGATTAGGAATTAATTATTTTCTGAGTTTTCCTAAAGAAAAAATTATAAAGTTCCACATATTTTGTACGCTTCAATACTAATATAAGTTATTTTATAGAAAATTTAGTAAGAATAAGTTTAAACCAATGTGAGTTTGATAAATAATTTAATATCCTCAGTGATTTGGAGTTTATTTTTTTAATGAATTCTTCTTAAACACCAATAAAATTTCGCATATTTCAAATTTAATTTCTCTAAGAAGGCTTTAAGTATAATAATATGCATGACTTTAATGGGAGTTTGATATTATTTTAATATCAATGATTAAAATTGTTATTTCTTAAAGTTTTAAGCAATGATAAAGTTCCACTGATTCCAAAATATAATATATTTTTGGAACATATTTATTTTTTTATAGAGGGTTCAATAAGAATATGTCTATATGCCACTTTAATTTGAGTTTGATAACTAAATTAATATCTTTGAATAGGATTGTTTTTTTATGAGTTCTCCTAAAACATCGATAAAGTTTCATATTCAAACTCTTCAAAACTATAAGTTTTTCTAGAATTCAATAAGAAGAAGTCTATATAATAAGTCGATAAATAGTTTAAGATCTTCAATGATTATAAATTGAATTTTTTTTTATAAGTTTTTCCTTAAACAATTATAAAGTTCCACATATTGTATAATCAAACTAATGTAATTCCTTTTACAGAGGCTTCAACAAAAATAATTCACTTTAATGGAAGTTTGATAAATACTTTAATATCCTCAGTGATTAGGAGTATATTTAGAAGTTTTTCTTACTGTATAAAGATGTTGTTCTCAGCAATTTGAAACTAATATAGGTTAATTTATAACAGATCAATAAGAGTAATCTAACATTTTTAGAGAATTCGACAAACAAATTTAAAACAGATTAAGAAGTAATAGAGGATAGAACATTACTTAGAACCGGAGTTTACAAATATCTAGTAGAAAATAGCAATAGTTACGAATTTATGTAGATTCTAAAAAAATAAAGTAGAAAACATTTATTTGAAAATAAAGTATTACTGACAGCCAAGTAATTATACAGTCTAGGTTACTATACAGTTACTTTTATCATACATCGTATTAGATATAACTTAAATTTGTTTTCTCATGCTTATTGTTAAATGCACTATATTCAATATAATTCCCTTCATTTTAGACATTGTTTGAATATCTAGAAAAATACACGAAATTTTAAAACTATTTAAACAATGGTAGACGTCATGTATTAGCTAAGAATTTTAAATATAGTATAGTCTACAAAAAAAAAAATAATATTTTTGGATATTATAAAAAGTAATGTATAAAAGCGTTGAATTAAATGATTAGGATGCTTCTTGTAAAAATCTGTGTCATTGTTATGAGGATAACTACATCGTTAAGAAATTAAGTTTTTATAAAAACAATCCAAAACTACAATGTTTTAATTATAATTTGCAGAGTTCTCAATATCAAGAATGCTATTTAACATTAAGCGATTTGTAACAATACCCTGCAATGATTATGAATATATATCTTATGTTAGGACATCAACTTAGTAACAATACGTTGCAGTTTAAAAGATATAATTTGTTATGTTATGAGTTTAGGAAATAATAAGGTCTTAAAAGAGAATTTAAGAAAACCAGTCAAATATAAATTAGATTAGAGTGTTTGTATGCGTTACAGTTTAAATTTTAAACTTTCTTGCTTTTCATATACAACAGCGGCTTAATAGGGTTTTATATGTATAAGTAGTTTCTTCGTCCAAGCTAGATTAATAATTTGCAAATTTTTACTTTAGACATTCATACTTAAGCATACACGCAACAAACCATGAAATTATAAATTTCAAAATTCATAAATTTCATAGGTATTAAATGTAATATTTAAAATTCTACCGTGACAGATTTCTGTGTTCCTCTCATACATGAATAGCAAATATAAGATATAAAACAAATAGATAGTATAAAGGGAAGTAATGTAATCGTGAGTTCATGACATAAAAAATAGAGAGGAATTGAGTAGAAAACACATTTTTTTGCGGAGGGTACAATCCGTTCACGTCATCTCATGCTGAATGATTTTTGTTAGATTTATATACTTAGGCAGAAAATTAAGGTAGTGAAAATTGTATAATTTTATTGAATTCCGGTTTCGATCTCTTTGAGAAATCCAGGAACTTGTTGTAAGCTAATAGCACTGATCATGAAACTATTTAAATTATGATATATAAAAACATTTAATTACGAAACGAAAAAGTTACAAATTTACATCATATAAAACTCCAGCATGGGACAACAAAATACATCTGAAAAAATAGAGTGAGAGGATTAGAGAGTACATATTTGGCGATAAATTGCGCTTCATTGCCTCTGAACTTCAACAATTTTCATCCAACTGTATTTTTAAGTTGTAGTTGGGTTAGACTCAGTTTTTCAATGTGGTTTGGTAAGGGCTTATAGAAATGATAAGTCTTCGCTCTTGCAGCATTCGATTTCAATAGTTCTTTGTCTGTAGGTCCTTGATGTAGTGACAGGATGTCAATATGCTTTGTTTGTTACTAATTCTTCCAAACTGTGCCATTTAATACAGGATTGATTATCTTCAAAAATTTTTATCGGAGTTTGTTTTACCGAGACTTGAAGGTTGTTTAGGTATGTGTTTCTTGTCCGGCTGTGACAGAGCGCATATTCAGATTCGATGATAGTGCAATGTTAGATTTTTATACCGTCGGTAGCAGAAAATAAGAATAAATTGTTCACTTACTTTTATTGTAGATCGGTTTCGATCTCTAGAAACTCAAACTTGTTGTAGCTAATAAGATGTGATAGAAACTATTTAAATTATGATATATAAAAACATTTAATTACGATCGAAGTACAAATTTAATCATATAAAATACCAGAAGAACAAAATACATCTGAAAAAATAGAGAGAGGGATTAGAGAGTTTACATATTTTAAATCTTTTGCCTCTGAACTTCAACAATTTTCATCCATGATTGTTTATAGTAGTTTTAATTCTCATTTTTCAAATTTTTTTAACTTAGTCAGGAAATCCGCTAACATGTCTTCGCTCTTGCAGCATGATTAATACTTTGTCTTGTATCCTTGATGTAGTGACATTGGATGTCAATATGCTGTTCTGACTAATTTCTTCATGTGCCATAATACAATTAATACAAAAATATCGGGAAGTTAATAGTTGTGGTAGTCGAAACTTGACAAGGTTGATAGGGGTGTGTTTTTTGTCCGGCGTGTACAACGACATATTCAGTGGCGGATGATAGTTGTTAGATTTATATACCGTCGGTAGGCAGAAAATTAAGGTAGTGAAAATTGTTCACTTACCTTTTATTGTAGATTCCGGTTTCGATCTCTTTGAGAAACTCCAGGAACTTGTTGTAAGCTAATAAGCATGTGATCCATGAAACTATTTAAATTATGATATATAAAAACATTTAATTACGAAACGAAAAAGTTACAAATTTACATCACATAAAAACGGCTACCAGCATGGGACGGAACAAAACTACAT
>CM063510.1:76988343-77008343 GCA_032207245.1 Pardosa pseudoannulata
ATTTAGAACTGTTGCAAATTCTAGTTGTTCCCTTTCCTTTGTAATTACAAACCGTACTCTATATAACGAAGATCTTAATAAAGAGGATATTAACTCTACTTCTCTCCACCAGATGGCAATACTTCAGTTTTACTCGTTGATGAATTAAAAATTATATAAATATTATAGTTATTAATAACTAACATATTAGTAATTGCATAACTGTTCACTTTATTATGAAATCAGATTCTCGGCATCCGATTTTTAGTTTTAATTTCGAACAGTCATTCGAATGTGTGAAGGATAGTATCATATATCTCTTAATCGGGAGTCGTATCAGTTCATTCATTTCCTTTAATTATCTCTTTGAGAAATTTTTTTAGCTTTTAAAAGATAATTTCATCTTAAAATACCAGATCCTTAGTACTTTGAAGTACAACTAATGTTATTTTTTAAAAGCAGCATGCTGCTACTGTACGTTATTTTCTAAATTAGTATAGTTTTGAAATTTGTCAACATTAAATTAACATAGTAAGACTAATCGTTGATTAACTATTATACATTTTTATAAAAGTGAATTGTAGGTAAATATAACGAAAGGAACCAAAATTTTTCAAATGTAAAGGAATGTATAATGCTAATAAAAGATGGCATAAGTAAATTAAATAATTAATGTCGTATTTCAGCTGAGAAAAAAATCAATCTGACTACTAATACCTCAACAAATATTGATATTTTTTTTATCAAATACGAATAATTAATTACAATTAAAAATAACAACTGTTGTTCATTTTTGTGAAGCATTATTTTATTTTCTCGATTGTAGTCACTACAAAGTTAATATTTTCTTAAAATAAGCGATCTTGTCTTCTTTATGAGAAATTTTTTTATTAAATGTGTAGATATTTAAAAATCAGCTTTAACACATTGAAAAGAAGCATATCTAGGGCAGGTCTCACCAAAGTCGTTTAATGGATAACCTTGGTTAATCCATGGCGCCAACCAATGGTAGGACTCCACTCTCTGTTTAAACGGAGATTAATTGCGGTTAGCGTTAAACGACTTTAGTGAGACCGGCACCTAGAGCTGCTACTCACAGGGACTATAAATGATTTTTTTCGACTGGTTACGTCATTATGACTATACTCCCCTCCAGAATAGCAAAATCTTCCATCTTTGACATAACCTAACGTGCCGAATTGCATGTCTAGTAACGTCATTAGATAATCTAGTGGTGTAGATGACCTCCGTGTGGAGATGGATAGCAGCCTAGTTTTACATAACGAAAAGGAGGACATGTAGAAAGACACTTTTTGCAGGAAGACAGAGGACTATCCGCCCTTAAGGAGGACAATTGGTTACCTTAATATAGCATATCATTGGTGTAAATCAGTCTATCGAACAGTCAACTAAAGTCAATTTGCAACTAATTACCACTATAATACTTGGTATTTAATCGGAGATTAGTTGTAAAAACCATGATGTCAAGGGAAACAAATATTTTACTAAGAATGTTGTTAATAAAATTAAATTTGTCACATTATTCTGTTTAAAATGTACGCATGGATTTTGCCACATCTCCTACTGTCGGCAAATTTAAATATTGTTTTGCAGAAATTTCTGGAAACGAAGCTTCTAGTTTATGTTTATAATAATGTCAACATTCTTCTTATAAATTGAATAAAGGTGCTTGTTCATTATGGGTGAGTAGTAAGTTAAATAAAATTAAATTTTGCAATTTTTTACGTAATGTATGAGCAATGAATAACGTACTTGTGTGACAGTGGAGTCTGTTAGAAATAATTTTATGATATAAATAAATTATTAATTGTATAATGTATTATTCGTCAAATAGTAAATTGAAGGCACATAAGGTATCTAACTTCAAGAAAAAGCAAATGTTGTAATTTTAGAGAAATGTTTAGGAGCATCAAAGGATGTTTAGGAGCATTAGGTACCAAAATCGGTCGAACGATGGCCAAATGTTTAGGGTACTGATCTTCGGTTCCGAAGTTCGTGGGTTCAAATCCCACTGTGGCGTGGTTGTTCGTAGCCATTCTGAATTGGCCTTAAACAGTAGGTCCCTCTCTCATTAGCCCTCGTGTTGCAAAACGATAGACTGTGTTTCTTTGGTGTGTTTCAGACCAAAGAAACACAGTCTATCGTTTTTCTGTGTATCGTCAAAAGACTGTGTTCAGGTGTGTTTCAGACTTTGGTGTGTTTCAGACCAAAACCGGGTTGTTTGTATGTATCTGAGTATGGACTCCAATAATGAAATTCATGTCTGCTGTTGCTATTCAGCTTTATATAAACAGTTATTACTTCACTTAAACGAAAACATTTATCAGCATAATTTTGGCAATTTGATAATCCTCTAAAGCTGGACTTTCAGAATTGTTTCTCAATCTAATAGCCTAAGTTTCACATCATAAATACCATAGTCACAAGTAATGAATGACGATTATTAAAAGTTAACCGTATTAACCGTATGCTTAACCGTATTAACCGTATGCTTAACCGTATTAACCGTATACTACTTTAACTATTTAGCGTCTTGGTTATATTACTTATTACTTTACAAATAAGTGTTCTTTTTTCCATATTGTGTAGATGTATCCCTGTTACGCTAGCAATAATTGATTAATTATTGGTAGAAATAAAGTTAAGATTAAAAGTAGGTTTTCTACAAGCAGAGCATGAGCTGACATCATTTATACGCATATTGTGTGTATTTTTTCTACGAAATTTTAACTGTAATTGGAAGTTACTTTATCGTTGTTTTCATGTATTTTCACCTTAAAACTACCAATCGCAATTTATGAAAATAAGACCAAGAGTCACTAGTTTGTCAGAGAGGTCAGATCTTGCCCTCTTTAATAATGAAATCGCATTTTTCTTCGGATTTACATCACAACCACATTCTAAAAATTAAACATACAAATAAAATGAATAAATCTAATATTTTCATATCTAAACCCCTTTAATACTAAATTTTTAAAATATCTACTAGCGATGTTTATATTAAAAATGAAAACAATAAACCATTATTGTAGGGTTTAAGCCTTATAATAAAAGCAGGTTACTTTATCGATACTAGATCAGCATATGGGCTGAGACCAATAAGTAGCCTACCCTACTGTTCGGATTTAAACAAACCGAAGGCAATGTTATTAAAAAAACAATCTTAAAGGAAAATTCCCTTTCGTTCTTTATACATGTTTTTATCGATTGAGCCTAAAATAACAATAAATATTAATAATCCTTTTATTTCCTGATCCCATTTTCTTTGTTTAAATTTTAAAAACAATTTCCGATAGAAATATATTTCCATTAGAAATCGAATAACCCCCGCAAATCATATCCATACAAAAAATAGGAGTTCAAGTACCACCCGGTACGGGTAAACTCAAATCTGAAGAATTAGAATGCTTTATAGAAATTTCATGTCTTCCCCCCTCAATTTATCGATTAATAAATCCACATCTCTAACTTCTCCCCCTCGTTGTGTTCAGGTATGTCTCGACGAACGTATTGGAATTTCCTCCTCCCTTTCGAATGTTGGTAAATTTAAAACAGATGTCCGATGCACATGCAATTCCTCCCCTTTTAAATATCAGCCTATCGTGTTCTTAAAGAGGGAGAGAGATATTTCCGCACGGGGAGCAAGGAATATCAATTACCCCTCCCCCCCTTTCACCCTTTCGTCTGGTGCGTGTAGTAGAGGCATTCCCTTCTCTCTTCGAATTGGATAGAATCGAAATTGAATTTTCTTCTGGGGCGAAATTGAAATTTTTCCGCTTTGAGAAACGGGCCACACATACGCGCGAATTCGATTTCTATCTCTCTTTCCTGGGGTTTTCTCTAAAAAGGGGGGCATGAGGGGGGAACCTGAACTCGCTGACATTCGCCTTTGAGTGGAGGGGAGATGGGTCATGCGCCCTATCGTTTGTGTTCACAAGAAGGATGAGGAGCTTAAATAGGACTGTTGCCAGCTTTCGGAAATTTAATTGCCGTGACATCTACGAGAAATTCAAGGATTCAGGATTGCGAAAGTGTTTCTTTTTCTAAACAAGCATCAATTCTTAACTTTCATATATTCGAAATACATATGTATATAAAAAGAAAGTATTGTCATCTTTATAACAGACAATTTGATCTCCAGAAAGGGTGAATCAAAATTTTACACTTTCCTGGGTAAAAAAAAACACAACTTTTTTTGGGTTTCATGTCTCTCGGAATGTACCCCAGTAAACGACTAGTACTAGCAGTTATACACAAATAATATCAAGTAGTCTGTGGATATCCAAGTTTATAGCTGAACAAGGCCGAATAGTCGGGTGTTGCTCTTCTTCACCGAAGTTCACGGCTTCGAATCTAGTTGCTGGTATGAATGTGCGTAGCCATACGGAATTGATTTTAAGCAATAGGTCTCGGTCTCATTAGACCTCGTGAGCAAAGAAGTAGAACGATGCGCTGTCAGAATCCAAACCTGTCTACATTTATAGGAACAAAACCTAATAATTTGATATCTTTTGTTGAAAACTGAAACTAAATAAATTTGTATAAGAATCATAGATTCTGACTTGCAATCGAACCCAGACAAGCAGCTTGAAAGCCGAACATTTTTACATTAAACCTCCTACATATATATAGACGGCTAGAGAAAGGTACTAGCAGTTAGATAGCCTGTCTATTAAAAGGAATTTTCCTATAATGTACCTTTAGGATTAATTCATTTAATTCCTCAAAAGTACTTAGTATGGAAACTTTCAGTTGAGTTGTGTGTGTGTCCCTCCCTCCCTAAGTACCATAAGAACAAAAAAAATTAGAGTATTATGTACACATCTAACAGTCTAATGGTATGAGTAGCAGGCTCTGAATATCCATTTATGCCTTTATATTCGTGTATTTATCTGTCTATGTGTATTTGGGTATATATTCGTCCAACTGTTTGTCTAGTATATGCATCTGAATGAGTATATATATATATATATGGCTGTATCGGTGCTTAAGTGCGTAGTCTCAGCATGTATGTACCTATGAAAGTAGTGGGTATGTCAGGATTTGTGCGTCTGTGCTTCTATATATTGATATATTCCTGTGTATGTGTGTTTATCGATCTATGCGTATGTGTATGTATGTGTCAGTACACATGTGTGTCTTCCTATGTCTGTTTATGTAATGGCTATAATCGAATCATTTGTGTATTTGTGTAAATTTATGAATGCATTTGTCATTCTGTCTCTCTCAGTGTCTCAGATAAAGACACTAAGTTTTTAGGCTCATTTGCATTACGAAAATAGGTTTCATAACGAAGGTTGCTTAACGAAATATTTAACATGGTAAGTTGCAAATAATGGGGTCAAAGATATCACAAACTTGTCAAATTCACTCATATATCACCAAATTTTGTTTGTCGATGATATCTCATCAAAAGGAAAAAAATTAAAAAAAAACACATTGTATGCATATCTACTTTTCTGTTCACTTGGTGTTTAAAACCTTTTTTTATGCAGAGTATAAGAAGTGAAAAGATCTGGAAGGTCACATAGGGTTTGTTTCCCGTTGAGGCAAGCAGCAGCAATTGTGTGTGTGCGTATATATATATATATGTAATTCAATAATTATAAAACTGCTGGACAAGGAGAAAGCTAATCAGCTAGCAGTAATAACGAACGATGCAATCTGGCTACGTTGAAGAGAACTGCACAAGTTTAATTAAAACTTTATTTTGGAACTCTTTATGAGTCAACGACAGACAAAGGAAAAACAACAAAAATCACTCTGCTCGAACAGAGGTTCACCCAAGAGCGAAGACAGAAAGAATTTTCCCACTTACTCAGAGAATTGAAGTGTAAGATCAGGAAAAACGAGGAGCCATTTGCCGGCGACAGCTGGGAAACGTGTTGAATAGACAGAAAATTTGCATCTATTGGATAGAAATGTTTGAGAAATTTATCGAAAGAATATTAAGTCGAGAACGCTCCTTTGATTAAGACATATAGTCTGGGAAAACGATTTTAAGGAATTAGAATGGGAGAGAGGAGGTTTTTAAGTAAACATTAAAGTTAAATAATTTTGATATGTTACATATATATATATATATATATATATATATATATATACATATGCATCGGTATTTGTGATCAGTTGTATATAAATATTCCTCAAATTTCCATTAGGAAGTATGAATAAAGTTTATTATAAACATAAACTTCCTTTCTTCCAAATTATTTACTAAAATTTTTATAGGTTTTCAGGGTCTAAAACATATAATCACTCTTTCTAAATTTATTTTCCTTCACTAAAAGTAAATCTCTTTTGAATCTTATATAAGAGTAATTAAGTATTATACGGATCCATTTTCCTTCGCTAAAAAAAGAAGAGTTCGGCGGGGATTTTTTCCTTTATAACTTAATGCATACGAAAGATATTGAAAATGTTTTTATTACCCTATAAGCTCCCCATAAATCGGATCGTGGTTTTATGGGAGGTGAGATAAATTTACAGTGGCTATAAATCCTGCTGGAAATAATATTCGCAAATGCCTCTCTTGATTTTCTCAAAAGGATGAACGCCTAATAAAATATGCTATTTCTGGAGATGCGCATTTTTAGCCCGCGACTGGAGTGTGCTCTTGAATGCTGGAATATATCATTGGACTTCATCGTGTAACGTAATTCGTGTTATAAATTTGTGGGTTACCAAGCTGTTTTTCACTAACGCTAGAAAAGTGTCAGTTCCAAATCTTGTTAAATATTTCTGTCCATTTTACTGATTTAGAAGATTATTTACTTCCATTCGTTTTAACTTCTCACGAATGAAGAGGTCTGTTTGGAGCAATATGGTCTACTTTTTGCAACACGAGTCACGAATGAAGAACTAGGATTAGTGTATTTACTTTTATATATATAAAGTTTGACGTACATGTAATTTTCCACATTGTAAATCACCAAACAATGGTTGATTGGGTAGGGTACTACTAATTTGTAGTTGAATTCTCGTGTTCAAATCCCGCTGATGGTGTGGATTTTCGTACCCGTTTGGAATCGGCTTTGAGCAGTATAACCTTGGATTTCCTTTGTGAAGCTAGTAGAGTAGACTATAGCTATCCAAAACCAAACCAATAAATAGCACATGTACTAAATACTTCCAAGTAGACAGTACAGGAAATTTTGTAGAATATTTGATGTTTTTGTTGCCAATGCCACTTGGACGAGACAAGCATTTGGTCCAGAGGCCACATGAGTTAAGAGTAAGGGCTGAGCCTTTCGTTTGTCTATCACCGCTAGGGTGAAAGAATCCTTCGCTCAAAAGGATCGTCTTAAGATAGAAGGAAGTACCAAAACAGAAGACCCTCAGGCTTGGCCTGCCACCTCCAGAAGTATCGGTTGAGATGTTGGAGGACATTACGAACACTAACATATTTTACATGCCCCAATCATCTTTAACGAACAGGGTGGCTTTTAGGCCGGCTCGATCCCTAACCCGCAAACCTTGTGGAGCACCAATAAATCCACAGAGATATACAGAGCAGAACATAATTGTTTGTATTTCGCTTTTCAACAATAAGTCCCGGGTTCATTATCCCTTTTGTAGCAAAACAGTAGACCGTAGTTCTCCAGAGCAACCAACTATAATGTTAGTCATTTCTTACGCTGACCCATCCGAAGTCATACAGCAGCAGACTGAAAACCAGTAAGCCACGACAGCAACTACAACAGCTATTGAGCTGCTGCTGACATAAGAGATTTCAATCATGATCCGATATTAATTTTGTCAAACAAGGTAAGGAGCAAATTCTACAAAGGTAAGCTCGAGACTACCAGGAATAACAGAAGATCCAGATCACTTGGGTAAACCCCGGGTGCGTGAAGCCCGTGTATACCTAAAGGAGGGATACCCCTGAGGTTGTATCTCCTTTAGCACTACCCAGAGGACACGTACGGCTTGTCCGCGACGCGAGACTTTGTCCCATTACCCTACTATATTGTAAATCAGTTGCTACGTGTACTCAATTAATCGTGTTCCAACGCACATCTAGTGTCAT
This sequence comes from Pardosa pseudoannulata, assembly GCA_032207245.1. Classification (NCBI taxonomy): domain Eukaryota; kingdom Metazoa; phylum Arthropoda; class Arachnida; order Araneae; family Lycosidae; genus Pardosa; species Pardosa pseudoannulata. The sequence goes on from CM063510.1 coordinate 76,996,373, forward strand.
TTTCAAGATGACTTTATTCTTAACGAAGTCCATCGCGTCTGTTATCAGTTGTCTGAGGGTCATTGGAAGAGCTTTTTGCTATTATAAAATGACAGTAAGGTTGAAATTAGAGCTCTCTTACGCCGAACAATGGCCGAATGGTTAGGCTGCTGGCCTTCGGAACCGGAGTTCGTGGGTTCGAATCCCACTATGGCATGGATGTTCGTAGCCGTTCGGAATTGGCTTTAAGCAGTAGGTCCCGGTCTCATTAGCCCTCATGTTGCAAAAAGTAGACCGTAGCACTCCAAAAACCAAACCAAATTAGAGCTCTCTTACACATCCTCTTTATTATCGGTCGCATGTTCTTTCCTCTTTATTCAGCAAGAAAAGTGTTTTGTAACAGAGTACGTGTAATATGGAGAATATATCAATTTATAGTGCAATAATTAAGTTGCAAGTAGTGAACTTCACAATAGACAATAGAAATTGTGCTAGGTCGAAAAGTTCTTGTTAAAAATTATTATTTAGAGTTATTAGCACTGTTGTATAAAAAAAAGCAATAAGAATGAAATATACTAGCAAGAGATGACCTGTTTTCATGCACACTGGTGAGCTTTATGCTACACAACGGCTGTGTATGCAGAGTTTAGTTTGTTTGTGAGCAGTAAGGTAAACTTTATTCTGCACGAGAGTTAATTATACTGAGTTTGATTGTATGTGGAGCATTAATATCAATACTATACTACACGAGGGTGAATTTAATCGGCTTTCGTTTGAATCGCTTATGCTACTAAAGGTTTAATTAGAACAAGTTCGGTTTGTATCGAAGACGCTACAGTAAACTTTATAACATGGGAGCTAATTGCATTAGATTTTGTTTCGTTTGGAGTGCTGCAGTCAATTTCTTACTATCATTAAAACTAGTTTGTTTTGGTCTGCACTGCTTCGATCATTATTTCATTACGCGAGGGATAATTAGGTCGGGTTTAGTTTAGTTTCATTTGGGACGATGCGGTCAACTTCCACTAGTGATAGTTAAATCGAACGTAATTTATATTGGAAGAGGTATAGTCAACTTGAGGCTTGACGAAGGCTAACAGAATCATATTTAGTTTAGATATTTGGTTATGGTATTATCATCTGTACATTAGACTTTATTAGACTTGGGATTATATTACTTCAGGCAATTTTACGTTACGTGAGGATAATTACACACATTTTATGGAAAATTATAATCGAATTTAAGATATAAGCAGGCAAAATAAACTGGGGTTCGTTTGTGTTTTAGTGCTATAATTTACTTAACCCCATGAGAAATAGTTAGACCAAAATCTGCAACTATTGCTTAAAGATTATACTGTATTACAAATATGAATACTCGGATGGAACTCAAACTTAGTAACTTATAATTTTGCTTTCTACCTTTCTCAACGCCCGTCTTTCCCCAGTATTATTAAAACAAAACAAATACAACCTAACCAATTAATTCTTATCTTAAACGTATATCATTAAACTAGCATGTAGACCGTCATATGACGGGATTAGTAAAATTTTTAATTTTCCAGAATAGTAAAGTACTTTATGAAGCAGACAAAAAAATGGTTTATATTTTGGCTGAGAATTATCTGGTACACTCTCAATAATTTTTGTATCTCCATACTCCTCTAAAGTCTCCCGATACTGTTAATGCAGTTTGGAATCATATTGAATTCATTTAGTCAAACCGTGTGGTAATATATAAAAACAAACGCACAAACGTATAAACTTGTCAATTTTCAAAGATATATAACATAAACGCTAGATATTTATTAGTCAGTGAAATATACTCCTAGACTTTTATGAAAAGATTAGTTGTTAATACCGGTGACAACATTTTCATTGCAACAAAAATAACCGATGATTCAACTTAAAATTATCACATTTGTACCTAATCTATTATTTAAGCCAAATATAGAAGAAAATATATTTACGTAATATCTAAGTTCAGTGATAAAAGATAGGAAAATAATTCAGACAATATTTAAATAGTTTAAAATAAGAAATGATTAAATGAGTTGGCTAAAGGAATAACGTCATAATGCTATAAAAATGTAATTTTTACTTATTTATTATGTGATAAACTGATAAATTTCATCGGCTGTTTTTAACCGGGGAAAATAGGGCATGTAATAATGGAATTAACTGCTGGAAAAGGAGGAAAGGGTGGATTCCGAATGTTTTAACACTTTGACTGCCATGGCTATCATATGTGATATCCAGTGATATTTCCGTTGAGACACTGGCTATCCGATATGATAGCCATGGTGTTTTAACACTTCAGGCCATGGCTATCAAAGATGTTATCAGTTACATGAAAATCGTATTGGAGTTTGATTGTTGGGCTCCCTACGATGTGTTAGGTATACGTGGTTTGCGCAAATTGGTATATGTGACGATTTTATGAGCTAAGTTTTATGAAAAATTAAATATTTGGAACATGCAACAAAAAAGGGAATATATATAAATAGAGAGACTTTGTTTTAAAATATTGTTTTTATATATAGTTTTATGTTGAAAAAATACAAATTACACAAAAAAAAAGTTTGGCCCCGTTTTGAACATTTGCAATTTTGGCTTGGCAGTCAAAGTGTTAAAGACTTGCTTTGAAATTTGTTAACCCTAACTCATCAAGAATCCAATATGAATGCCCCTATCCATTCCAGCTGCAACCGCTTCATGAGTTCGTGGTTAGACGGACAGATAACTTAGGCTATTATTATATAGGGGATTTCCGAAATGTTCGGAGTTTTTTTTTATATCAAACTTAAATTTTGTAGATTCACTTAGAAAACTTTTTAAACTTTTCAAACACATCTTGTGATATATATTTTAATAGCCCAGGTACATAAAAGAAACTAGTTATTATTATTATTATTATTATTATTATCTCTAATTATTATTATTATTATTATCTCTAATTATTATTATTATTATCTCTAATTATTATTATTATTGTTATTATTATCTCTAATTATTATTATTATTATTATTATTATTATTATTATTATTATTATTATTATTATTATTATCATCTCTAATTATTATTATTATTATTATTATTATCTCTAATTATTATTATTATTATTATTATTATTATCTCTAATTATTATTATTATTGTTATTATTATCTCTAATTATTATTATTATTATTATTATTATTATTATTATTATTATTATTATTATCATCTCTAATTATTATTATTATTATTATTATTATTATCTCTAATTATTATTATTATTATTATTATTATTATATCTCTAATTATTATTATTATTATTATTATTATTATCTCTAATTATTATTATTATTATCTCTAATTATTATTATTATTACTATTATTATTATTATCTCTAATTATTATTATTATTATCATCTTTAATTATTATTATTATTATTATTATTATTATTATTATTATTATTATTATTATTATTATTAGTATTATTATTATTATTATTATTATTATTATTTTTTTTTTTCTTCTTTTGAGAGAGTGTGTCAATAGATGTTGTTCTTTGCAGATTTTTCCCTGATTGAATATTTAAATGTCAAAACTTGTTTTTTTTTGGCTATAAGATTAATATTCGATATTATGTTTTTAATATTTTACTTTAAAAATGAACCAATAATACATACAAGTGCAAGTTTCTTTTTTATCAAATGAATGTAAAAGTAAATATATTATAAATGTAAATAATATTTATTACGCTGTACTGTATTTGGCAGCTTACAGTGATTTCCTAAGATGAATGTTTGAAGTGTAAAGTATTTTTATTTCATAGGGACACATTAGTATACTGAATTCATAATTCCTTATCATTTTAAAACTTACCTTTAAAATAATGGTAAATACGCAAAAAAGAGTATATAAAATAACTCATTAGATTATTGATGTTCATGAAATATGAATAAATTTCAATAATAAAGAAAATTAATCGTTGGGTCATTTTTTACCTTAATATTTTAATTTATACTTATATACAATTTAAAAAAAAAAAGTAAGAAAACTAAACTACAAGAACTAAACGCTAAATAAAGTTTAACCTAAATCCTTTTACCTATATTTTGATAGAAAGGGGGAAAATAACATTTTCCCCATTTTGTCACCATTACAAAATTCCTTTCATTGGAAATGTTTGTAAAAAGTAAACAAGGCTTAGGAACCCCTTTTAGATACTTTGTTTATTTGCTAGACATTTTTTAAAGAATAACTCCGATTCGCTTCTTTTATGTTCCCTACGTACTCGCACTATTCTGTAGTTTCCTTTTATTTCACGGGGGGAGGGGGGAGCTGCAGATATTTTCTTCGGAAAAAAAATGGCTTCAGGAAGCATGCTACAGAAAATAGTCTTTAAAGAAAAATAAATACGGAGGCAATTTTTGGAAGCCCATTGGCGGGTGATTTTTCACGGGCAAGAGCCTGCATCCAACAACCGAGAATGGATTCCTAAAGCGACTTGTGTGTATATATATATATATATATATATATATATATATATATATATATATATATATATATATATATATATATATATATAACTATACACATACCACTGTTCTTTTTTTTCCGCAGCAACTCGTAATCTCCAGAGGATTCTGTCCTTATTCGAGAAACTCAATTTTATTCATTTCTTTTTCCCTTTCTTCGTTTTATATGTGTGAATTTGGCTCAAAAATGGACGTTGGCATTAAGAAAACGTTTCTAGTAGGTTTGTGTTGTACGGCTCAGATAAGAAACATTATCGAGGAAAGATTGTCTGAAAGAAAGATTAGGACACATATCAGTAGATATTCTATGTTCCATCTTGATTCTGACAGATAAAGTCGGTAAGTAAAACCACGTGATATGTCCATTACGACTCTGAGAAAGATTCGTAAATTCTATAAAACTGAAATGGCTTTTTTTTAAGGTAAATATTTCTAAACGACAATCAAACAATCTATAGAAAATCGTGAAATTACTGTGACAATGGACTTTTAAAACTAAACTCTCTCGTCACCAGTGGCAACCGTTACGTAATTTATAATATAATCTTCACTTACGAATTCTTCCTGGGTCATTTAATCAATATCAATTTCATTGAAAGTATTTTAGTTAGGAAAGTATAGTGAAGTTGGAAAGTCGTTTCCTGGCAACCAATACTAATTCTAAAAGAACTTTAGAATTCCATAACAAACTTTGATCTTGTTTGTCTGTTTATTGTACCAACACTGGCCAGCCAACAAGTTGTTATCGCAAAAATTAATCACCGATTATATTGTACTACAAAAATGTCAAGTCTTAAAGGATGCAAAGTATTACCTTCAACGAAAGTGGTTTTGAACCAGTTTTCGATAAGAAAATCTGAGCTCTTTACAAAGGATGAACGTTCACTCTCTCTGAACCCTTACAAGTGACTACGAGTATTTACTCTAGGTCACTATTCTCATGAAGTGTAAAACTATTTTTTTAACTGATATGCTTGAAAACTTAACAGTGTAGTTATATAAAATTACTTTGAGTAAAATATGAATCCGATAGTAAAATAGATCTTAAACATTGACCTTAAGATGCATAACATTAGTGTTTTGTACCAGGGTGAAAATCTAAGGTTAAATTTTATTCCCTCATTTTTAGTAAATGGATTAGATAATACTAAAATAACTTTTCGTATTTTCGGGTATGTAGGACGGGGTTAACACATTGTGTGTGGGTACATTTCGCAGCGGAATTGTAGCGGGCATTTTGCGCGTAAATTTAGTTATTCAGTTAAATCACAATAGATCGAAAATTATTTAATTTTTTAAAAAACTTTTCAAATTTTATATTGAAATATATAAACAAATATATAAATAGAAATATATAAATAACGACCATAAGATTTTTGTCACCAGAACTTGTTTCAGAACTGGTACTAATGCTGTGCGACAAATAGTTCGAGGGCGTGGAATAAGCTCTTCATCATCGGTCTTCAAAATCTTCATTTTCGATGTTGTTGAATCCCGTAGTTTCGCAAACTCAATTTGAAGTTTTGCTTTTGCCATTTGGCAACCAGGAAGTAGTATTTCTTGAATGTAACCCTATTCGCAGTTCTGATGTATTAAATTCCTGATGTTCTGTTGAACGAATGTGCGAAGGGATCCAGCCCTAATTAATACTGGCTTGAATTAAGTTTTACATGTTATTCGTGATTAAAGTGTGTGTGTGTGAACAAATGACTCTTTATTGAAGTTATCTGAATTACATTTCTGTACGTAATACTGACTTTCTACGGATGCAAAGTTAGCAAGTTGTTCTCAACATTTGGCGTCCGCGACAGGATTAGAATATTGGATTACAATATTCAAGAAGATACCGAGGTAAGCTCGGTTTTGATTGCTATCTTTGTATTGATGATTTATGTTCGAAGTGTTAGTAATTTAAAGATACAAAATGAGTGAGAAATTAGAAACATTGAAAAAGAAACGCACTGGCATTCGAACCCAAACTACTAAATTATGTAACAAAATAAAGAATGCACTTGAAGATCAGAAAATATCTGATGATGAAAGATTTGATCTTTTAAACATTTGTAAAGATCAATTAAATGAGAAATATGATTCGCTTAAATTTTTAAATTCGGAAATTCAAAATGTTATACCTAATGCCGAATTTGAAAAGGAAATTGAAAATTCCGAAGAATATAGCGAAAAAATAATTGAATGGAAATATAAAATTACAAAATCCTTAAATATCCATAATGCTAAAAGTCAAAATTCTGTTTCTTTAAGTTCCGGTTCCGAAAACGAAAGTCCTTCTCGGAACATTAATGAGCGTACAATGAAGTTACCTAAAATTACATTGGGAAAATTTTATGGTGATTGTAGTTCATGGTTAGATTTTTGGGGTCAATTTTCGAATGCAATAGATAAAAATTCTAGCTTAACCCCTATTGATAAATTTTCATATCTTAAATCCCTGCTTGGTGCCAGCGCTGCTAACGCTGTCGCAGGATTTTCACTGACGGAAGAAAATTATAAATCGGCTGTTGATCTTTTAAAGAACAGATTTGGTCGAAATGACTTGGTCATAAACGCTCATATGAGTAAACTTTTGAATTTAAAGCCAGTGAGAAATGCTACAAATGTAACGGATTTAAGAAACCTTTATGATAGTTGTGAAATACAAATTAGAAATTTAAATTCGCTTGGTGTTGCGTCAGGCAGCTATGGACATTTACTTTGCCCAATATTGTTGAAATTGATACCAGCTGAAATTGCTCTAGAATTCAATCGTAAAAAAACCAAGGATAAAGATATGGATGTTAATGAATTAATTTCATTCATTAAAGAAGAAGTTGAATCGCGAGAAGCTACCTTACAGATAAATTCTGAAAATTACGTTACTAACAAAAGTGAAAGATACAAGCAACATCATACTAGTAATTTTAAACGAGGCTTTCCATCAGCATCAGCATTAACAACTAACGTTAAGAATATATGTGTGTTTTGCAAAAATTCTCATATTTCTGAAAAATGTCAAGACCTATCCATTCCTGAAAAACGCGAAAAGTTGCGTAAGGAAGGTCGCTGTTTTGTGTGCTTTCGAAAATTCCATATCTCGGCCAAGTGTAAATTTAACTCTCAACGTTGTAAAATTTGTAATGGAAATTTTCACGAAACTTCAGTCTGTGTAAATAGCATTCCTAAACCAAGGGTTGCGGGTTCGAGTCCCGCAGAAAGCACAACAAAGGAAGATGCAGAACCTATTATTAATTCTGTGTCTCACTGTGAATCAAAATGTTCTAACGTCTCGAAAGAAATTATTTTACAAACATGTTGCGTTAATGTGGAGTCTGGTTTGAATTCTGAAATATTTTTGTGTTTACTTGATTCCGGAAGTCAAAAAAGTTTCGTAACTAAAAGAGTAGTATCCGAGTTAAATCCTCCAGTTATTCGCCAAGAAAAGCTTCAAATATATTCTTTTGGAGCGATTAAACCCCAAATAAAAACGTATGATGTCGTCGAATTAAAATTGACGCACGTGCAGGATAAAACTCGCAGCATATTTGTTGAGGCTTTAGTTACAGATGTTATATCTAATGCAGTGATTCAGTATCCCCATCTAAATAAACAAATTAAAAGTAAGTTAGCCCCTTACGAGCTGTCACAGTGCAATACGTTATGCAGTCAGCAGGTCGACGTTTTGGTTGGCGCCGATTATTTCTACCGCGTGAACTTTGGCGGGGGGGTCGTAAAGGTCACGAAGTCGCTCTTTTTATGTGAAAGTTTATTTGGATATTCGCTATGTGGCGCGATAAATGATGATCAAAACTTAAGTAAACGAGCTTCTGTTCTAAATCTTTCGGTATCTGACATGGAACAGAAGGGTTTGAAACTGTTATGGGATTTGGAATGTTTGGGAATAAAATCCGAGGAAAACGTTTCAGAAATAGATAAAGAAATTATGTCTAACTTTGAGAGTAATTTAAAGTTTGTAAATAACAGATATGAGACAGGTTTGTTATGGAAAGATGAAAAGATAAAAGTGGGAAATAATTTTAGAATTGCTAGAAACCGTTTTGAGGAGTTACAACGTAAACTCGCGAAAGATAAGAAATTATGTGAAAATTACAAGGCTATTGTTGCGGAGCAGGAAATGAGTGGGATTGTGGAGGAATGTCCTGACAAATCGATTGAAACTGGATATTTTTTGCCGCACAGACCGATCATAAGAGAGGACAAGTCAACCACTAAAGTTAGAATGGTGTTTGATGCATCTTCTAAAGAAAATCACCTTAACTCGTTAAACAATTGTTTATGGCCAGGTCCTAGTCTTAATCCCAATATATTAGATGTAATTATTAATTTTAGAGTACATAATGTTGCGTTCTGCGCTGATTTAGAGAAGGCGTTCCTTCAAATTGGGATATGTGAAAAGGATCGCGATTATTTAAAATTTTTATGGTGTCCTGATGAACAGGGCAATTTAAGATTTCTAAGATTTACTCGAGTACCTTTTGGTGTAACGTGCAGCCCTTTTATATTGGCTGCTACGATCAAACATCATATTCGGAAATATAAGGATCATCCCGAAGTTATTAGGAATTTAGATTCTCATTTATACGTTGACGATTTTATTTCTGGTTCAATGTCTGATGAAGAAGCTTATTATTTATCCTCAACAGCTTCAAATATTTTTAGAGATGCTGGAATGAATTTGCGAAAATTCAGTACTAATTCTGAAGAACTTCGAAAAATGTGGGTAAGGAATAAACTGTGTGATACGCAGGGAAATCCTAATGTTTCTTTTAAAATATTAGGATTACTATGGAATACCGACACTGATGTTTTATATTTAGACTCACAATCGTTTCCCGAAGATTGGAAATTGAATCCTACTAAACGGATTGTTCTTAAGGCTATGCTAAAGGTGTTTGATCCTATCGGATTTGTTGCCCCATTTACCGTCAGGATGAAAAGTTTGTTACAAGAAATTTGGCGTAGAGGTTTAGAATGGGACAGTAATTTACCTATTGATCTAAAGGACGAATGGGAAAGCTGGTGTTCGGAAATTGTACATTTACGCAATTTTGAGGTCCCTCGAAAGTATTTTCCACAAGGCATAACATTTTCTGACACGATACAAATTCATATTTTTTCTGATGCTAGCCCGAAGGCCTACGGGGCTGTTGCTTATCTCAGATGTGACACCAGTGATGATAAAATTAAGACTAACTTTGTTTGGGCGAAATGTAGAGTATCCCCTATTAAGCGCTTAACAATTCCTCGTCTTGAATTAATGGGGGCGGTAATAGCTTCTCGAATGGCTAAATATTTAAAAAATGCGCTTGCTTTTAAAAGGGTAGATTTCAGATTTTGGTCGGATTCCACAGTAACGCTTCATTGGATAAAGGGATCAGCTTTAAATTGGAAGCCCTTTGTGGCTAATAGAGTAACTGAAATTCAGTCTTTGACAGAACCGGAAAATTGGAAACTATTGTTCGGGTAAAAATAACCCTAGTGATCTATTAACACGTGGTGAAAATCTATTGAAGCTATCACAAAACAACTTGTGGTTTCATGGTCCAGAATGGTTATCAATGCCGGAGTGCATGTGGCCTTTGCGTAAAGAGATCCCGTTTAATAAAGATGCTTTAGATGAAAGAAAATCGATAATGAGTTCTACTCAATTATCCTGCGCTGTAAGTGAACCATCGGAACCGTTACTAAAATTAGAAAAGTTTAGCAAGCTTAAAACTGCATACAGTGTTACTGCATGGATTATGAGATTCTTATATAATTCTAATAAAAGAAACACTAAGATATCAGGACCCTTGACAGCACCTGAAATTGCGAAGGCGGAATTATATTGGCTAAAACAAACACAGCAGTCAGTTTTTAGACATGAGATTGACTTACTAAATTCCGGAAAGGAAATTTCTAAAGACTCGCCGTTATACAACCTGAGTTCTAAATTAGATAAAAACGGACTATTAATTTTATCTGGAAGACTTCAATTTTCTGAATTTACTCAAACCGAGAAGCATCCGTGGATTCTTCCGAGTAAATGTACTTTCACCACCTTGATAATACAGCAAGCCCACGAAAAGTTATTCCACTTTGGTGTTGCTACCACCTTGGCCCATCTCCGAGAAAGATACTTTATAATTAAAGGAAGAAAGACTGTTAAGTCCGTATTGAAAAATTGCATAATTTGTAAGAAATTTAACACTTCACCAGGAAGACAAGACATTGCGCCCTTGCCGAAAGACAGAATAGTTGAATCTCCTCCGTTTGAAACCTGTGCCGTCGACTTTGCAGGTCCAATTTATGTTAAGACGAAAACAGCTTTAGAAAAGGCTTATATTGTTCTGTTCACTTGCGCAGTCACCAGAGCAGTTCATCTAGAGTTAGCTAGTGACTTAAGCACAAGCAATTTTTTGTTGGCGTTTAAAAGATTTATTTCGCGAAGAGGTTTGTGTAAAACAATTTACAGTGATAATGCTAAAAACGTTTGTTAAAGCTGACAATTTGTTGAAAGACATTTGGAATCGAATCTCTAAAACAGAAATTCTTCAGTATTTCACCCAAAATAATATAATTTGGAAATTTATTGTACCAAGAGCCAGTTGGTGGGGCGGATTTTGGGAGCGCATGGTGCGTTCCGTGAAAACTCCCTTGAAAAAAGTTCTTGGAAGATCTTGCCTCACATTCGAAGAGATCCAAACCACTCTGACTGAAATCGAAGCGGTTATCAATGGACGACCATTGACTTACGTTTATGAAGAAGGCGAAGAACCAATGCCACTTACACCTTCGCACTTCTTAATTGGAAAAAGGGTAAATTCTTTGCCCGAGATGTCTTACTCCTCTCCCAAGTCCAACAAATTAACATTGACAAAAAAGTTGAGATATAGAGAACAAATAATCAATCATTTTTGGAAACGTTGGCGAAAAGAATATTTGCTCGAACTTCGCTCTGCCAACTTTACCAAACCAACTAGCCCTCCATCCAATTTCAAAGTTGGTGATGTTGTCCTGATTCATGAAGACAACGTTAAAAAACATCTCTGGAAATGTGGACTGGTTAAAGAACTTTTCTTTGGAAGAGACTCTAAAGTTAGGTCGTGTGAACTTCAAACATCATCAGGATGTATTAAAAGACCTATTCAATTGCTATATAAACTTGAACTTGATTCTGATGACTAAATACCTAATTGAAATAATATTTTTTTTCTTTTGCATATTTTGTTCATTGTTTACTTATCTAATCCATTTTATATACTTATTAGATTTCAGTGATTTCCCCTGTTTGAAAATTCTTGTGTAACTCCTATTGTAAGTCTGTTAATTTGTCTTTTAGTTGATCTAATTGTACTATTCATTTAATTTGATTGCTGAACAATAATATTGTTCATCCGGGGGCAGTGTGTTGAATCCCGTAGTTTCGCAAACTCAATTTGAAGTTTTGCTTTTGCCATTTGGCAACCACG
>CM063510.1:77018343-77030843 GCA_032207245.1 Pardosa pseudoannulata
CTATACACGAGAAAATGTATTTTAAAGTAAGGTTTCCCTCTCTTTCTTACATCTGCATTAGATGTTCGATATAAATCTAAATTTGAATACTATGTCATAGCCCCTAAAGCAATAAATCTGACACATCACCAACATAAATATTGTTACGATACTTTCTTTTTTCGATTTCACTTTCAGCTATTCATATCCTCCTAAAGTCGATAAATAGTCAGAAATATAACGCATCCTCAAAAGTATTTTAAAGATATTGATTAACTAGGAATGCTGATGTTCTCGGAAACAGATAAATTTTTTATTCGTTCTAGGGTAAATTTTGAAAAAAAAATATTTATTTGACATCATCTGAAAAGGTATACACGCATACATTAGAAAGTCCATTTTGACTGTGTTCTCATACATGTTTTCCTCCATACATTTTTAACGTGATATTTATAGGTATTACCGTTACATGTTGTGATAAAATATAAGCTATTACATTAATAATTTATATCATTGTATAAGTTTTACGTCTTTGTACCAAGTAAAGGATGTAAAGAAAATTTTTTGTGAATATAAAATTTCAGTATTCTGATTTCGATGGGAAGCCCTATCGTGTTGAGGTAAGCTCTTCACGTTACCAAGTCATAGTTCTGATATTCGATCCTTGGTTTGGGAGAGATTTTCTCAGCTTTTCATCCCTTAATTGGGTAAACAAAACGAGAACCAAGCATGCATGGGAACTAAACACTAGGGTTTTCTCAAAAGACTAGCATATAACCCATCATAGGATGGGTAAAATTTTAATTTTCCAGAATTGTAAAGAACCCTATGCGGCAGGTAAAATAATGGTTTGTTTTTTGGCTGAGGATTATCTGTCCCACACTCAATAATTTCTTTATCTTCATACTCCTCTAAAGTCTCCCGATACTGTGAATGAAGTTTAGAATCCCGTTGAATTCATTTAGAAAGATAATTCAAAGTATTCTTAGCTAATTCGAAATTATAGTTAAGTTCTTCTGCATTTTTTTGCCACGATAATTAATGGAAGTAAAGGAATGAAACTATCTTTTCCACTAAACCCTGGAGGTAGATAGAATTGGTTATTAATATCGGTGATAAAATTTTCATTGCAACAAAAAATAATCGATAATTAAATTTAAAATTACCACATATGTACCTAATCTATTATTTAAGCCAAATATAAAAAAAAATTACTTATGTAATATCTCAATTCCGTGATAAAAACATATGAAAATAATGCAGAAGATATTTAAATAATTTAAAATAAGAAATGATTAAATGAGATGGTTAAAGGAATGACGTCATTATACTATAAAAGATAAATTACTTTCGTCTACTTATAATGTGATAAATTGATGAATTTAATTGCCTGCTCTTAACCGGGGAAAATAAGGCTTGAAATAAGGCATTAAACGATCAAAAAGGAGGATAGGGGTGGAAATTTGCTTTGAATTTTGCTAACCCTAACTCATCATGAATCTAATATGGATGCCTCTATCCATTCCAGGTCCAACCGCTTCATAAATTCGAGGACAGACGGACAGATAACTTAGACTACTATTATATAGGGGATATGTATGTTATGGAATATGTACAAATTTTTAGTATACCTTACTCAATAAATATCTTAGAATGCGTATCACTTTAAAAAAATAAATAAATTTTGTACTTGTATGGTTTACAGATGATAATATTTGCTTTCTGGTACTAGTAGTGCTTCCAAGAAAAAACATTTTTAAAGGTTAAAGCAAAATACAGCTAATAGTTTTCAAGGTTTTATAAAGCTTAGTTTTATAAAGTGTAGCTGCAGTTAGTTTCTTATAATATTTGACCTTCCATTTAACATAATATAATACTCAATTCATTCATAAAAGTTTTAGAATGCAGATTTAGTATTCAAAGTTTTTAAAACTTTCAGCAATGCAGTTAGCCTTCCAACTGATTAAAATATCAGTTACTATTTACTTAAAATACTATTATTACTTATTATATGTTATACTTAAAATGAGTTACTGATTAAAATATCAGTTTACTAAAATGTAAGAGATGAGAAATACGACTGAATCCTCCATAAAACATTTAGCCAGCAGCTATATTATTTAAAGTTTTATAAAGCTTTAAAACACGTAGCTGCACTTAATTGTTTATAATATTTGACCTTCTAATTGATAATTTAATATGATCTAAGGAATAAGCCTCAATTCATTCTTGAAACTTGTAGAATACAGCTATAGTATTCAAAGTTTTTTAAAGCTTCAAGCACTGTAGCCGCAATTAATTGCTTATAATATTTGTTCTTCCAATTAGATTTTAGTCTGTAGTAATAAGGAATAAAAACTGAATTCATTCATAAAAAATTTAACGAGTTTTATTTAGTAACATGGTTATTATTATTTACAATATGAGAATAATGATTTTTATTCATCGATAAATATTTTACTCTAAATATGCTTTTTATTAATGAAGTTGATAAGGTAATACTTGCTTTTTGGCATTAGTGGAATTAACAAGGAAAAAATACTTTTACAGGTAAAGTATTTATGTTTAAAGTTTAAGGAAATTTCCTACATTCATTACCTATTAATTATTAAAAGATTTCATTTTCTTAAGAGATTAATATTTTGAATTGTTATATATATATATATATATATATATATATATATATATATATATATATATATATATATATATATATTTATATATATATAACAAAAGAAAAGCTTTTTAACAAATGATTTACTTTCTTTGAAACCGGTGTAAGTCCATTTTATATCATACGAAGATATTTTACGTGTTTGCATTTGGATGGTTTGAAAAATATAGGTGTATATTAAATGGTGAATTTATGCTTTTTATATATTAAATTAATTTAAGTTTATAATTCTATCGATTTTAAAGTATTTTTAAAGGACTGATATAATTATGTTGTATAAATTTTTAACTAAATATATCTTTGCTGAAAATGAACTTGCAGCAAATTCGAAATAATTATATTTGTAAATATCTGTAACTACGTATATTTATATAGACAAAATGATTAAAATTTTGAAAGATTTTTTGTAGAATTGTTTATAGATAAAATGTTGATAGTAGATTACTTAACTTTTCATTACTTAACTTGTTGGCAAAAATGGACATCGCCACTTTCAAACAAAATGGCTCAGATGATGACTGTTTAATGTTTGGGCAATCTTTTATACTTAAGACTTACATATTAATAGAGATAATTTTTTCGGTAATCATTGTTTTTTCTGTCATCAACTATGTGCTTATTTGTTGTAAACTACAGTAGTGTTCTCGAATCTTTTGAGATTGTTGATCCCCCGGGAACTATATGATCTTCTGGTGGAACTCTACACTTTTCCTCTTAATTATATAGGTATTAGTTACATTAGATAAATCATAGTTAGGTATTAGTTACATTAGATAAATTATAGTTAGGTAGTAGTTACATTAGATAAATAATGGTTATGTATTAGTTACATTAGATAAATCATATTTAGGTTTTAGTTACATTAGATAAATTATGGTTAGGTGGTATTTAAAATAGATAAATCATTGTAGTAGTGTAAAAATAAAGAAAAGGCAGCCATATGATTAAAATATATATTTATATACTTGCTAAAATTATAATATGAAATTTTAAAATATAATTTTTTAATTTAAATTTATATTTATTATTTAACAAATTCAAGATTTATTTCAGTATTAATTATGTACATCTGATCAAACAATGAATGAATTTTTATTGCAAAAACTAAATTTTGTGTTGCCATTTACTTATTCTACGAGTAAGTTGTGTTGATTTCATTCTTGCAGGATATATAAATCCACTAACGCCTTTTATGACTCATTGTGTAAATTACATTAATATTTGTGTCTGTTGGAAATGTGCAGTACGAAGATCTAATAACTGATTTAAGGTAGTTTACTCTAACTTTAAGAAAAAAACTTTTATATTTGTATATTGGAACTTTTGGAGTGTTTGTGAAACTTTTAACATTTTCAGTAGATTTTCAGTAATTTTTTTGCTATTAGGCTTAACCAGTAATATTCAAATTTTTACACAGGCCACTTAAGAAACTATCTGATCTTATGTTGGAGCTTTATACCTTTCTAGAAAAGTCTAGAAGTTAGTTACGTAATAGAAATGCTGGTAGTAGTAATAAAAATAGATAAAAATAAGTTTTAATCAGGGATCTTCAAATTTTTAAGACACATGGCACTAAAGAAACTCTATGATCTTACTTTGGAACCTTATACCTTTCTCGAAAAGTGTATATGTTAGTCACACAATAGAAATGCTGGTAGTAGTAATAAAAATAAATAAAAATAAGTATGAACCAGGAATTTTCAAATTTTTAAGACACATGGCACTCAAGAAATTATATGACATTATGTTGGAACCTTATACCTTTCTCGAAAAGTGTAGATGTTACTGATGTAATAGAAATGCTGGTAGTAGTAATAAAAATAAATAAAAATAAGTCTTAACCAGTGATTTTCAAATTTTTAAGACACATGGCACTCAAGAAATTATATGACATTATGTTGGAACCTTATACCTTTCTCGAAAAGTGTAGATGTTACTGATGTAATAGAAATGCTGGTAGTAGTAATAAAAATAAATAAAAATAAGTCTTAACCAGTGATTTTCAAATTTTTAAGACACATGGCACTCAAGAAATTATATTATCTTATTTTGGAACCTTATACCTTTCTCGAAAAGTGTAGATTTTAGTTACGTAATAGAAATGCTGGTAGTAGCAATAAAAATAAATAAATATAAGTCTTAACCAGGTATTTTCAAACTTTTAAGACACATGGCACTAAAGAAACTCTGTGATATTACTTTGGAACCTTATACCTTTCTCAAAAAGTGTAGATATTTATTACGTAATATAAATGCTGGTAGTAGTAATAAAAATAAATAAAAATAATGTAGAAGAACTTAGAATGTTCATAATGCTTTATTATTTACATAAAAACTTGTGTTACTAGTCCCACGAAATCTTTCATCATGTGTCTACTGATTGAAATGGACTTGCAGTATATTACACAAACAATAAAAATCTAGCTCTATAAATAAACGAACTTTCAAGCGTATTCTGCATTAAGTGCGTTCCAATATATCATTTTTGTTACCACAACTGTAAGTAATTTTTCAGATAAATACTTCTTCTAAATGGTTTGAAGTGCTATAGTTTATTATTGTGCTACACGAGGGTTACAGTGGGACTTACTGCTAAAAGCCGATTCAAAATGGCTGCGAACATTCATGCTAGTAATGAAATTCGAACTGATGATTTCTGGTACTGAAGAGAAGAACCTACCCATTCGACCATCGTTCGAATGTTCTAAATGGCATCAAAATAAAAATCAACCATGAATATAATATTTCAGCATAAGGAACAAAATATGTAATCCATAAATACAAAACTTTATTTCATAGAGTTTAAGATACTTTCATTCAATTTGTGTATCTAATATATAATTACAGTCTGAGCTATTTGTTTACTTTTTTTAATCTACCCTAGAGCCATCTCTTGGTACTTAAGAATTCCATGGTAATCAGATGCGAAATCACTGCTCCATCCTTTAACACGTTTAATACCATGGCAGGTTTCAGAGATCTGGCCTATAATGACAATTTGATTTAATCACACTATATTATTCTTGTAAAAAATATACTTTTTGCTCCTTTTTTAATAAATTTTTGTTCATGCAAGTCAGCATTGATTTTTTGTTCTTTTCCCAAAACCATCTATCGATATTAGCACTGATATACTCCAAGTTTATTCAAAGCTGCACAAAAATGGCAAATGAACACAGTACGAAATAATTCGTAGTTGGCGTCCTAGAAAAGAACGCAGTCTACAAGTTATCTCGTAGTTGGCAGTCAACGTGTTAACTATATAATGTCCATAACAGTCTGGCCATATTATTACTGAATAGTTCAGATTTTTTTATATCGGAGTTCACGGGTTTGAATTTGTAACCACTTAAAAAGTCACTTTCAAAAGTAGGCTCCAGTTCAATCCTTCCCTCATAAAACGAATAAAGACACGATATAAAAAATATCAACACGAATAAAGACACGATATAAAAAAATAAAAATTATAAAAATAAACATACAATTTAAAGAAAAAATAAGTGCAGAAATGTTGATAATTTAAAAACTTTCCTGTTAACTAGAAAACCGTTTGGTGGCATGTAAATAAATACGATATATTGTTATAGAAGGTTAAAAAATGATATTTTTGACTTTTTGATAATTTAAGGACTCTAGTACCTTAAAGCAGAACTCAAAAAAACCTATTATTTGTAAAAAAATGTACATTTATGAGGTATTTATGGTAGGTATATGGTGTTCTTAATTACAGTGCTTAATTACAGTTCTTCTAATTTTTATTTCAGTCTTTCTCTATTTAGACAAACTTTAAAACCATTTTCTTGTAGTAAGGATATTAAAGAATTATTGATATAGTATATTGACAGTTTTAAATAAAAATTGTAGCTATTATTTGACATATATAAAACTTAATATCTATTAAATATTGATCATATTTCAGGATTTTAACCCCTTAACATGCACGCTCGAGTTAACTCGATAGCGTCAAACCTGGCCAAACTGTGCAAACTCAATATAATTCGAGCGGAGTTGTGCTTTATGTTGCTATAATTTCAGATTTTTTGATATCGGAGTTCACGGGTTTGAATTTGTAACCACTTAACAGGTCACTTTCAAAAGTAGGCTCCAGTCCAATCCTTCCCTCATAAAACAAATAAATGACCCCAAAACTCGCAGGAAACCAACCATAAAAACCAATTCCAATTCTGAACAAGGAAGTTTATTTTTACAGAACATTCCAAATGCGATAAAGTCGATGACAAAATCGCAGATAGAGTATTACTACCCAATTCGCAAGAATAAGAATTTCCTATTAATCAGGATTATTTTCAAAGTATAAATCTCGGAAAGAAAATGTAATTTGATACGATACACCCTAAATCACCTTAACCCTAAAATTATTGTTCACTTAGTGAGTAATTTTAGTTATTTATTTTTCATAACCCCTCTTATTACTTGTATCGCAGAGAACAAGGATATGTACTTTACTTGAAAATGATGATAAATTTATGTAATCATCCGTTACATAAAAAAATCAGTGATATTTCTTACATTCATTACATTATTATAAAGCTGATTTTTTTTACAAGGTTTTCCTTCCATGTAATGTAGATTAATAATAGTAAGATTCTCCTTAAAATTGTTGATAAACCACAAAAGTGAGTTATTTAGTTAAATTTTATCTCTGTTAAAAAATAAGTTATTAAAAACACATAAATGCAGAAAATGTTGAAGAAGATTTAAATGTTTCCTTTGCAATTTATGTATAAAGTTGACTGTTAATAAAAAAAATTCTCCTTAAAATCGTTAATAAAGTGCATAAATAAGAATTTCCAATATTTTTTCTCAACAGCAGTTAAATAACCCCTTAAAAAAAACCCTTAATGCAGGGTGTTTTTTTGAAAAAGGGAAGCTAAAAAACTATTTTTTAATATAAAAAACACAATTTAGAACGTTTTCTTGCCCAAAAAATTACAAAAATACAAAAATAATCAAAATTTTTATTGCAGTTTTGGACTTTGATAGCATTGCAGAAAATAGTCGAATATAGCTTACAATCCCATGTAAATGATAAATATCAATAAAACGAATTTTTTTTCACAGTCTTATTTTCATTCGACTGCGAAAAATTATAGCAACATAAAGTCTCCTCTCGAATTATATCGAGTGTTCACAGTTTGACCAGTTTAGCGCGATCGAGTTAACTCGAGCGTGCATGTTATGGGGTTAAAATCCTGAAATATGATCAATATTTAATAGATATTAAGTTGCATATATGTCAAATAATAGCTACAATTTTTTTCTTTAAAACTGTCAATAAACTATATCAATAAGTCTTTAATATCTTTACTACAAGAAAATGGTTTTAAAGTTTGTCTAAATGGAGAAAGACTGAAATAAAAATTAGAAGAACTGTAATTAAGCACTGTAATTAAGAACACCATATACCTACTACAAATACATCCTAAATGTACATTTTTTTACAAATAATAGGTTTTATTGAGTTCTGCTTTAATAACGTACTAGATTTCTTAAATTATCCAAAAGTCAAATATATCAGTTTTAACGTTCCATAACAATATTTCGTATTCATTTACATGCCACCAAAAGGATTTCTAGTTAACTAGAACGTTTTCAAACTATCAACATTTCTACACTTATTTTTTCTTTAAATTGTATGTTTATTGTTATGATTTTTATTTTTTTATATCGTGTATTTAACGCAATGTACTCGTATGTAGCTGTATAATCGCTACAAACCGAGTGCAACTGTTAATATAGCAGGTTTAACAGTTTCACTCGGATGTCTCTACCCGACAGGAACATATAAAAATTCCAGTTTTCTTTTACTTGTTTCCTAATATTCAGTAATTTTTTTTCTAGAAATTTTGAACTCTTGATATTATTGAATCTTAACTCAAATACTTCAATTATCGTATTTGTTTAAATTTAGCAAATGTTAATGATCTTGTTTTGTTACATATGCAGTATGTACACCGAAGAGCTATTACATTATAAGCACCCTATTAACAACATGTAGGACCACCTTTAACCCTCAAAACTGCCAGCACCCAACGGAGCATTGACTCCACAATGTGTTTATAGGTAGTTTGAAGTAACTGGTACGAAGCGCTCGCCAACTATTTCTGGACTATTTCCCGTACATTGCGAGGAGGTAGCGTGGCGAGTTTGATTTTTCCAGGTGGGACAATAACTGTTCTATTGGGTTAATGTGAGGTAAATTTTGAGGCCAAAATTTGACTTTAAATTTCTTAGAATGTTCTGCGAACCACTCCCTGACGAATCAAAGATTTCGCGATATGACATGGTGCATTAAGCTGTTGGTAAATACCATCTCCCGCCGGAAATACTGTTGTCATTAATGGGTGACCTGGTCTACAATTATGTTCACGTAAAGCACAAACCTCAGGAATTGTTCTATGGATGTAATGGGCCCTAATGTGCTCCATGAAAATATTTCCTACTGAATAATACCACGCCATTGGCTTGTTTCCGAACTGTACATTCGGAAGCCAGTGTGTCTCTGGAAATCGCCATATTCGCACACGCTCGTCGTCGTGATGGGCCAGAAAACGTGATTCGTCGGACCATGCAACTTTCTTCTATTCTTCTGATGTCCAATTCCAATGTTTCTTGGCCCATTACACACACAGCTATCAATTTCGTGCCGTCAGTACAGGGACATACTTCGGCCACCGGCTGCGTAAGCTCATTCTCAATGTACGCTGTGTGTCGAGAAACACTGTCTAGGTCGCCACTGTTGTAGCTAGTGATGATTCCGACTGTTGTAGCTCTTTGGACACGGTGAATAATGCGTAGTAATCTACGGTCTCCTCTTCAATCAATGCGCCGTGGACGACACACCGCTGGCCTGTGACTTGTCGTTTCACCATCCATACACCCCTTTCGATATGTGCTCACAACAGCTGCACTTGAATAGCCCACTAAAAGAGCCGTTTCTGATATTGATGTTCCCAGTCACTGATTCATAATTATTTGACCATTATTTAAATCTGATAACTTGACACTAAAATAGTACGACAGTTAATCATTCTAAACCAGTATTGCATTTAAAACAAGAAACTGTTTAAATTCCAAAAAATAAATAAAGTACGTTTTCTGGAATCAGACATTTGTAAAAATAAATCCTTAATATTTTAGTGATTTAATAAGATTTTATTTAATAGAGAAATGTTTTTTAAAAACACTAATGAAAGACAAAAGCATTTTATAATTTTTTTCTAGATCATTATTACGTTTCTAGATTTATGAACGTATTTAGTTTTGTTATACGAAATATTATACATTCTTAGAGAAACATAAAATATATAATCCAAGTGAAAATAATAGAAGTTCTATTATATGAAAAATAACTTTTGAAATTTGTAAATTAGAATTGGATTTTTTATAATAAATACAAGAGTATTCTTATTTTATTATGTAGAAATCAATTATGTTAATAAGAACAATATAATTTTAACTTTATCGCATAAGAAAAATTATTTTTAAAATTTTCAATTCCTAAGCAGTTTTTTTAACTTTAAAATGTTGAATAAGTCTAAATATTTTCCTTTCCGAATAAAACAACCATTTTTCTTTTTTTTTTCTTAAAACATTTAGTTTTAGTGTTTTAAACTATTTCTTTTGAATCCTGATATTTCTTTAAAGCATAATCAAAAGAGAAAGGTAGTTTAACATTTATTAAAAGTTTCTTTTTACTAAATAAATAGTTTATAAGACATAGAACACGAGGTCAACGTTTGAAGCATTTAAAAAATACCAAAATCCTTTAAAAGTAATGCTTCCAAAAATAAAACTTTAAAAATCAAAATAGAAGAATTAGAAGTTATTCTTTAACAATGAAAACTTTCTCCACTCATTTGTCTTGAACGGGGATTCTTGAAGAAAGAAAGTTTAATAAATATTAAATTCAAACAGGCATAGGTTTTACGAGCTCATAAGTCCTAAGGGGATGGTGGAAATTACAAAGTGTTATTATAAATTATGAACTTAGAAATTAGAAAATTTAAGCACATATAAAATGAAGAATAAATAATGTAATTCTAAAAATAAAACTATGAAAATCGAAATAGAAGAATTAGAAGTTGAATGAAAATTTTTTGTTACTCATTAGTCTTGAACGGGGATTCTTGACGGAAACTTCAATAAATATTAAATTTAAATCGGCAGCAAAGTTCTTTCGAGCTGATAAGTCTTAAAATATAATGAAAATTACAAAATGTTATTATAAATTAAAAGCTTAGAAACTTGAAAATTTAAGCTCATATAAATTAAAGGATAAATAATGTAATCCCGAAATAAAACTATGAAAATTAAAATAGAAGAATTAGAAGTTATCCTTTAAAAATAAAAACCTTTTCTACGCATTTGTCTTGAACGGGGATTCTAGAGGAAGGAAACTTTAATAAATATTAAATGTAAATTGGCTTAGTACCTTTCGAGATGATAAGTCTTAAAATATAGTAAAAGTTACAAAGTGTTATTATTAATTATAAACTTAGACACTTGAAAATTTAATCTCATATAAATTGAAGGATACATAATGTAATTCCAAAAATAAAACTAGGAAAATTAAAATAGAAGAATTAGAAGTTATCCTTTAAAAATGAAAACTTTTTTCTACTCATTTGTCTTGAACGGGGATTCTAGAGGAAGGAAACTTTAATAAATATTAAATTTAAATTAGGCTTAGTACCTTTCGAGATGATAAGTCTTAAAATATAGTAAAAATTACAAAGTGTTATTATTAATTATAAACTTAGACACTTGAAAATTTAATCTCATATAAATTGAAGGATACATAATGTAATTCCAAAAATAAAACTATGAAAATTAAAATAGAAGAATTAGAAGTTATCCTTTAAAAATGAAAACTTTTTTCTACTCATTTGTCTTGAACGGGGATTCTAGAGGAAGGAAACTTTAATAAATATTAAATGTAAATTGGCTTAGTACCTTTCGAGATGATAAGTCTTAAAATATAGTAAAAATTACAAAGTGTTGTTATTAATTATAAACTTAGAAACTTGAAACTTTAATCTCATATAAATTAAAGAATAAATAATGTAATCCCAAAAATAAAAGTATGAAAATTAAAATAGAAGAATTAGAAGTTATCCTTTAAAAATGAAAACTTTTTTCTACTCATTTGTCCTGAACGGGGATTCTTGAGGAAGGAAACTTTCAATAAATATTAAATTTAAATAGGCTTACTACCTTTCTAGTCGATAAGTTTTAAAATATAGTAAAAATTACAAAGTGTTATTATTAATTATAAACTTAGAAATTTGAAAATTTAAGCACATATAAATTGAAGGATAAATAATGTAATTCCAAAAATAAAACTATAAAAATTAAAATAGAAGAATTAGAAGTTATCCTTTAAAAATGAAAACTTTTTCCTACTCATTTGTCTTGAACGGGGATTCTAGAGGAAGGAAACTTTACACTAGATTGCCCGAGATTTCTTGTATACCTATATTGCCCAAAACAGTCAAAATCACTGCATTGTGAAAAAATAACAAATATGTAAAGAAATTTGTTTAAAATTAATTTTTAATATTATATAATAAAGGAGGGCGGAAGTAACTACAATTATTCATAAACCCATTTATATGTTATAGAAAAAGTCACCAAATTCTAAGAAATTGTGTCATTATATTTCATAATTGTTTTTCTAATTGAAATTAAAAAACAGTCAAAATGACTGCCTTGGGCAATCTAGTTAATAAATATTAAATGTAAATTGGCTTACTATCTTTCGAGCTGATAAGTCTTGAAACATAGTAAAAATTACAAAGTGTTATTATAAATTATAAACTTAGAA
>CM063510.1:77035843-77053343 GCA_032207245.1 Pardosa pseudoannulata
AAACTTTGATATCAAAACACTTGAGCAACTTTGAAACAGGTTAATTATCCATTTTTCAAGTATATTTTACGATCATTCTCTTCCACATATGATTCAATTATCGTAAAAACAGTCAATAAAATCACAACTTAAAATATTGCATATAAAAATAATACGATTCAATAAGAATCTGATATAATATTTTAACACAGTGCCTAAATCTTGCACATAAACTTAAAAATAACTAACCATGACTCACCGATATCTATATATATAACCATGATATCTATATATATAACCGATATCTATGTATATAACCATCGATATATATAACCATGACTCACCGACCATCAAAAACCTTATCCTAAAGTTTTCTATCTCATCAAAAAGAGTATTGAAAAGTATTTATTTAAAAAATAATAATGCAAAACTTTAGAACTATTTCAAGTACTTTAAATTTTAATAAAGTCAGCTGCTAGATAATTAATATTTAATAACATAAAATGCATTGTGGTATAAAAAATTACTTAGTCAGTATAAATATTGTCTAGTCATACCTTTAAATGTTTAATAGCCATAGCATTCACAGAGATCTAATCAGACTACTAATCAGTAGATAGCATAATAATTACATAAAGAGATAATTATAACGTGTAACTTACAGATTAAACAAGATAAGTGACAAAGAAGTTTTTATTTTGCTTCTCACACTTTGTCTAATATTTTATCTATCATAGTAGAAATTTCAAATAAAATTTCTTTTTTTAGAATCACTCTGGAATCTCGTTTAAAACAGTATCCTTTGACCTTAGAAGAAACTGTGCAACATATTTTTGCTCTTTTAGTAGCTTAATATTAGAACTACCGATGTTAAATATGAACCTAGTTTTACCGCAAGCGTCAAATTGACAGATTTTTGATTGTTGCTTTTATAGTAAATTTTGACTTAGTTAATGTAAATAAAAGAATATAATTTAACGAAAACAATATTTAATATGATAATTCATTACTTATTAATAAAAAAACACACAATAACAGGTTATATTGCCTAGAATTTACAAAAAATAAAGTTCATACTATTTTCCGAGATTTTACTTTTCAGAGACTGAACGTTTCACCAAGAACTTTATAGCCGAAAGATGGCAGATTGGTTAGGGTGCTGTCCTTTGGTACCTAAGTTCGTGGTTGGAATCCCACAGTGGGTATTCGTAGAGGTTCCGAATCGACTTTAAGCTGTAAGTCCCGGTCTCATTATCCCTTGTGCTGCAAAAGCAGACCTTGGCACTCCAAACCAAAAAACCAAGAACTTTATCACGATAGAAGTACAACTGATAATGATTGCGTGCTGATTACATTTACCAGTTAGACCGTTCAGTTCTAAACTGAATCATAATCGGAGAAAAATAGATCCCGTTATAACGGATGACTAACACTTTGGTTCATTAAATTTTGAAATTGCCAAAGTCGTCATTTCGACGAATCTTGGAATAAATAAGTATAGGTCATATTTATTCTGAAAATTAAAGTGGATGAGTGAAAATTGAATAGGAATATTTAACTGTGTTTATATTTCACTAAAATTTCGTGTTATAAAATTCTAGAACAATAAATAAATTATAAAAATTTTTTTACCAACCCAGCTTGCAATACAGACACATACCTTTACGCCAATACAATGCTGCGAAGCTGTTACCCACTTAGTAACACATAAGAAGCTGATGACACTTGGAAAAACGAAGCACGACAGAGCCATACGCTACTCGTGTTAAGGCAAAGGTTTTCTCCTTTCGTTTTAGTGAGCACCGTTAAGGAGAAAGAACGTCTTTCCTTAAATGGGTTCTCGCAATTTTGCAGGGACCAAGCAGAAAACCCACAGACTTGACCTAATACCTTCAGAGTTATCGTTTGAAAACTTGGAGGGCATTGTGACCACGAACATAACTTACGTGCCCCAGTTGTCTTTAGCGAACACGGCGGATCTTAGGCCGGTTCGGGCTCTGAACCCACAACCTGTCAGTTAAAAGATAGCTGCCTTTGCCGACTGAGCTACCGCAGCTCATATTATATCAAATTTTGAAGCCTGAAATTTGAAAACCATCAAAATGACTGTCTTGGTAGTTCTGCTGTTATATATATATATATATATATATATATATATATATATATATATATATATATATATATATATATATATATATATATATATATATATATATATATATATATATATATATATATATATATATATATATTATATATATGTATATATATATATATATATATATATATATATATATATATATATATATATATGTATATATATATATGTATATATATGTATATATATATATATATGTATATATATATATATATATATATATTGTATATATATGTATATATATATATATGTATATATATATATATATATATATATATATATATATATATATATATATATATATATATATATATATGTATATATATGTTATATATATATATATATATATATATATGTATATATATATATATGTATGTATATATGTATGTATGTATATATATATATATATATATATATATATATATATATATATATATATATATATATATATATATATATATATATATATATATATATATATATATATATATATATATATATATATATATATATATATATATATATGTATATATATATATATATATATATATATATATATATATATATATATATATATGTATATGTATGTGTGCATATGTATATATATATATTATATATATATATGTGTGTGTATATATATATATATATATATGTGTGTGTGTGTGTGTGTGTGTGTATATATGTATATATATGTATGTATGTATGTATGTATATATGTACATATATATATATATATACATATACATATATATATATACATATATATATATATATATATATACATATATTGTATTAAACAGTTTTGTCCTCCCACATGAAATTTTATTAATATTTAACAACATAATGCTTACATTAACAACATAATATTCTATTAATATTTAAAAATATATAACAACATGCTATATACAAATAAAGGTAAATGAATACCTTTATTTGTCTATAGCATTATATAGTAATCTATTGATATACATATGCAACCATTGATCTAAATTCAGAACATTTTGTTTAATTTGAAATGCGCTATTAAATAGTTGAGCTTTTTTTTTTACTCTCCAGTATAAACTGACAGTAAAATTCATTACCCTCACCAGCCACGATAGTTGCGTCATCGGAGCAAAGGGTTGCCATTAGAAAGAAAGGGGAAGTACGTCTGGAGAATTTCTCCTGGTAAAATCACTTAACGTGTGAAGAGCCAGCAAAATACCCACCCGAGATCAACCAGTTTTATTTTTTTTTAACTTGTAGTCAAATTCTTCAATTAAACTGAACTGTTATCTTCATTACTATGAATTATTTTCAATTTTAATGTCATTCCATGCCGTTTACTTTTGTGGAACTGTTTCTTTTCATTAATTTAATTTGCATTTTGAACACTTTTTTCTCTCTCGTTCCAGTTATTTTATATGCGAGACTGTATGTTAAAGGATTTCAATAATTTTAAATGGTCAAAAGTTTAATTTTTAAAATATATATGTGAAAGTTTAGCAATTCGTTTACAATTTAGAATACTTATATAAATACAAAATAAAACTTAATTTAAAATTTAAATATAAAAAGAGAATTTTTCTATCTCCTAAACTCGAATACTCAAACATCTGCTTTTTTACAGTATTAATTATATTTCTTAAGAAAGGTGTTAACTTAATATATTTTAGATTAAAGATTATTTTAATGCTTTATAAAATTTGCACATTTTCTTCTCTATCTTTATAGCTTTTTATGAGCTTTAGCTTGCTCTAAAAATTTTCATTCGAGTAATTTGGGTTTTAGCTTTCTTTTCCCAGTTGGTCACTTTTAATCCTTTCAAGAAGTTCAAAAGATCAACAAGCCATCGTTTCTTAGTCACTCTTTATCTCTAATACATATTGATCTCATAAAAAACCAATTTTTATTTCCACCATATAGTCTAATTTTTTAATATGTTTCTGCTACCAAAATTATTGAGACTCAACCTTACAGTATTATTTACCCTTTAAATTAATTTAATTTGCATTTTAGACATTTTTTCTGTCTTATTCCACTTTGTTTGCATGCATGACTGTCTTTTAAGGGATTTCTATAATTTTAAATGGTCAAAAGTTTAATTTTTTAAATATATGTATGAACGTTTGTTTATTCATTTACAATTTAAAGCAATTATATAAATAAAAAGATGAAGTTTAATTTAAATTTTGAGTACAAAAAGAGAATCTTTCTATCTCCACAACTCAAAGACTAGAACATCTGCTTTTATTAGACCATTAATTATGTTTTGAGAAAGGTGTTAACTTAATATATTTTAGATTAAAGATTACTTTGATGCTTTATACAATTTCTGAATTTTCTTCTCTAGCGTTATACCTTTTTATGAGTCATTTTTAATCCTATAGAGAAATTCAAAAGATCCACAAGCCATCGTTTTTTGGTCTTTCTTTTATCTCTAATACACATTGATCTCATAATAAACACCAATTTTTATTCTCACCATATAATCTAATTTTTTAATATGTTTCTGCTACCAAAATTATTGAGACTCAACCTTATAGTGTTATTTACCCTTTAACTTAATTTAATTTGCATTTTGAACATTGTTTTCTCTCTCATTCTAGTTCTTTTACAGGCGTGACAGTCTTTTAAGGGATTTCAATAATTTTCAAAAGTTTCATTTTTAAAATACATGTATGAAAATTTGGTAACTCGCTTACAGTTTAAAACATTTAGATAAATAAAAAGATGAACCTTAATTTAAAATTGAAGTACAAAAAGAGAATTTTTCTATCTGCTCAACTCAAAGACTAGAGCATCTGCTTTTTTTACAGCATTAATTGTGTTTTAAAAGAGGTGTTAACATATTTTAGATTAAATATTACTTTGATGCTTTATAAAATTTGGTCAATTTTTTCTTTAGCATTATAGCTTTTTACGAAATTTAGCTTGCTCCACAATTTTTATGCGAATAATTTTGGCTTTGGCTCTCTTTTTCCAGTTGGTCACTCTTAATTCTTTAGAAAAATTCAAAAGATCCTTTTTACTCATTATCTCTAATACACATTGATCTCATAATAAACCAATTTTTATTCCCACCATATAGTCTAATTTTTTAATATGTTTCTCCTACCAAAATTATTGAGACTCAACCTTACTGTATTATTTACCCTTTAATTTAATTTAATTCTCATTTTGAACCTTTTTTCTCTCTCATTTCATTTCTTTTGCATGCGTGACAGTTTTCTAAAGGATTTCAATAATTTTAAATGGTCAAAAGTTTCATTTTTAAAATATATGTGTGAATGTTTGGTAATTCGTTTACAATTTAAAATAATTATATAAATAAAAAGATGAACCTTAATTTAAAATTTGAGTATAAAAAGAGAATTTTTCTATCTCCTCAACTCAAATACTAGAACATCTGCTATTTTTTCAGTATCAATTATCCTTCTTAAGAAAGGTGTTAACTTAATATATTTTAGATTAAAGATTACTATGATGCTTTATAAAATTTGCGAATTTTTTTCTCTAGTATTGTAGCTTTTTACGAAATTTAGCTTGCTCCACAATTTTTATGCGAATAATTTGGGCTTTGGCTCTCTTTTTCCAGCTGGTCACTTTTAATCCTTTAGATAAATTTAAAAGATCAACAAGTCATCGTTTTTTAGTCATTCTTTATTTCTAATACACGTTGATTTCCCAATAGACCAATTTTTATTCCCACCATATAGTTTAATTTTTTTAATATGTTTCTGCTACCAAAATTATTGAGACTCAACCTTACAGTATTATTTACCCTTTAATTTAATTTAACTTGATTTTTAACATTTTTTTCTCTCTCATTCCAGTTCTTTTACATGCGTGGCAGTCTTTTAAGGGATTTCAATAATTTTAAATGGTCAAAAGTTTCATTTTTAAAACATATGTATGAATGTTTGATTATTCATGTACAATTTACAACGATTATATAAATAAAAAGATGAACCTTAATTTAAAATTTGAGTAGAAAAGGAGAATTTTTCTATCGCTTCAATTCAAAGACTAGAACATCTGAACTAGAATTAATTATGTTTTAAGAAAGGTGATAATTTAATATATTTCAGATTAATGATTACTTTGATGCTTTATAAAATTTGCGCATTTTCTTTTCTAGCGTTATAGCTTTTTATGAACTTTAGCTTGGTCCACAATTTTTATACGAGTAATTTTGACTTTTGCTCTCTTTTTCCAGTTGGTCACATTTTATATTTTAAAGAAATTCAAAAGATAAACAAGCCATCGTTTTTTGGTTTTTATCTCTAATACACATTGATCTCACAATAAACAATTTTTATTCCCACCATACAGTCTAATTTTTTACTATGTTTCTGCTACTAAAGTTATTGAGACTCGACCTTATAGTATTATTTACCCTTTAATTTAATGTAATTTGCATTTTGAACATTTTTTTAACCTTATAAATTTCTCAAGTATATTTTAGACATCAACCGAGAAATAATAATAAAAGCAATAAAAAAATACACTGAAGCCTAATAACCAATTGATTAATATCTTAGTTAAAAGTAACTAAGAAAATATTGTTGCTTCTGATGCCATTTGGACAAACCAAGCTCGACTGAGCCATACGCTACTCGTATTAAGGTAAAGGTTTGAGCCTTTCGTTTTAATGGGCACCGTTAAGGACGACTTAAGTTAAGAACGACTTTGCTCAATTTTGAAGCAGGGACCAAGCACAAGACCCATAGACTTGGCCTGCCACCCCCGGAGGTATTGATTGAGAACTTAGAGGACACTGTGACCACGAACATATCTTACGTTCGCCGGTCACCTTTAACGAGCACTGCTGATCTTAGGCCGGCTCGGGCTCCGAACCCGCAACCTCTCAGTTTGAGATTGTTACCTTTGCCGACTGAGCTACCGCGGAGCACTAAGGATGGGATGAACAAAATCATCATTCTTACAAAGAATCAACTCATACTTTACAATTATTCTTATGATTTTGAAGAATAGAAATACAACTCCTACATTTAAAAAAATTGTACATAAAAGGAAATAATTTGAATGTCTTTTCTTTCATTATTAGGTTAGTTCTCATACTGAACAATGAAAAGAAAGTTTTTGAATTAAAATTATTTGAGTTAAAATTAGCAAAGTCGTGTCCATCTTTAAGTAATGTACAAAAATGTCTATTTTATCTTAACAAACGTACAACAGCTTTTAGGGAAATCCAAACACAATACATGATATAAGTTGAAAATTGTGTACGAAACTTATTATATTGAAATACTAATTAGAAAGAACACAAGATTGTACAAACCTCGATATTGGTGGTAAACATCATTCTTTGTATTTAGTTTTATTGGGAATGCTTGTCTACTTTTTGCTACACGGGATCTAATGAGATTGGGACCTACTGTTTCCAGTACTCCAGTATCGAAGAGTAGCGCCCTACTTATGTGGCCATTGTTGTGTTTGTTAAAATGCTCCCATCTTTCTGTTCTCGGGTCTCACTTCATTTTTTTCCTCTCACAAGAAATTATCTCTAAAAATGGAAACAGAAGAAAAAGTAACAAACTTCCAAGGAATTTAAAATTTTTAAATTTATTGAAACGGGTAGGAAAAATGGAAAACTCTAATGGGGGGGAAATGGGGGGGATTATTGCTGATCGGCTTAAGGCTCTTTATAAAAAAATACAAGTAGATTTGTTTGGTTAGGAGTTTGATTTCCAACATAATGAAAGACATATCCTTCGTTTCTCTCATGTATAATACAAATGTGAAATTACTACAGATACAGGGCTACTAGAGAGACAATCCTTTCCACTTACGTGGACTCATGTGAGTTAAAGTAAGTGATATCTTTACCTTTTACTCCTTAATATATTAATGGGAATCTACCCTTTCGTACATTTAAGGTATCCGTCTATGTTGGGAGAACTTTTTTCTTTAAACATAGAATCTAGTTCATGTTTTTACATTTTTAGATTTATTTTTTATATTATCATTGAGAATTGCTCTTAAAAAATTTATTCCTGGAGAAGTTTTTATAAAATTTCTAATAAATGAAGAAGATTTAGTAAAAAAAATCGAGTTTTTTCAAAAGGTCTAATTTTTTAATAGATTAAACTATTTCAATATTTTTTTTTATGCAACACATTTCTTATACACTGGACTAGTGAATCACCTATAATCTTTGCTTAATTTACATTTGGTAAAAAATTTTAGTCCTTCAAAATCATACACATTCAATTTTTAATGAATTTTCATTACCTTTATATCTAACTATGAGTGTAACATCATTAAAAATTTAAATTTAAACTTTTAGGTCATTCACTAGTAAATACTATCAACAGCATTCATAATAATTTTCAAAAAATATTTTAAGAACTTTTTGAGAAATCACATTTAAAGTTTCAACATTGTATTAAAAATATTCTGAGTAAAACGCATTTGAAGTTTATGAAAGCAACTTTAACTGTTAAAAAAATTAAAATACATGTTTAAAATTCCCTACACTTTCTTACTTCAAAAATCCAATTGCCAAGTTGCTAATTATTAAAAACACTAGAAAAATGTTTAATCTTCATGAAAATTTAAAAAATTTTGTCCAAAAAGTGCTCTTTAAAAGGTTTTAAAATCACAATTTCTGGTTCCAGTTTTGCTACTTCAATTTTGTTTTGACAGCTGTCACTGATGTTTAAACAGCTGTAACTTTTCTTTAAAATGCCGTAAAGACAAAACAAAAACAGATTTAGAAGCCTAAAAGTTGAAATTCTACAACAGAGAAATAAAAAAAAATTATGATTTTTTGCAAAAAAAGACATTTTTAACGTAGACGGATACTTTAAAGTAATAACAAGATATCCCCCAATACTAACTCTTCTTTAGGTAAAGTATAATGTTTCAACACCCAGCCAGTGTAATTAAAAAATTTTATTTCATTAAATTAAAGAACCATTACACTAAATGGGGATGTATTTTACAGACAATTTGTCCCCAGTATGAATTACAATAGATTATCACACTACGATTCCTTAAACAATGCGTAGCTTTATAGAATATTTTTTCCCATGATGGACAGCTAGAATTCCTTTATCTCATCCATGAAATCCCAACTATATTTCATGAGATTTCACAGTGATATCTTTAGCCTTTACTCATTAGTATATTAATGTGAATCTACCGTTTCGTACAATTAAAGAATTGATAAGATATCCCCAATACTAACTCATCTTAAGGTAAGAAAATGTTTCAACACCCAGCCAGTGTAATTAAAAAATTTTATTTCATTAAATTAAAGAACCATTACACTAAATGGGGATGTATTTTACAGACAATTTGTCCCCAGTATGAATTACAATAGATTATCACACTACGATTCCTTAAACAATGCGTAGCTTTATACAATACTTTTTTTCATGATGAACAGCTAGAATTCCTTTATATTATCCATGTGAATCACAGTTATATTTCATGAGATTTCACACTGATAACTTTACCTTTACTCATTAATATATTAATGTGAATCTACCCTTTCGTACAATTAAAAAAAATGACAAGATATCCCCAATACTAACTCTTCTTTAGGTAAGAATAATGTTTCAACACCCAGCCAGTGTAATTAAAAATTTTATTTCATTAAATTAAAGAACAATTACACTAAATGGGGATGTGTTTTACAGACAATTTGTCAGCAGTATGAATTACAATAGATTATCACACTACGATTCCTTAAACAATGCGTAGTTTTATACAATACTTTTTCTCATGATGGACAGTTAGAATTCCTTTATCTCATCCATGAAATCACAGCTATATTTCATGAGATTTCTCAGTGATATCTTTACCTTTTACTCATTAATATATTAATGGAAATCTACCCTTTCGTACAATTAAAGAAATGACAAGATATCCCCAATACTAACTCTTCTTTAGGTAAGACAAATGTTTCAACACCCAGCCAGTGTAATTAAAACAATTTATTTCATTAAATTAAAGAACCATTGCACTAAATGGGGATGTATTTTACAGACAATTTCTTCAGGAGTATGAATTACAACAGATTATCACACTATGATTCCTTAAACAATGCGTAGTTTTATACAATACTTTTTCTCATGATGGACAGTTAGAATTCCTTTATCTCATCCATGAAATCACAGCTATATTTCATGAGATTTTCCAGTGATATCTTTACCTTTTACTCATATATAAAGGTGAATTTACCCTTTCGTACAATTAAAGAAATGACAAGACATCCCCAATACTAACTCTTCTTTAGGTAAATAATAATGCTTCAACACCCAGCCAGTGTAATTAAAAAATTTTATTTCATTAAATTAAAGAACCATTACACTAAATGGGGATGTGTTTTACAGACAATTTGTCAGCAGTATGAATTACAATAGATTATCACACTACGATTCCTTAAACAATGCGTAGCTTTATACAATACTTTTTCCCATGATGGACAGCTAGAATTCCTTTATCTCATCCATGAAATCACAGCTATATTTTATGAGATTGCACAGTGATATATTTACCTTTTACTCATTAATATATTAATGTCAATCTACCCTTTCGTACAATTAAATAAATGACAAGATATCCCCAATACTAACTCTTCTTTAGGTAAAGAATAATGTTTCAACACTCAGCCAGTGTAATTAAAATATTTTATTTCAATAAATTAAAGAACCATTACACTAAATGGGGATGTATTTTACATACAATTTGTCACCAGCATGAATTACAACAGATTATCACACTACGATTCTTTAAACAATGCTTAGCTTTATACAATAACTTTTTCCCATGATGGACAGCTAGAATTCCTTTATCTCATCCATGAAATCACAGCTATATTTCATGAGATTGCAGTGAATATATTACCTTTGTTTTATTCAAGAAAACACATTTATATTGCAAGTGAAGCATTTCACAACAGCTGTGATACTCTCACGCTCTAGTCCTTTGTTTTATACGTAAAAAATTGTTTCAAAGCACCTTACGGTGTTTTTTGTGTCCAGCGTAATTCAGTTCACTACTTTTTCTTTATGCCTAAACAACAGATAAAACTCAAATTTAAACAAGGGTTTTTCAAATGCAGAAGTAGATGTGTTATCATAAACATCGTCCGTAAGAAAATTTTTTTAAATTTCAAAGTGTAGTTTGTTTTTTTAATTAAGCTTAGTTTCAGTAATGAGATGTGGAAAAGTTGGTTACTAAACTGAAGGTTTTTCTTTATACTTAAACAAAATACAAAGATCAATGATTGAGCTTTGTGTATGTTTTTTGAGCTTTGTCATTTGTGTACCAGAACTTTAATTTTTTATAAAGCCAAAGTTACAAATTCCATCATAACATATATTTTGTTAGCTTAAAATTCAAAAATCAAAAGAAAATTTATATTACTGCACTGCAAATAAAACATTAGATTCAATTAATTTGTTACATTATTCCTTGTTTTTATACGTAAAAAATTGTTTTCAAAGAGACTCTGCAGGTGTTTTTTTGTGCAGAGAGAAGAGTCTCATCTTATCTGAACATCAGAAAACTTTAGAAAATCAGAAAAACAGTCAAAAGAAATGCAGGAGAAGTGTTATCATTAAACATCGTTCGTAAGAAAAATTTTATAAATTTCAAAGTGTAGTTTGTTTATTTTAATTGCTTAGTTATTTGGTAATGAAATTTGGAAAAGTGGATTTTTCTTTATACTTAAATAAAAATACACAATTTCAATGATTTGAGCTTTGTGTATTTGTTTATTTTTTGAGTTTTTGTGCTTTGTGTACCAGATTTGATTTTTTATAAAGCCAGTTAAAAATCATAATTTTCATATCTTAGTTAGCGATTAAAATTTGACGAAAATCAAAAGAATTTAAGTTCGATTATACTTACTGCAATATGTCTAATAAAACATTAGATTCATTAATTCAGTTACTTATGTTTTTATGGTAAAATAAATGCTTAAATATCATATACAGACTATGCAGGTCTTTTTTTTTATAAAAGCAGAGAGAAGAGTCATCTTATATCTTGATTCATCAGAAAACTTTAAAAGATCAGAAAACAGTCAAAAAAGAATTTTGTAAAATCGTTACAAATATTACAGAAAAATTTTTACAAAAGCAGAGAGAAGATTTTAACATATCTTGAGTTATCAGAAACTTGAAAAGATCTAAAAAATCAAAGATTAATTTTTGTAGTAATGTTTACAATAATTACATGTATAATTACATGGTTTTTTTATAAGCAGAGAAGAGTTTAATACATATCTTGAGTTCATCAGAAAATTTAAAAGATCTGAAAAGACATAAAAGAAATGAATTTTGCATAATGTTTACAATAATTATGATATAATTACATGGTTTTACAAAAAGAGAAGAGTTTCATCATAACATTCTTGAATTCATCAGAAACTTCAGAAAGATCTGAAAAGACATACAAAAGATATGAATTTTGTAGTAATGTTTACAATAATTACATGAATTTACAATAATTACATGATATAATTACATGGTTTTACAAAGCAGAGAGAAGAGTTCCATCATACATATCTTTAATTCATCAGAAACCATCAGAAGAGATCTGAAAAGGCAGTCAAAAGAAATGAATTTTGTAGTAATGTTTACAATAATTACATGATTTTACAATAATTACATGATATAATTACATGGTTTTACAAAAGCAGAGATAACAGTTTCATCATACATATCTTGAATTCATCAGAAACCTTCAGAAGAGATCTGAAAAGACAATCAAAAGAAATGAATTTTGTAGTAATGTTTACAATAATTACATGATTTTACAATAATTACATGATATAATTACATGGTTTTACAAAAGCAGAGATAACAGTTTCATCATACATATCTTGAATTCATCAGAAACCTTCAGAAGAGATCTGAAAAGACATATAAAAGAAATGATTTTTGTAGTAATGTTTACAATAATTACATTTTTCAATAATTACATTATATAATTACATGGTTTTACAAAAGCAGAGAGGAGAGTTTCATCATACATATCTTGAGTTCATCAGAAAACTTCAGAAGAGATCTGAAAAGACAATCAAAAGAAATGAATTTTGTAGTAATGTTTACAATAATTACATGATTTTACAATAATTACATGATATAATTACATGGTTTTACAAAAGCAGAGAGAACGGTTTCATCATACATATCTTGAGTTCATCAGAAAACTTCAGAAGGGATCTGAAAAGACAGTCAAAAGAAATTAATTTTGTAGTAATATTTACAATAATTACATGATATAATTACACTATTTTATAAAAGCAGAGAGAAGAGTTTCATCATACATATCTTGAATTCATCAGAAACCTTCAGAAAAGATCTGAAAAGACAGTCAAAAGAAATGAATTTTGTAGTAATGTTTGCAATAATTACATGATATAATTACACTATTTTATAAAAGCAGAGAGAAGAGTTTCATCATACATATCTTGAATTCATCAGAAACCTTCAGAAAAGATCTGAAAAGACAGTCAAAAGAAATGAATTTTATAGTAACGTTTACAATAATTACATAATTAATTTTAGAATAGTTGATAAGTTCAGTTACATTCAATAACATGATTTCTTTATGATTGAAACAGAACACATAAACTTCCATTTCTTTAAAAGTCTTATTTATACTAGCGAAATAAACAGAATTAAAATATTCACTCGAGTTTTTAAGTTATAAATAACTTTTGTATGGCTATGTGTATTGTCACACTGATAAGTTAAATTTGATTTTCTCAATTAAAAAATCTGCAAACACTATTACGAAAATATGAACTATGTTACATATTAAAAATAGTTACTATATATTAAAAAACCTTTGGGGCACAATATATCCTCTATATAACAATAGCCTAAGTTACCTGTACTTGGAATGGATAGTGGCATCCATATTGAATTCTTGATGAGTTAGGGTTAGCAACGTTAGAAATCCACCACATTTCTCCATTTCTAGCATTTAATGCTATTATTTCAAAACATATTTTCCCAGGATAAGATCAGGCGATTACATTTATCAATTTGTCACATAATAAATGGATTTTTTCTATCGTTATGACGTCATACCTTTACCCATCTCCTTTAATCATTTCTTATTTTAAATTATTTAAATATCGTTAGCATTTTTTTCATACGTTTTATCACTGAACTTAGATATTACGTAAATAATGTTCTTTTATATTTGGCTTAAATAACATATTAGGTATATATGTGATAGTTTTAAATTTAATCATCGATTATTTTTGTTGCAATGAAAATTTTATCACCGATATTAACAACAAATTCTATCTACCTCCAGGGTGTAGTAGAAATGATAGTTTCATTCATTTACTTCCATTAATTACTGCGGAAAAAAAATCAAGAAGAACTTAACGATAATTTCACTTAGAAACTTAGAACTTAGCTAAGAAAACTTTGAATTAGCTTTCTAAATGAATTCAACGTGATTCTAAACTGCATTCACAGTATCGGGAGACTTTAGAGTAGTATGAAGATAAACAAATTATTGAGCGTGTACCAGATAATTCTCAGCAAAAAACAAACCTTTTTTATCTGTCTTATAGAGTACTTTACAATTCTGAAAAATTAAAAATTTTACTTATCCCGTCATATGACGGGCCATTAGCTAGTAATATCAATAAATGAAAAGTAAAACTGAGTAAGACAAAAACAGATAAAGGTTTAATGCAGACATCTAGGGACGAGTAGTATTATCAACTCTGGCTTAAAAAGCAGATTAAGAAAAAAAATCAATGTCTTATATAATAAGCTACACGCCGAATCAGTCTCTTGCATAATTTATTGCAAACGTTATTACAATTAATTTTTTTTAGTTTTTAAAATTCTCCTTTGGGTTAAATTCTAAAAGATTCTTATAAAACATTTTATCTGGCACTAATATACAATTCAATAAATCTATGTATTAATTTTGAACTTTGATTTTTTCAATTATAAAAACCAGGGCTTCGAACCGTAATTTTTTTTGTTCCGGTTTTCGTTCCGGTTCAACTAAAAAATTAATATCGGTTCAGTTCCGGTTTTCGCTCCGCCAAAAATAACGGTTTTCGGTTCAGTTCCGGTTTTCGCTCCGCCAAAAATAACTGTTTTCGTTTCAGTTCCAAATGAATAATTTCATTTTATGTATATCTTATTTGTACTAAAAATGTAATTCTATCAAAATTTAGAAGATTTTATTCTTTTTTTAATTGGTACACTATGTGAATTGATACAAACAGCAGGTACGGTAAGAGCGGCGAGCATTGGCATTGTTATCCATTATCAAAATCGCATTTGACAACTAGGTTCATGATTACCCACATTCGTCGTTTGACTCTCACATCGTGCACTTGGCCTTGCAATAATTAAAAAAAAATATATTATTTATTTAACATATGAAAATTGCCTCTAATTATTAATATATCTTCTAACGTGGTTTCACTGAGATTACTTCTGTTGTCTCGGAGAATAAATTTCAACACTAACTTGTGTAGCTGGAGCTGCCAAAACCACCATTGCAATCTTATACAAGTGCGGATATGTAATTATAAAGTTGACGTTAAATTAGAAAATATTGATAAGTTGGTAACAGTAACAAAATGACTGAAAGATACATCGAACCGAAATAAACCGATATTTTTTTCGGTTCAGTTCCGGTTTTCGTTCCGACCAAAATAACGGTTTTTTCCGGTTTTCGGTTTTCGGTTCAGTTCCGGTTCGAAGCCCTGATAAAAACTCAGTTTAGAAAAGACCATATTTTTCATGAGAATTTAACTAACATACATAAAAAAATGTTCTATAAATTAACTATTCCATTAAACAACAAAGTAATTTCTGAATATATTGGAAATATATTCTAAAGTTGAAGTAATAAATGGAAATCAATTCATAAGGAACATTTTAAAAATTGTGCACAAAGTTGCAGAAACTAGAATTTTTAAATTGCTTTATTTTAAGAAAAATTATTCTGTTTTAAAAAATTATTTTTAACTTTACTGATTTAATTATACAACAAAGTATATTTGTAAAAAATTCAAAACTCTAAGATGTTTGAATTTATGTAACCGCTCTGTAATGTTCATGCTATCTTACGTATTCATTTCTATAATTATATAAACACAAATTTGAGTGTATTAATTTTTTCTCGCGTTATAATATATAATTCTGAAAGATTCTTATAAAACATT
This sequence comes from Pardosa pseudoannulata, assembly GCA_032207245.1. Classification (NCBI taxonomy): domain Eukaryota; kingdom Metazoa; phylum Arthropoda; class Arachnida; order Araneae; family Lycosidae; genus Pardosa; species Pardosa pseudoannulata. Next base: position 77,052,157 of record CM063510.1, read on the forward strand.
TTATCGGGCACTAACATACAATTCAATAAATCTATGTATTAATTTTAAATATTGATCTTTTGAATTATTAAAACTCAGTTTAGAAAAGTCCATATTTTTCATGGGAATTGAACTAACACATTAAAAAGTGCTATGAATTAACTATTTTATTAAACAACAAAATAATTTCTAAATACATTGGAGATATATTCTAAAGTTGAAGCAACAAATAAAAATCAATTCATAAGGAACATTTTAAATATTGTGCACAAAATTGCAGATATTGGAATTTTTAAATTGCTTTATTTTTAAGAAAAATTATCTTGTTTTAAAAAATTATTTTTTAACGTTACTGATTTAGTTATACAACAAAGTATATGTGCAAAAAATTCAAAACTCTAAGATGTTCGAATTTATGTCACCGCTCTGTAATGTTCACGCGATCTTACGTATTCATTTCTATAATTATATAAACACAAATTTGAGTGTATTAATTTTTTCTAGCGTTATAATATTAGGTTGGGGAAAAAGAAATCCATTATGTTTTTGGGTAGATGATTATAGAGATCGATATCTCGTAAAGTACCAATCAAACAATTTCAAATTTATGCTCGTTGTCAAGCTGACATTTCACACTAAAAATTTTTTAGTGTTTTTTGCTTGGCCCATTTAGCTGTCAAAGGGCGGTGAAGTAGCTCAAACGGTGGCCAAACCAGGACTAATGGCCAGGAAGGTTCTACTGTGTATTTGGTGGAACTGGAAGGGAATTGTTTATTATGAGTTGATTCCGTATGGCCAAACACTAAATTCCTTTTTCTACTGTCAATAATTGGGTCGTTCGAAGCTAGCGATTGACCAGAAACGTCCAAAATTGGCCAACAGAAGATGTGTTGTGTTCCATCAGAACAACGCCAGCACGTCTGTAGGGACTCGCCAGAAATTCAAGGAGCTTGATTGGAAAGGAGCTTGATTGATATCTCACGTATTCATTTCTATAATTATATAAACACAAATTTGAGTGTATTAACTTTTTCTCGCGTTATAATATATAATTCTGAAAGATTGATAAAAACATTTTATCGGGCACTAACATACAATTCAATAAATCTATGTATTAATTTTAAACTTTGATGTTTTGAATTATAAAAACTCAGTTTAGTAAAGTACATATTTTTCATGAGAATTCAACTAACATACATAAAAAATGT
>CM063510.1:77060843-77070843 GCA_032207245.1 Pardosa pseudoannulata
AAAATAAAAAAAAAGTATTGCTTATCGAAATAAAAATTTCCATATTTAACGCGGATTCGAGCCGCCGAAAACCAGTTCTTAAAATCAGCAACCCCCTCCCCCATTCGGTCGTCTTAGGCGCTATGTTTGAAGCAGAGTCACTCTCAGTTGTCATTATTATACGTTAAATGGAAATAGAGTGTAAAACAACTTTCTGTATGTCTGGGACTCTAATCAGTATATTAGATTGACAGCAGAAAATAGAAATGTTAATAATAAAAACTCTTGAAAACTTTTTGTATGTGTAGAAGACTTTTAGTTCTTAATATTATATGTTAAATGGAAATCAAGTTTAAACCAACTTCAAGAAAGACTGGGACAATAACTGCCATATCAGGTTGGTGGCAAAAAACTTAAGTGGCAATAATAAGTGTTATTTAATCTTATCTAATGTTTGTAGAAGAATTTTAATTGTTAGTATTATATGTTAAATAGAAATAAAATCTAAATCAACTTCATGGAAGATTGGAACGCTATTTCCTAAATAAAGCTGGCGGCAGGAAACAAAGATTGCAATAATAAAATCTATTCAAAAAGTCTTATTTCTGTACACGACTTTCAAATGTTAGTATTATATGTTTCTGTAATTCATTCATTGTAAAAAAAACTTTCTAATGAAATTCTTTAAAAAATTAAAATATATTGTTTATAGGAATAAAAATTTCGATATTTAAAGCGGGATTAGAACCCCCGAAAACCAGTTCTGAATATAAGCGCTCACACCCCATTCAGTCATCGTTAGGCGCTATATTTGAAGCAGAGTCACTCTCAATTGCCAGCATTATACGTTAAAAGGAAATAGAATGTAAAACAACTTCATCGAAGACTGGGATGCTAATCAGAATATCAGATTGGCTGCAGAAAACCTAAATAGTAAGAATAAAAGCTCTTGAAAACTTTCTATATATGTAGATGACTTTTATAGTATTATATGTTAAATAGAAATCAAATCAAAACCAACTTCAAGGAAGATTGAGACACTAACTGCCATATCAGGTTGACGGCAAAAAACTTAAGTGGCAATAATAAAAGATATTTATTATAATCTAATGTTTGTAGAAGACTTTTAATTGTTAGTATTATATGTTAAATAAAAATCAAATGTAAATCAACTTCACGGAAGATTGGGACGCTATTTCCCAAATCAAGTTGGCGGTAGAAATCACAGAGGGCAATAATGAGATCGATTAAAGTCTTATTTCTGTAAAGGACTTTCAATTGTTAGTATTATATATTTCTCTAAGTTATTGAAGATAATTTTCTACTGAAATTCTTTTAAAAATGAAAAAAGTATTGCTTATCGAAATAAAAATTTCCATATTTAATGCGGCATTCGAAACCGCGAACTCCGGTTCCGAAGAGCAATATCCTATCATTTGGCTAAGTGCTTATATAAAAACTGAAAACTAAAAGAGATTTTTTTTTTTTTTGCAAATAAAATTGTAATTTGCCAATCGCATGAAATACGACATTATATATGTATAAGAAAATTTGAAAACGAAACATATTTGATTCGAAAAAAAACATTATTTGTATATGTATATTTCTTTCATCTTCATACCACCGCTTTTTTCTGTATTGTCTATTAAATACTGTAAAGAGCTTGAAATCTGGAAATTTATAAACCTCGGAGATTTCGAAATTTAAATTTTTCAGGATTTTTTTTTGTGGAGGATAAAATAGAGTAATATTAACAACCTTCTCGCTCCTTTCAATCCGCACATTTGTGCTCTTGTTGAGTCCGAAATTCATTTGCAGCACTAAGCCTGTACGTGTTAACTCTTGAATCATACCTAAAAGAGAATTCAGATGTTAAATATCTTTTATTAAAGGGGGAAATCACTACAATTTCTCTACTTACTGGCTCCTATCAGATACACGCCGAACGATGGCCGATTAATTAGGGTGCTGACCTTCGGTACCGGAGTTCGTGGGTTCGAATCCTACTGTGGCAAGGATATTCTAGCCGTTTGGAATCGGATTTAAGCTGTAGGTCTCGGTCTCATTAGCCCTCGTGTTGCAAAATAGTAGACCGTAGCATTCCAAACCAAAACCTATCACACACACGCTTGAATGTCTCCTTCAATGAACCCTCAGTTTTTGCACTTCTATATTTACAACTAAGCCACACTAACTCAGTTGGGAAAGGTGTTGATTTCATAACCGTAGGGTACGTTCGAAGCGCGATCCGGCTAAAGATCCGTCGTGTTCGTTAATAGATGGGGTAGTATTTAGAACCGAGGAACGTAAAACAGCTTTGTGATCGTAGTGTCTTCCAAGTTCTAATGATACATCGGCAAGTGGACCAAGCTTGGAGGCTTTTGCTTCGTCCCGGTACCTAAATTGAGAGAACCCAGTGAAGGAAATTTTACTCACGTCCGTAACAGCCTTTAAGCTACACATGCTACCCGGATGCTGCTAAAGGACTAGCACCTTTGCAGCCGTGTTTGGCACAAAAATAACTATTTGTATTGTAACCTGAATTTTAAAAAATGATCTTGCTGGGACTATGATAAGCAAATTCGAAATGCAGAGGTGATTCCGCCGTTATTCTAACTCAATATCCAAATGAGAATAGACAAAAAGTGAGTTCTTTTGACATTCCATTTCATGTAGCTAAACCTTCGAACCTGGGACTTTACTCACCATACAACCGTTACACTAAAGAATTGATAGCGATTTGATAGAAATTTATCTCCTCAGAGCGAGACACAGGTAAATTTTCCAGGAGAATTAGAAATTCAGCATGTCCGTGGTCTATAAACGAAGCAAGATGATTACCAGCTTTTATATTTCAGTGTTCAACGTATGAGTTAATCCTGCAGATTCAATGAGAGCCACACAAAATAAAGGAGAAAGATATTACAAGATTGGAATTTTTATCACAGGAATTGAATGTGCCTTAATAAAATTAATTAATGTAATAGTCATTTGTGCCGACCAATCACCTATTACTTGAAAAGAAAAGTTCCTTGAGAAAAATCACCGGGAAAATCGAATCTTAAACTGAAAGTGATAAAAATATATTATTTCATCTCATATATATCATCAGAAGTTCAGGTGCAAATGTGTGTGTATGTATATACATATGTATAAATATATATATATATATATATATATATATATGTGTGTGTGTGTGTGTGTGTGTGTGTGTGTTTAAGAGAGAGAGAGAGAGAAATAGTTAGATAAAAATCACTTCTCTTTCCAATATAGCTATTCAGTTTAAGGTAAAGGTTCTTCTAAAAAAATATAATATTCAATTAAATGTAATAAAATTAATTAATGTAATAGTCATTTGTGCCGACCAATCACCTATTACTTGAAAAGAAGTTCCTTGAGAAGAATCACCGGGAAAATCGAATCTTAAACCGAAAATGATAAAAAAAAATATATTATTTCATCTCATATATATCATCAGAAGTTCAGGTGCAAATGTGTGTGTATGTATATACATATGTATAAATATATATATATATATATATATATATATATATATGTGTGTGTGTGTGTGTGTGTGTGTGTGTGTGTTTAAGAGAGAGAGAGAGAGAAATAGTTAGATAAAAATCACTTCTCTTTCCAATATAGCTATTCAGTTTAAGGTAAAGGTTCTTCTAAAAAAATATAATATTCAATTAAATGTAATAAAATTAATAGAAGTCATAGATACAAAATATTAATTTATATAAAGTTACAATCAAATGAACAAAATAATTAATATACATTTGAATACTTCGGAAATTAAAAATTTATTCGGTTTTTATTATTTTACGGGATATACTATTAATCATAACTTACGATTAATTAAAAACTATTGAAGATAAAATTAAGTTACGGTCATTTGAAAAATACAAATTTCGAGTGAATAAAGAAAAATGATTAGGAATTTCATAAAATGAAAGGCATAAAATTAAACTGAAATGTAATTAAATGAAGTTCTTAATGAATAAATTTAAATTATTTTACATTTTTCCTAAGTGACAGATGGAGAAATATTTTAAACTCACTCTTATGGTGATTTTCTTTCCGTTATAAATAGTTTTATTTCGAAGACATTATTGAAAAATTTTACTTCGGATATAATTTTTAAGGACGACAAAAAAGAAAAAACAGAGATGGGATGCGTTCAAATTTTAACTGAATTTTAAGTTTATTTTCTTCAATTGTATTAAAATTTAATGAATAAAGCTGACGAATGTTTAAAATGTTGAAATTATTATTAACACAATTTGAGTATATTTTGTTTTGTTAGAGTCTTGTCTAGTTTGGTTTGGTTAGATTTGGAGCTTTACGGTCCAGTGTTTTGACCACGAGGACTAATGAAACGGGGACCTACTGCTTAAATCCGATTCCGAACGGCTACGAGTATCCATCCCCGTAAAGGTATTCGAACCCATGTACTCCAGTTCTGTAGAGGATCATCCTACCATTAGACCATTGTTCGGCGCTACACCTATAGCAGACTCTCAGTTACCAATATTATACGCTAAAAGGAAATAGAATGTAAACCAACTTCATAGAAGACTGGGACACTAATCAGCATATTAGGTTGGCAGTAAAAAACATAAAAGGCAATAATAAAAGCTCTTGAAAACTTTCTATATATGTAGAAGACTTTTAGTTCTTAGTATTATATGCTAAATGCAAATCGAATTTAAACCAACTTCAAGGAAGATTGGGACACTAACTACCATATCAGGATGGCGGCAAAAAACTTAAGTGGCAATAATAAATGCTATTTATTATTATCTAATATTTGTAGAATATTTTTAATTGTTAGTATTATATGTTAAATGGAAATGAAATCTAAATAAACTTCGTGGAAGATTGGGACGCTATATCCCAAATCAGGTTGGCGGAAGAAAACATAGTTGGTAATAATGAAATCTATTCAAAAAGTCTTATATATATTTTATTAGAAGAATTTCAATTGTTAGTATTATATGTTTCTTGATTTTTTTCATTGTAAAAGAACCTTTCTAATGAAATTCTTTAAAAATGTAAAAAGTATTACTTATCGAAATAAAAATTTCCATATTTAACGCGGGATTTGATCTCGCAAACTTGGTTCCGCAGAGCAACGTCCTACCATTCTGCTAGATGCTTGTATAAAAACTGAAAAATAAAAGAGATTTCTTTTGCAATAAATAATATTTAAATTTGCCAATCGCATGAAATCCAACATTACATATCTATAAAAAAGATAATTTCAAAGCGAAACATATTTGATTCGATTAAAAATATTATTTGTATATATATATATATATATATATATATATATATATATATATATATATATATATATATATATATATATACTCCTTTTATCCTTAAACCACCGCTGTTTTCTGTATTGGCTGTTAAGTACTGTAGAGAGTTCCAAATGTGGAATTTTATGGACGTCGACAATTTCGAAATTTAGACTTTTCCAGATTTTAAAAGTTTTGCAATTTTTCCCCTTTTTTTGGAGGGGGGGTAAAAAAGAGAAATATTAACAACCTTCTCCCTCTTTCCAGTCTACAAATTTGTGCTAGTGTTGCATCTGAAATACGTTTGCAGAACTAAGCCTGTAAGTATTAACTCTTGAATCATATATAAAAGAGAATTGAATTCAGATGTGAAATCGTCTCTGTTGTATGTGACAATTACTAGGGCATTAGTTTCTCTACCAACTGGCTCCTATCAGACACACGCTTGAATGCCTCTTACAATGGACCCTCAGTTTTTACAGTTCTATATACACAACTGAGTCACAGTAACTTAGTTGGGACAGGTGTTGAACCCATAACTGGAGGGTTGTAAGTTCGAGGCTCGATCCGGGTAAAAATCAGTCTTGTTCGTTAAGGGCTTTAGGAATGATTTACGGCCGAGGAACGTAAACCAGCTTTGTGATCGTAGTGTCCTCCAAGTTCTAATGTTGCCTTTTCAAGTCGAGCAACCTTGGAGGTTTCTGCTTCATCTATGTATCTAAATTGAGAGGACCCAATAAAGGGATCGTTACTCTCGACCGTAACATCCTTTAAGCTACATGTGCTACCCGGATGCTGCTAAATGACTAACACCTTTTCATCCATGTTTGGCACAAAGATATCTTTTGTATTGTTACCTATATTAAAAAAGGCTCTTGCTGGGGCTAGGATAAGCAAATACAGTCCAAGTGCAGTGGTGATTCCGTCATTATTCTACCTCAATATCCAAATGAAAATAGTCAAAAAGAGAGCTCTTTTAACATTCCATTTTATGGCGCTAAACCTTTCACTAAAGAGTGATTTGATAGAAGCGATTAAAAGAGTTCACTAAGGAGTTCGTAGCGATTTGATAGATCGTCAGATGAGACACACGTAATTTTTCCAGGCAAATTAGAAATTTAGGATTTTCGTTATCTATAAACGAAACTTTTATGATTCAAATTTAAATGTTTGAGTTAATGATGCAGATTCCATGAGAGCCACAGAAAATAAAGGAGAAAATATTATCAGAATTTTTGTCATGCTTCATTTGTTCATCATGAGGTTGAATTAAAACTGGGTAAAATAATAATTTATTTCATTTCTGTTAATTTTTTAAACTATTATATAAAGAGAGAGAAGGAACTTTCCCTCGACTGAATCCCGTATCCCTACGTATATACATTGTGTATAGTTAAGTCCTTCAGAAGCCTTTATTTCCACAACCTTTGGTTACAGATAAATATTTCTAATTACAAAAATATGTAAAATAAAATTAATAATCATTTTAGGGTATTTTATTAACCATTTAATGCACAGTTTTTTTAAAGGCCGGAAAAACACAATTTAGAACGTTGTCTTGCCAAAAAATTACAAAAATACAAAAATAATCAAAATTTTTATTGCAATTTTGGATTTTGATAACATTGCAGAAAATAGTCGAATATTGTAATATTACACGCACATTGACTTTTTTATCTTTCTTTTCGAATTCCCATTTCAGAATAAACATTATTATCAGTAAAAATACTTATTTATACTTTTAAAACATAAATAATAACAATACTAGTATTTATAAAATTAATCAAAATTTTCTTTTGTGTGATATATTTCGAAACAAGGTGCAGCACATAGCCCAACATTGCAACTATTACACATGTAACGACCTTCTTTTCCTTTTCCCTGTGCTATCTCTTTTAGCACAACACACAGGGCAATATCTACAAAAGTACAATGCCGCTCGAATTATCTCCAGTGTGTATAGTTTGGCCAGTTTAGTGCTCTCGAGTTAACTCGAGCATGCACGTTAAGGGGTTAAAACCTCAAAATTCAACATTGTGAAAGTTAAAAAATCAAAAATTTTATATATTTTCATGTTTACTGTCGTTTTTTTAAAACACCTGAAACTTTTCCAAAAAACCAACAGATAAAACGCTCTACATCTCTATAACAAAAATTAACCAATCTATGTAAACTAGCATATAGCCCGTTTTATGACGAGATCAGGAAAATTTTTAAATTTCCAGAATTGTAAATTATCTTATGAGGCCGGTAAAAAAATGGTTTTGATTTTTAGCTAAGTATTACCTGGAACAAAAAATAATCGATGATTAAATTTAAAATTATCACATATGTCTGTAATCTATTATTTAATCCAAATAAAATCCTTCACTGAATATTTAAGTTCAGTGATAAAACGTATGAAATATTGCAGACGGTTTTTAAATAATATAAAATAAGAAATGACGAAATAATATGATTAAAGTAATGAAGTCATATTGCTAGCAAAAAATGTATTTTTACCTGCTTATTATGTGATAAATTGACAAATATCATAGCCTGCTCTTAATCGGGGAAAATAGGGCTTGAAATAATGGTATTTAAACGTCGAAAATGAAAGAAGGGGTGGCTTTCGAACGTTTTAAAAGCGACAGTATTTTTCGCTGTGATCTGAAGTATATTTTTACCAACTTAATTTAGAATGGGATTGATAGTTTAGGAGAAAAAAAACTTTACTAGCTTTGAATTTTGCTAACCATAAATCATCAAGAAACCAATAGAGATGCCTCTATCCATTACAGATCTGCTTCATAAATTCGAGGATAGATGAACAAATAACTTAGGCTATTATTATATAGGGGATTTTAAATTTAAGATATTTTTAAATTTCTTTCTACTTTTGGGGGGATTGGTTGAAAGATTCACAGTAGCTCAGGTTTGAAATCAGATTGCGACGTCCCTTTTACGGCAAAAGGGAGGATGGGATTAGGAGTTTATCTTTCTTACTGTGGATATCTATATCTTTTTTTACTATGGATACATTCCCTTTTATAATCAAGTTATAGTGAACCTTAATTCTGTCATATATATAGATAGGTATGTCGTGTAGCTCTCGTTTATATTTAGGTATTAACCTGTGATCAAATGTATAGCGGTATTTATTTTGGTTAGTCAGAAAGACTAAGTTTTATTTTGGTTGTGTTGTGTAAAATATTTAAGAACTAAATTCAATCACAGGTTCTGAGAGACTACAGACTTAAAAATAAGAAAATAAACTGAAAGCTAAATTAAAAGCAACTGAAACCAGCTGAAAATAAAAGAGTAAATTTATTACAATGATATGTATATACATCTATATACACACACACAATCTGATTCTATCTTCATAAAATTCACTTTAACAACACTTTCAAATTAGGTGCCACACTAATTTAGGTCTGATAATAATTTTCCATCAATTATATATATATATATATATATATATATATATATGTGTGTGTGTGTGTGTGTGTGTGTGTGTATATATATATATATATATATATATATATATATATATATATATATAACAGGTTCCCACTAAATGACACTAGAGTCCTGAGTACATTTTCATATCTTTATTCAAATATCAGAGCACACTACTCATCAATCATCTTAAATGGCATTATCATCCACAGCTCTGTTTGCGGAATGTGCACACTGCTCTCTGCTCTAGATTACTACGCATGAGCTGTATTTATGTGGCTAACACATCATGCCGCTTCACTCCCAATAATGAATCCCTACTTAAAATCTTTTAAAATTAATCTACAATTTAAATCCTGACATGGAAATATATATATATATATATATATATATATATATATATATATATATATATATATATATATATATATATATATATATATATATATATATATATATATATATATAAGAACCTAATCTCAATTTCAAACATATGTAAAAAGAAGTACCTTTGTGGTTATTTAACCACACCATAACCACACCATATTTATGGTGTATCAGGAACACTGCTGGTTGAGAGCTAATCAGGATTGGGTATGTGTGGATCTTCCGTCGGTCTGGTCAGGGGCTTCCTTCTGAGTATTTGTGGTGCGGCCAAGATATTTGATAAAGGAAACTACTGGTAGTGGCTAGATGTTCCAAACGTTTCCGGAGTCTCTGTCGAACTCAAGGCTATTCTCCTTGGACTCCCGAAGTCTCACTGTCCCAGTCGTCTCCTTCGACTTCTGACCTCTGCTCTCCTTGATTCGACTCCACTCTCGAACACCGACTGTCGGACTTGTCTCCTCTTCCTTCTTTCCGTCCAATCGGGATAGTTGTAAAAATCTAATTGGTGTCCTTAACCCCGCCTTGAAACCGCCAACGTGGAAAAACCTTATCCTTCAAATTGCCACTGTTCCTTAGGGACTCATAAATAACTCCTCAAACGTACATTCTTATTTAGTGTCATGTACGGAGACGTGGTTCTAATCTGGGATTGGGATCAGAACCCCGCCCGAGAATACCGCACAAGACGAAAACCGTTGAATATATTTTATGGTTTTCATCCTTTACAAAAGATGTGATGAGGTCAGATTTAGATCCCAAGCATTTTACTTCTCGTATAAATTAAACAATTATATTACTGATCTAAATTGCCTCATCACAAGATACATTTATAAATGTAACATTACTTGATAAAAACTGTTTTCAATTCTGAACTCAAATAACGAAAA
>CM063510.1:77078343-77091266 GCA_032207245.1 Pardosa pseudoannulata
AAGGCCAATATATTTTTATACATATATAAGACTAAAAAATGGTAAGTATTTCCATATTTATTTGGCTTTAAATAACTTTCTCTGTGGTCAGATTACCAATATTAGATATTTTAGAAGAATATGGAAACGATGTTGCTTGCCTATTTATGGAAAACTACACGATTACATCAAGATACTAAATATTTCTATTAAGATGTTATTTTGTTATATATTATTAGCTATGTGAATCCCTATCGTTGCCCAGGTTTCTAAATGCTTTCTAGTTCTTTAGATGTTCCAAAGTGTAAAAAAAAAATAGAAATGAAAAACTATAAATACCTTTTTTGTGGTCAAAAACTAATGGAGCACACATGATATATTAACAATGCAAGAAGATTTTCAAAAACACATATTACTTTGTCTGGGTTGTTTAGGAAGCACCCAAAGGGGATTCACCGATCCTAGCCTAAAAAGTCGGTAGATGACCAAAAACGTCTCTCCATTGTTGGCTAAGTAATGAAGACAGTATGTTTGATCTCCATGGCTCCTTCCACCGACGTCAGCATGGATGACAAGGCTTCAAAAATCCTTTGAAGAGCCCGATCATAGAAATCCTCCTGACATAACGTCTCAAATTCGTGCCGTGACTAATTTGGCTTTGTCATCTTCACCTGCAAATGAGTCCGTCACACCACAGATACACAATAATGCTTTGACAATACGTTCCTTTTGAGACATTCCTGATCGTTTTGCTGACATAGGGCTGGGAGTCATTACACTACATATTATTTAGGCTCACCCATTGCCCAGTAAACCTGGCTGATTAAAAATGATAAGGGTTAAATTAATTTTCATATATAACCGGCGGTTTAATTTAGCTGTGTAACATATATACATATTTATATACATTTATACATATATTCATATATATGCATATATGTAATCGTCCAGGGATCCAACCAGCCCCGAACTTTACACTTGAAAACTCATTTTAAAATTGCCCCTATTATTTTCCTCAGCCCGGGCATGATGGGCTGCCAAGTGTCCCGCTAACCGTCCGTTAGAAAGAAACACATCATTCGTCGTGGCCGAACTTAACTTTTATTTCATCTTATCAGGATAGGACAAAATCTAGAGGCATCTGAACCTGACGGTGTCAGAACGCTCTCTCTCTCTAAATAATAGTAATGCCAACCTTCTGCGAGAAACGGCTAAAACCCGTGTGTGGGAAAAAATGCTGAGGCACGTGTTATTTGCTTATAGAAAGTAACCTTTGACTGAAGCCATCTGTAAAGTGTGGCGTCTCAGAGGATCATTACTGCTGATAGTTACAAATTTTCATGGGAAAGTTATAACTTCTTAATTAAAATGCCAACCATATCATTTTCTGTTTTGGGAATCATAGAAAGAATTTCGGGGTTACGCTGAAGGAATGAAAACATCCTCGTTTAAATTGGATAGCTGGGAAATATGGTTAATATAAAGAGAAGAAATTAAGATCTAAAATAATGAATGGGGAAAAGGTATAATTTTGGAATAGGCTTTAGGGCTTAGATATTGATATTATTACATATATATGTATACATATATATAAAGAGAGAGAAACAGCTACGTAGACAAACAGGTAAACTAGCCGTAATATAAATGGGATTTTCCATTAAATGTTATATTTCATTAAAAGTTTACAAAATTTTTATATTATATTACTATAGAAACTGGTTTATAGTAGGAATCAAAAGGTAAATAAATTTTAATGTTTATATTACAGGGAAAAATACATAGCCAAAGAATAACAAGACATTTCACTAAAACATATTAAATGAAGTCTAAAAAATTCCTATAATTAATATGTCATATCAGCGTTTAAGTCTGAAGATGCGAAAGCTTTCTACTTACAACATAAAATCAAAAAATAATTCTTTTTTTCTTATTTATAATATTAAAAAAAATATTTAGACTGCTATTGCTAATAATAAATATTTTTAGAGCTATATTATTTTAATATAAATTATGATGTCACTCAAAATAATCAAAATATACAGCTTTATCGTTTCATTTTCCATCAATTTTAACGTTTGGATTCAATATAAGAACGTAACAAATGAGGCAAATTTGTTTCTGCTATGATTGTCGTTTCATTTGAGATGTAGCAAAACTAATGGAATCAAAAGACGAAGAAATGTTTGCAGTTAAATATTGTTAAAAAAATGAAAATAAAATGAAAATTAATGGTAAAATTAATGACATTAAAATGTATAGAAATGTTTGCTTGTTTAATATATAAAAAATACGTACATTTTGAAATTTTGAATTTTAAATATTGCTTAATAATCTTGAGACCTCTTTTAATTAATTTTTAAAAACTATGCAGTCGTATAAATGAATGATCTATACAAACCTAAAAATATTGTTTTAAAATATGCATAATTCAGTGTTTTATTTTTTGCTTGCCGTATGACCACAATAGTATAAAATACTTACCTCAGACTAAAAACTACTCAAAATTTCCATGTCACTGGCGACTAGCCATCGAATTAACAACGCATATCATTTTTACAAACTCATTCATGATTTATAAGTTTTGTCGGCTATTTCCACTCCAAATTTTCACATTCTTATGAAACAAATACACCGGTGCCTACTAAAATTAAATTTGACCGGTTCTATTTGTGACTTCATTCTATATCCCCTCCTATATCTTCAAAATGAAAATCGGTATCTATTAGCTTCAGCCAGCAACAGAAAATTTTTACTAACATCTTCGACAAAAATATCCAGCGCTAGCCAAGTATAGATCGTGGGCACGTTGCCACATGTTTACCGAATACTTTTCGTTGTAATTGCAGTTTCTAGTGAATAAAGAATCGTTTTGAGAACTCTGGCTTCCTCTCATGCTAATGAGCTCAAGATGAGGACTTCCTACACTTGTGTTATTTAATAATTCTTGTAAGGGTGTGAAGAATGACATTTGTAAGAGAGGTAAGAATAGGAGAATAAATAATTCTCGCTTTCTGGAAGAGGACATGATATAAAGTCTTATCAATCTGACGTCTATAATTACTGCAATCGAAACTGGCTGAATAAATCAATTTAGACGTAAGTTGAATGACTTCAAAAATACATTAATATAGATTTAGATAACTTGAAAAATGTTGCCGTATATTGAGATTAAATACTGTTTTAAGAAAGCGATATAAATGTTAATATATGTTGCAAATATAGGAACGATATATAAGGTTGATTTATAATCACTCTTGAAATTTAGATCTTAAAAAAGAGTTCTTAATTAGAAACATAAAGATTTATTATTGTTGGTAAAGTAGCTGGCTAGGTTACAACCATAGCGGACATCGACAACATACATATGTTGCCAATATTCGTCTTCACAAGTTAACATAAATTAAACGTTTCCAATTCTTTCATCGATATACAAAGTGAACCTTACAGATGGAATTACAAAGTAACAGAATGGTATTCTCTAGCCATGCCTAAATGACATATACACAGCGGATTTGACTACAGGTGGGGATGAGTCAGTGTATTATTAAGCAGAAAATTATCTGTTAAAATGTTTTATCTGATACTTTAAGAGATATATTGTTGTGACATAAATAAAATTCAAACATTTTTGTCTCTATTTTAACTATAGTTCCTATACTTTTTGTCACAAAGCATGTCAATGCTTAATAAAGTACATTCTATGAGTTGTTAATCAATTTTAACATATTAGTCGCCATGGGGGGGGGACAGGTAACCAACATTTGGATATTTTAGTAGCACCGTCAAGTCATAGGTGATTGACAAAGTAAACTGATGTTTGAGCTATCGTTGATCGCTGCCGATCACTATGTGTATTTCACTATATGATCCATTGATTATCAATACTATTTTGAAGAAAACATGTTAGCACAAGTTATAAAATGATTGGCAGACAACGTGTTAAAATGTATTATATAACACGTACTATTAAAATAACACATGGTTCAACCAGGAATTATAAATTTGAAACAGATAGCAAAAAGTAGCGCCATGGAGATCACAAGTGACAGGCAAAGACCAATCTTCAGCGTACCTTCAGCGTATCATTCAGTATCTACCGGCACACCATGTTTTTTACTATATAACACGTTGACTATCAATATCATTTTGAAGAAACCATGTTAGCTTGAGCTACATAATGGTTGCCAGCGGACGTGTCAAAATGTATTGGATAACAAGTACTAATTTTGATAAACAACACACCGGTCAACAATGCATTATAAATTTGAAACAGATAACTGATAGCAAATAACTAGCATAAAATAGATCCGTGTAGGTCATAGGTGACATGCAAAGTAGACTGATTTTTGAGCTATCGTTCAGCTCTGCCAGTCATACTGTGTATATTATATAACGTTATACGTTATATAACACGTCAACTATCAATACTGTTTTAAAGAAACCTTGTTAGCATAAGAAATATCCTGACTGGAAGATGAAGTTTTAAAATTTATTAGATAAGGCGTACTAATTTTGCAAAAAACGCATGGTTTAACAAAGCATTATAGATTTGAAACAGTTAACTCATAGCATATAGCTAGCATAAACTAAACCCGTGGAGGTCATAGGTGACAGGCAAAGTAGACTGATTTTTGAGCTATCGTTCAGCGCTGCCAGTCATACTGTGTATATAATATAACACGTCAACTATCTATACTATTTTGAAGAAACATTGTTAACATAAGCAATATCCTGACTGGAAGATGAAGTTTTAAAATTTATTAGATAAGGTGTACTGATTTTGCAAAAAACGCATGGTTTAACAAAGTATTATATATTTGAAACGGATAACTGATAACAAATAGCTAGCATAAAGTAAACCCGTGGAGGTCATAGGTGACAGGTAAAGTAGACCGATTGAGCCATCGTTCAGCGCTGCCAGTCAAACTGTGCATATTATATAGCACGTTAAAAAGCACGTCAACTATAATACTATTTTTAAGAAGCCTTGTTAGCATAATCATTATCCTGGCTGGAAGATGAAGTTTTAAAATTTATGAAATAAGGTGTACTAATTTTGCAGATAACGCATGGTTTAACAAAGCATTATAAAATTGAAACAATTAAAATGAAAATGTAACCTCTATATTTAACAAATTATCATTTTTAAAACATTTATTATTTTTATATTTGTATTTAGCACCCAAAAATGCATAATTGCACTAAGAAAATTGCAATTATTAATCCAAAATGTTTCTGATTTGAGAAAAGTTGAAGAACTAGTTTTGTGCGAAGAATGGAATAAAAAAAAAGACATCGCTCTAAATCTAAAAGCATTTCTTATTTAATACCGCGAGAGCACACAAAAAAAGACCTCAAAATGACTGGCAGAAAGTAAGAAACTACAAAATAATAAATCCTCCAGCGAAAATAAGCTGAGGAATCTTATGTTGCATTGGAGGTACTGAATTTTTTAACAAAATCTGTAATGGAGATATAAAACGAAATGTCATGAAAATCTTGAATAAAAAATGAGGAGGGAAGGAGTAAAAAGTAATAAGAAACGGCAATGAAGGAGTAAAAGTATTGTAAATATAAATATCTAATGCAAGCAACACATGTCTGCCGCCATAAATCTGAGGAATTTTTTTCCCTGTTTTCGACTTCGCAGCATGCGAAAATTCGCACATTTATTAGACGAATTTAGATGGATTGCTTGTATATTTCGGCTATAAAAATGGAATTGGGTATAGCTTAAATAACGATAAGATGCTATACTGTAGTACTTTATTTTTACTATGGTATCACCTCACCCACACGAGTATCGTTCTACTTAAATGCTCCAGTTCGTGATGCTACATTTAGTATTTAATCTGTATTTATGTGTTGACAAAGAACCGCGTAGAGATTGTAACGGTGGGGAGTATTAATAGGCAATCTCAACCTCTTGTAACGTGTTAAAAGGTTGGATGCTAAGTTTTTTAAACTAGATAATTGTTTACTTTGAATCATTTAGTATCAAATATTTAATTAATATAATAATTAATTGCTTAATTATTAAGTTTTTAGTAATAAAGTTAATAATAAAGTGGGGAAATGATTAATTTACAAACTTTTCATTTACAAAACATTTGGTGGAAAAACGAACTTTAACTGGATAAGGGACCTTCGAAATTCTAGATTTGGGCGAAAAATGCAAAACTTTTTTTTTTGTGTGTGTGTGTGTGTGTGTGTGTGAAATCCATTTTGGGGTTTGTAATTATATGACGTTTTAAATGTTAGAATAAGCATGAGAAAGTATAAGGAATTGAAATAGAAAAAAACTTTTATAAAATTTGAAAGCAAAATAATAAAAATTCTTATAACGCTGATTATTTTACAATTGCATAAAAAGAGTGAAATTAAAAATAAACAAAGAGTTATCCTACCCCAAATAGTTGAGTTTTGAAGGTGATCACTGAACGATGTCAGCTTATTTAAATGGCAAGACAAATGGTAATGAAGAAAAAAAATTGAATACGAACTGAAACTAATTATGTAAAATTCAAAGAAAAGAAAAATTAGAGAGAGTATTGTTAATGTTCATCTGCATCAATGAACAAAGTCATCCTACTCCAAATAATTGAGTTTCGAAGGTGATCACTGAACGATGTCAGCTTATTTAAATTGCAAGACAATTGGCAAGCAGAAAAAAATTAAATGCGAACTTAAATTAATTATGTGAAATTCAAAAAAAGGAAAATTTAGAGAGAGCATTGTTAATGTTCATCTGCATCAATGAACAAAGTCATCCTACCCCGAATAATTGAGTTTCGAAGGTGATCACTGAACGGTGTCAGCTTATTTAAATTGCAAGACAAATGGCAAGAAGAAAAAATTAAATGCGAACTTAAATTAATTATGTAAAATTAAAAAAAAAGGAAAAATTAGAGGGAGCATTGTTAATGTTCATCTGCATCAATGAACAAAGTCATCCTACCCCAAATAATTGAGTTTCGAAATTGATAACTGAACGGTGTCAGCTTATTTAAATTGCAAGACAAATGGCAAGAAGAAAAAATTAAATGCGAACTTAAATTAATTATGTAAGATTAAAAAAAAGGAAAAATTAGAGGGAGCATTGTTAATGTTCATCTGCATCAATGAACAAAGTCATCCTACCCCAAATAATAGAGTTTCGAAGGTGATCACTGAACGGTGTCAGCTTATTTAAATTGCAAGACAAATGGCAAGAAGAAAAAATTAAATGCGAACTTAAATTAATTATGTAAAATTCAAAAAAAGGAAAAATTAGAGGGAGCATTGTTAATGTTCATCTGCATCAATGAACAAAGTCATCCTACCCCAAATAATTGAGTTTCGAAGGTGATCACTGAACGGTGTCAGCTTATTTAAATTGCAAGACAAATGGCAAGAAGAAAAAATTAAATGCGAACTTAAATTAATTATGTAAAATTTTTAAAAAAGGAAAAATTAGAGGGAGCATTGTTAATGTTCATCTGCATCAATGAACAAAGTCATCCTACCCCAAATAATAGAGTTTCGAAGGTGATCACTGAACGGTGTCAGCTTATTTAAATTGCAAGACAAATGGCAAGAAGAAAAAATTAAATGCGAACTTAAATTAATTATGTAAAATTCAAAAAAAGGAAAAATTAGAGGGAGCATTGTTAATGTTCATCTGCATCAATGAACAAAGTCATCCTACCCCAAATAATAGAGTTTCGAAGGTGATCACTGAACGGTGTCAGCTTATTTAAATTGCAAGACAAATGGCAAGAAGAAAAAATTAAATAACTTAAATTAATTATGTAAAAAAATTCAAAAAGGAAAATTAGAGGGAGTGTTAATGTTCATCTGCATCAATGAACAAAGTCATCCTACCCCAAATAATTGAGTTTCGAAAGTGATCACTGAACGGTCAGCTTATTTAAATTGCAAGACAAATGACAAAGAAAAAAAATTAAACGAACTTAAATTAATTATGTGAAATTCAAAAAAAGGAAAAATTAGAGGGAGCATTGTTAATGTTCATCTGCATCAATGAACAAAGTCATCCTACCCCAAATAATTGAGTTTCGAAATTGATAACTGAACGGTGTCAGCTTATTTAAATTGCAAGACAAATGGCAAGAAGAAAAAATTAAATGCAAATTTAAATTAATTATGTAAAATTTTAAAAAAAGGGAAAATTAGGGGGAGCATTGTTAATGTTCATCAGCATCAATGAATGGATATCTATCCACATCTCTGTTAATTCTAATCTTAGAAGATAAGAGTAAGAACGAATTTCAAGTCGAGCTCTGTACTTATTTTTAATAATTTTTATCGTAAAAAAAGTAGATTTTATTTTTTTTTTTTCAAAATTAAATTGTAAAAAATTAAAAGTCCTAATATATCAAAGATTATTTTATTTTATTAAAAACTTTCATTAAGCCTTTTTTCTACTTATCGTACACCTTTATTTTAAAATTTACATATTTTTTTTAATTTTGATTTTTAATATTCTATTGGTGACTACAAAACTATAAAATGTTCCATTGTTCCTTTCGATCGAATTTGTGGACATTGTCTATTATTAACACATTGTATGCGGGTACATTTCGCAGCGAAATTGTACCGCGAGCGGGCGTTTTGCTAGTAAATTTAGTTATTCAGTAAAAAATCTCAATAGATCTATTATTATTTAATTTTTTAACCAACTTTTCGTATTTTATATTGAAATGTATAAGCAAATATATAAATAGAAATATATAAATAACAACCATAAGATTTTTGTAAACAAGAAATATATTTTTTAGTGGATAAATTTATAATAGTATCGTAAATATGAAAAATCAAACAGATATAGTAATATATAGCTTTAATTTTTTCCCGTTCTGTGGTTCCGCATCGACTGATGTAAAAACTAGTTTTTATTTGTCTAAATTTTTCCAGAATCTATGTAGTAGATAAGAAGATTCGGCTTCGTTTTCCTGTATGTACTGTGATTTTTGTGCTCACAAACAATCCATGTTACACTAACCCGTACTAGTACTTGACCCGCGCTCATGTATCAATCGTCAGAAAACGTACCAATACGTGACCCGCGCTCAAGTATTAATCTTCAAAAAACGTATTAGTACGTGTCCCGCATACAATGTGTTAACATGTTTGCATTAAAACAGGGCATACTGTTTCAAAATGTAAAATATTTTGAGTTCTAGTGAGTTTACTAAAGTGAAACAACAAACGATATTTATGAAATATTGTATATATTTAAGTGCTAGTTTATATAAATTTTATTTAATCTTATAGTTTGTATAAATTATAATTACAGGTAAATCAATACCCAGTTTTATTTTTATATAGATATTTAATTAGCAGTAAATATTTATACACAATTATATATAATATAGTGTGCTAAGAACATTTTTAACTAATGCTCTTAAACTATTAATTTTTTACGAAAATCTTTCATATTATCAACAAAATGTTTTTCATGTAGATTTACGTGTGTTAAATTTTTTTATGCAACAGTATTAGCTATGACCACATTCATGTCACAGTTAAAGATGAATATTTAAAAAATTGAGATAAGTATTTTGTCCCATTAAATGCTTAAAATGACCACATTCAGGTCACAGTTAAAGATGAATATTTTAAAAATTGAGATATAAAGTAATATGCCCCATTAAATTCTTAAAATGACCGCATTCAGGTCACAGTTAAAGATGAATATTTTAAAAATTGAGATTTAAAGTAATTTGTCCCATTAAATGCTTAAAATGACCACATTCAGGTCACAGTTAAAGATGAATATTTAAAAAATTGAGATTTAAAGTAATTTGTCCCATTAAATGCTTAAAATGACCACATTCAGGTCACAGTTAGAGATGAATATTTAAAAAATTGAGATTTAAAGTATTTTGTTCCATTAAATGCTTAAAATGACCACATTTAAAGATGAATATTATAAAAATTGAGATTTAAAGTAATATGTCCCATTAAATGCTTAAAGTGACCACATTCAGATTACAGTTAAAGATAAATATTTTAAAAATTGAGATTTAAAGTATTTTGTCCCATCAAATGCTTAAAATGACCACATTCAGGTCACAGTTAAAGATGAATATTTTTAAAATTGAGGTTTAAAATAATTTGTCCCATTAAAATGAATAAAATTAAAAGTTGTTATTTAAAAATTATACTAAAATATTATTAAATCTCATTTTATGATGTTAAAGAGTACTTTCATGAGAAAATTTTAAAAAGCCAAATTATTTATTTCCATTAAATAAGAAACAAACAAGTAACATAAAAAAAATTAATATTTTTTATCTTTTATTATATAGTGTTATCCTCGTTGAATGGGTTGATAAAAATAATTAAGTACAAAAGTAATTAAGTTACAAATTGTTTTTTCGTCTATTTTTTTTTTGGAAATTTCGCTTTAGATGCTTAAATTTAATAATAGAAAAATTTAAAAAAAAATAATTTTTTATAATGCATATAAAAATAAAATAGACAATTATAAACATACTAAATGCAAAATATCTCTTTAATTCTTATTTAGTATCAAAGGGAACATGCTTTTTATTGAATTAAATTATTTATTTTAAGTTTATTTTAGAAATTAAAAAAACAACAAGTAACAATTATAAAATTCATCAAATTGTATTTTGTTACATAGATTTATTCATAGTGAACCTGATAACGAAGGACTTATATTTAAAGTAAAGCACATAAAGAAAAGTAATTATTTATAGACTTTTGCTACAAAACAACTGTCGGATCATACCTTTTAAATAGTTAAAAAGGAGCCTCACAATTATAAAAACTATTCTTAAATTGCTACATATGCAAACAAAAGATCATTTGAAATATTGAAGCAAAAAATTTGTTATCAATAAAGACATTTTTTATATTGGATTAAATTAGTTACTTTACTTTTAGAGAGACAACAGGAGAAACAAATTAAGTAATGCTTAGAAAATTCATTAAATTACTGTCACCATTTATATAGACTACCCTTCTATAACACATCTTTTCTTACTTGCAAAACTTTCATAATGTGTGGAACTTTATGGGTGTTTAAGGAAAACTCATAAAAAATCAACTTCTAATCACAGATGATATTAAATTATTTATTGAACTCGCATTCAAGTGGTGAATAACCTTCGATTTTTTTTATTAAGAAATTCAGGAGAGAGAGAAATTTTTTTTTACAAGTTTGGCAAGTATTGTTTTTTTTTTCAGGAAAAAGCAAGAAAAACAGTGTTCTATATTTTGTCTTTGTTATTAGTATGATATTTTTAATTTTGTACTGGACCTTTATAGATTAAAAATGGTTTGGCCTATGTTTTTCTCTTTATTTTGAACATGAAATGGTGTATGGTCGCCGATTCACTCCTTTTAAAACCAATGTTCCAATTCTTAATCCCGTCAAT
Organism: Pardosa pseudoannulata; assembly: GCA_032207245.1. NCBI lineage: Eukaryota > Metazoa > Arthropoda > Arachnida > Araneae > Lycosidae > Pardosa > Pardosa pseudoannulata. The sequence goes on from CM063510.1 coordinate 77,089,731, forward strand.
TACATGGATACTGCTAATAAAAAGAGGCCTATAACCGTTCTTACCAAATTTTTTTTAGATGTAGATCTTTTTTAAAAAATATTTGTAAATACCAAAAAATATTCTTTTTTTTAAATGAAATGGTGTATGGTTGCCAAGTCCCTCCTTTTAAAACCGATGTTTCAATTCTTAATAACGTCAATTACACCGATAATACTAAAAAGGAGAGGCCTGTGGCCATTCTTGCCTAAGATCTTTTATGTGTATCTCTTTTTAAAAATATATTTGTAAATACCAAAAAATATTCTCTTTTTTTAAAGGAAATGGTGAATAGTTGCCGAGTCCCTCCTTTTAAAATCGGTGTTCTAATTCTTAATAACGTCAATTACACCGATAATACTAAAAAGAAGAGGCCTGTGGCCATTCTTGATTAAGATCTTTTATGTGTTTCTCTGTGTAAAAAATATTTGTAAATATCAAAAAATATTCTCTTTGATAAATGAAACGGTGTACGGTTGCCGAGTCCCTCCTTTTAAAACGATGTGTCAATTCTTAATAACGTCAATTGCACCGATAATACTAAAAAGAAGAGGCCTGTGGCCATTCTTGATTAAGATCTTTTATGTGTATCTCTTTTTAAAAAATATCTGTAAATACCAAAAAATATTCTCTTTTTGATAAATGAAATGGTGTATAGTTGCCGAGTCCCTCATTTTAAAACCGATGTTCTAATTCTTAATAACGTCAATTACACCGATAATACTAAAAAGAAGAGGCCTGTGGCCATTCTTGCCTAAGATCTTTTATGTGTATCTCTTTTTAAAAATATATTTGTAAATACCAAAAAATATTCTCTTTTTTTAAAGGAAATGGTGTATGGTTGCCAAGTCTCTCGTTTTAAAACCGATGTTTCAATTCTAAATAACGTCAATTACACCGATAATACTAAAAAAAGAAGCCTATAACCGTTCTTACCAAATTTTTTTTAGATGTAGATCTTTTTTAAAAATATATTTGTAAATACCAAAAAATATTCTCTTTTTTTAAAGGAAATGGTGTATGGTTGCCAAGTCTCTCGTTTTAAAACCGATGTTTCAATTCTTAATAACGTCAATTACACCGATAATACTAAAAAGAAGAGGCCTGTGGCCATTCTTGCCTAAGATATTTTATATGTATCTCTTTTTAAAAAATATTTGTAAATACCAAAAAATATTGTTTTTTAAAAAGAATGAAATGGTGTATGGTCGCCGAGTCCCTCCTTTTAAAACCAGTATTCCAATTCTTAATCCCATCAATTACACAGATACTACTAAAAAGAAGAGAGTCCTACGGCCGTTCTTACCTAAGATCTTTAATGTGTATCTCTTTTTAAAAAATATTTGTAAATACCAAAAAAATATTCTTTTTAAAAAAAATGAAATGGTGTATGGTCGCCGAGTCCTTCCTTTTAAAACCGATGCTCCAATTCTTAATCCCATCAGTTACACAGATACTACTAAAAAGAAGAAGCCTATGGCCGTTCTTGCCTAAGGTTTTTTATGTGCATGTCTTTTT
>CM063510.1:77091366-77126366 GCA_032207245.1 Pardosa pseudoannulata
AAAACCCTTAACTAGTCTTTAACTCCTTATCTTTAGGTCGTAGACATACATTTCCAATTAAAACATATTCAAAAAAATACTTTTTACGGCATATTTAAATTTTCAAATTCAATTTTGAGAAAATTACAAAATCTAAGTTTTTATACATTTCTCATTTTTTTAATCATTATATTTAGTAAATACTTCAACACATCATACGTACCACATCATAAAAGGTCCATTTTTCTGTGACAAAAATTAACCAAGATATTTAAATTCAAAATTTCAATAGTTTTTTCTTTCCTTACGGGATTGATTAATAGATTAATTACAGAAATTCGAGGTTGAAATTGGGTTCCAAAGTCCCTTTTATGCCGAAAAGTAAGGCTCCTGGTTGTAAACGAGTAGTGTTTCTGGTAACGACTGCATTTTCCGGTAAAATAAGATTTTAATAATATCCTCTCATTTTTCCGTAAATAATAATATCTTCTCATTTTGATATCAGATTATCAGATTACAAAGTAAATGTAATCTAATATCTACCACAAATTACTCTAATTAATCTATTAACCATCTCTCCAGAGAAAGAGAAAAATCTTAATTTTTTTTTGCAAATGTTGAATATAAATATCTCAATCATTTTTTACCACTCAGAAGTGAAACTATTTATTTTATGAACTATATGTATTATGTTAAAAAGTATTCGCCTTAAATAAATTATTAAGTTTATTAGCAAAATAAATTCCTCAGAGGGTTTACAAATGTTTTAGTGTATTAATAAGTTAAAAATAGGAACAATTTTAATTTAGGTATTCATAATTTTATGAAAATTCTACTTTAAATAAAAAGTATTCCCCTTATAAGTATTATGTTAAAAAGTATTCGCATTAAATAAACTGTTCAGTTTATTAGCAAAATAAATTCCTCAGAGTGGTTACAAATATTTTAGTGTATTAATAAGTTAAATATAGGAACAATTTTTAATTTAGGTATTCATAATTTTATGAAAATTCTACTTTAAATAAAAAGTATTCCCCTTATATGTATTATGTTAAAAAGTATTCGCCTTAAATAAACTGTTCAGTTTATTAGCAAAATAAATTCCTCAGAGTGTTTACAAATATTTTAGTGTATTAATAAGTTAAAAATAGGAACAATTTTAATTTAGGTATTCATAATTTTATGAAAATTCTACTTTAAATAAAAAGTATTCCCCTTATAAGTATTATGTTAAAAAGTATTCGCCTTAAATAAACTGTTCAGTTTATTAGCAAAATAAATTCCTCAGAGTGTTTACAAATATTTTAGTGTATTAATAAGTTAAATATAGGAACAATTTTAATTTAGGTATTCATAATTTTATGAAAATTCTACTTTAAATAAAAAGTATTCCCCTTATATGTATTATGTTAAAAAGTATTCGCCTTAAATAAACTGTTCAGTTTATTAGCAAAATAAATTCCTCAGAGTGTTTACAAATATTTTAGTGTATTAATAAGTTAAAAATAGGAACAATTTTAATTTAGGTATTCATAATTTTATGAAAATTCTACTTTAAATAAAAAGTATTCCCCTTATATGTATTATGTTAAAAAGTATTCGCCTTAAATAAACTGTTCAGTTTATTAGGAAAATAAATTCCTCAGAGTGTTTACAAATATTTTAGTGTATTAATAAGTTAAATATAGGGGGGGGGGAAAGTAAAAATTAATGTACTGGGAACATTTTAAGTATTAACAAAATATTTTGAGGTCATTTTGGGTATATGATAGAGAATAAAATATCAATATATATTTTATATACCAATACATACCAAACTATATTTTCTCATTATATTTGGTGGTAGGAAAGCAGATCAGTTTTTTTGCCAAGGGTGTCTACCTAGTTTCGGACCTGATTACGGGATGCGAACAAAAACAAATCAAATAATAAAGAAATTATTGCTTGCTCCTGAAACAAAACGAAACATCAAAAACTTCCAATTTAAGTTATTTCAGGAGCATAAAAAGTTTTCCTCATGACATAGAAAACAAACGTTAATGTATGTTAAAAAAATAAATTACTCATCTTATTTATTGAAAAAATGAAGCTATTAGATGAGCTATTTGTAATGGAAAATATCTTTTAAACTCATATTATTTAAATGACTATATAAGTTCAAAACATTTTAATTTGCTATTCCATAGTAAAACCCTTAACTAGTCTTTAACTTCTTATCTTTAGGTCGTAGACATACATTTCCAATTTAAAAATATTCAAAAAAGCCAAGAATACTTTTTACGGCATATTTAAATTTTCAAATTCAATTTTGAGAAAATTACAAAATCTAAGTTTTTATACATTTCTCATTTTTTTAATCATTATATTTAGTAAATACTTCAACACATCATACGTACCACATCATAAAAGGTCCATTTTTCTATGACAAAAATTAACCAAGATATTTAAATTCAAAATTTCAATAGTTTTCTCTCTCCTTACGGGATTGATTAATAGATTAATTACAGAAATTCGAGGTTGAAATTGGGTTCCAAAGTCCCTTTTATGCCGAAAAGTAAGGCTCCTGGTTGTAAACGAGTAGTGTTTCTGGTAACGACTGCATTTTCCGGTAAAATAAGATTTTAATAATATCGTACCATTTTTTCGTAAATAATAATAATATCAGATTATCAGATAACATAGTAAATGTAATCGGATATCAACCACAAATTACTCTAATTAATCTATTAACCATCTCTACAGAGAAAGAAAAAAAATCTTAATTATATTTTGCAAATGTTGAATATAAATATCTCAATCAATTTTTGCCACTCAGAAGTGAAACTATTTGTTTTATGAACTGTATGTATTATGTTAAAAAGTATTCGCCTTAAATAAATTGTTAAGTTTATTAGCAAAATAAATTCCTCAGAGTGTTTACAAATTTCTTAGTGTATTAATAAATTAAATATAGAGGAAAAAGTAAAAATTAATATACTGGAAACATTTTAAGAATCAACAGAATATTTTGTGATTTCTTTTTGGGTATATGATAGAGAAAAAAAATATCAATATATTGTTACAAACATCAAAGCTGGGTTCGGGGACTGAATCGACTTGGTATTCTTTGGTTACTTGGATGTAAGACAGAAAGAAAACAATAATTTATTGGCAATCAGTTGGAAAGTACAATGTCAGAAAGGCATCAAGATTAAGGTATTGCACACTTGTACCAAGCTAACAAAATCATCGCGGAACAATAACTCGAGCACAATGCAGTGGGTTCAAACAAAACGAAAGCACCGGTAAAACACAACACACTGTGCGTACTCTTTACACTGAGAAATCTACTTAACGACTCTCCTCGTTTGGGACTCAGCCTGCCTTATATAGGCCCGAAGAAACTGCTGGAATATTCCAGAAACCGGAACCGGAAGTTGTCACGTATCGTCACACTTCTCAATATTTGGCAACAAACTTGGCGACAAAAATAGGTTGCCAAAACTTGGCGAGATACCTATAGAGTCCCATGTTAAATTTAAAGTTCACTAACAAATTCGTAACAATATATTTTTTATACCAATATATACCAAAATATATTTTCTCACTATATTTGATGGTAGGGGTGCGGACCAGTCTTTTGCCACGGGCGTCAATGTACCTAGTTATAGCCCTGATTACGGGATGCAAACAAAAACAAATCAAATAATAAAGAAATTATTGTTCACTCCGGAAAAAAACGAAACATCAAAAACTTCCAATTTAAGTTATTTCAGGTGCATAACAAGTTTTCCTCATGACACACAAAACAAACGTTAATGTATGTTAAAAAAATAAATTACTCAACTTATTTATTAAAAAAATGAAGCTATTAGATGAGTGATTTGTAATGAAAAATATTTTTTGATTACAATGTCAAAAAAAAAAAAAAAAAAGCACCGAAAAATATATTCCTGATAGAAAATGGACAGAATAAAAAAATAAGGTTAATTTAATTCAAAAATCGAAAAACTTCCCATGATCATTCATTTGAAAAGCTGATCAACTTAAAAAAAAACGAAAAGAAATTTTTTTTTTTTTTTTTATAAAAAAAGATATGTTCGAAATATTCTTTCTATCGTACAAAAATAGAAAAATGTGATTATAGAAGAACAAAATGAAATTCATTGAGTACTTTTTTTCGTTAAAAGATTTTCAGTTTCATTTTTTTTTCGGATTCCGTTTTATAAATGTATCTATTTAATGTTTGTGATTCATTGCATTTTCAATTTCGAACTTTTTTGCTTTTTCTCGTAAAATACTTTTTTTCTGTATCCTGCCTTTCATAATAAAAGGGCGAAGGTTATTCACCACTTCCATGTGAGTTCGATAAATAATTTAATATCTTCAGTGATTAGAAGTTGATTTTTTTTTATGAGTTTTACTTAAACACCGATAAAGTTCTATATATTTCGAACATTTCGAAACTAATATAAGTTCTTTTATAGAGGAATCAATAAAAATATGTTGACATATCACTTGAATGTGAATTTGATAACTAATTTAATATCTTCGATTAAGAATTGATTATTTTCCGAGTTTATCTTAAACAATTATAATGTTCCACATATTTCATACGCTTCGAAATTAATATAAGCTATTTGATAGAAAATTTAGCAAGAATAAGCCTAAATATCAATGAGAGTTTGATAAATAATTTAATATCCTCAGGAGTTAGTGATTGATTTTTTTTAAAAATCGATCCCCAACCCCTTAAAAAGTTAAATTAATTTTCTAAATTTATATTTAGAATTAAATTTAACAATTTTAATTTAGGTATTCATTTTTTTTTTATGAAAATTCAACTTAAAGTAAAAAGCATTCCCCTTAAATAAACCGTTCATTTTATTAGCAAAAGAAATTCCTCAGAGTGTTTAAAAATATTTTAGTGTAGTAATAAGTTAAAAATAGGAGAAAAAATTAAAAATTAATATACTGGAAACATTTTAAGTATCAACAAAATATTTTGGGATTTCATTTTGGGTATATGGTAGAGAAAAAAAAATCAATATATATTTTATACACCAGTAGGTACCAAAATATATTTTCTCACTATATTTGGTGGTAGGGGCGCAGACCAGTTTTTTTCCACAGCCGTCAAAATACCTAGTTATGGCTCTGATTACGGGATGCGAACAAAAACAAATCAAATAATAAAGAAATTATTGTTCACTCCGGAAACAAAACGAAACATCAAAAACTTCCAATTTAAGTTATTTCAGGCACATAACAAGTTTTCCTCATGACACACAAAACAAACGTTAATGTATGTTAAAAAAATAAATTACTCAACTTATTTATTGAAAAAATGAAGCTATTAGATGAGTGATTTGTAATGAAAAATATCTTTTGATTACAATGTCAAAAAGAAAAAAAGCACCGAAAAATATATTCCTGATAGAAAATGGACAGAATAAAAAAATAAGGTTAATTTAATTCAAAAATCGAAAAACTTCCCATGATCATTCATTTGAAAAGCTGCTCAAAATAAAAAAAAAAAACGAAAAGAAATCTTTGTTTTTTTTATTAAAAAAAAGATATATACGAAATATTCTTTCTATCGTACAAAAATAGAAAAATGTGATTATAGAAGAACAAAATGAAATTCATTGAGTACTTTTTTTCGTTAAAAGATTTTCAGTTTCATTTTTTTTCGGAATCCGTTTTATAAATGTATCTATTTAATGTTTGTGATTCGTTGCATTTTCAATTTCGAACTTTCTTGCTTTTTCTCGTAAAAGACTCTTTTTTTTTCTGTATTATGCCTTTCATAATAAAAGGGCGAAGGTTATTCACCACTTCCATGTGAGTTCGATAAATAATTTAATATCTTCAGTGATTAGAAGTTGATTTTTTTATGAGTTTTACTTAAACACCGATAAAGTTCTATATATTTCGAACATTTCGAAACTAATATAAGTTCTGTTATAGAGGAATCAATAAAAATATGTCGACACATCACTTGAATGGGAATTTGATAACTAATTTAATATCTTCGATTAAGAATTGATTATTTTCCGAGTTTACCTTAAACAATTATAATGTTCCACATATTTCATACGCTTCGAAACTAATATAAGTTATTTGATAGAAAATTTAGCAAGAATAAGCCTAAATATCAATGAGAGTTTGATAAATAATTTAATATCATCAGGGATTAGTGATTGACTTAAAAAAATCAATTCCTAACCCCTTAAAAAGTTAAATTTAATTCTAAATTTATATTTAGAATTGAATTTAACAATTTTAATTTAGGTATTCATTTTTTTTATGAAAATTCAACTTAAAGTAAAAAGTATTCCCCTTAAATAAACCGTTCAGTTTATTAGCAAAAGAAATTCCTCAGAGTGTTTAAAAATATTTTAGTGTAGTAATAAGTTAAAAATAGGAGAAAAAATTAAAAATTAATATACTTGAAACATTTTAAATATCAACAAAATATTTTGGGATTTCATTTTGGGTATATGGTAGAGAAAAAAAATCAATATATATTTTATATACCAGTAGGTACCAAAATATATTTTCTCACTATATTTGGTGGTAGGGGCGCAGACCAGTTTTTTTCCACAGCCGTCAAAATACCTAGTTATGGCTCTTATTACGGGATGCGAACAAAAACAAATCAAATAATAAAGAAATTATTGCTTGCTCCTGAAACAAAACGAAACATCAAAAACTTCCAATTTAAGTTATTTCAGGAGCATAAAAAGTTTTCCTCATGACATAGAAAACAAACGTTAATGTATGTTAAAAAAATAAATTACTCATCTTATTTATTGAAAAAATGAAGCTATTAGATGAGCTATTTGTAATGGAAAATATCTTTTGATTACAATGTCAAAAAGAAAAAAAGCACCGAAAAATATATTCCTGATAGAAAATGGACGGAATAAAAAAATAAGGTTAATTTAATTCAAAAATCGAAAAACTTCCCATGATCATTCATTTGAAAAGCTGATCAACTTAAAAAAAAACGAAAAGAAATTTTTTTTTTTTTTTTTTTTTTTTATAAAAAAAGATATGTTCGAAATATTCTTTCTATCGTACAAAAATAGAAAAATGTGATTATAGAAGAACAAAATGAAATTCATTGAGTACTTTTTTTTCGTTAAAAGATTTTCAGTTTCATTTTTTTTTTTTTTTTTTGGAATCCTTTTTATAAATGTATCTATTTAATGTTTGTGATTCGTTGCATTTTCAATTTCGAACTTTCTTGCTTTTTCTCGTAAAAGACTTTTTTTCTGTATCCTGCCTTTCATAATAAAAGGGCGAAGGTTATTCACCACTTCCATGTGAGTTCGATAAATAATTTAATATCTTCAGTGATTAGAAGTTGATTTTTTTATGAGTTTTACTTAAACACCGATAAAATTCTATATATTTCAAACATTTCGAAACTAATATAAGTTCTCTTATAGAGGAATCAATAAAAATATGTCGACATAACACTTGAATGTGAATTTGATAACTAATTTAATATCTTCGATTAAGAATTGATTATTTTCCGAGTTTACCTTAAAAAATTACAATGTTCCACATATTTCATACGCTTCGAAACTAATATAAGTTATTTGATAGAAAATTTAGCAAGAATAAGCCTAAATATCAATGAGAGTTTGATAAATAATTTAATATCATCAGGGGTTAGTGATTGACTTTTAAAAAAAATCAATTCCTAACCCCTTAAAAAGTTAAATTTAATTCTAAATTTATATTTAGAATTGAATTTAACAATTTTAATTTAGGTATTCATTTTTTATGAAAATTCAACTTAAAGTAAAAAGCATTCCCCTTAAATAAACCGTTCAGTTTATTAGCAAAATAAATTCCTCAGAGTGTTTAAAAATATGTTAGTGTAGTAATAAGTTAAAAATAGTAGAAAAAATTAAAAATTAATATACTGGAAACATTTTAAGTATCAACAAAATATTTTGGGATTTCATTTTGGGTATATGGTAGAGAAAAAAAAATCAATATATATTTTATACACCAGTAGGTACCAAAATATATTTTCTCACTATATTTGGTGGTAGGGGCGCAGACCAGTTTTTTTCCACGGCCGTCAAAATTCCTAGTTATGGCTCTGATTACGGATGCGAACAAAAACAAATCAAATAATAAAGAAATTATTGTTCACTCCGGAAACAAAACGAAACATCATAAACTTCTTCCAATTTAAGTTATTTCAGGCGCATAACAAGTTTTCCTCATGACATAAAAAAACAAACGTTAATGTATGTTAAAAAAATAAATTATTTCATCTTATTTATTAAAAAAATGAAGCTATTAGATGAGTGATTTGTAATGAAAAATATCTTTTGATTACAATGTCAAAAAAAAAGCACCGAAAAATATATTCCTGATAGAAAATGGACGGAATAAAAAAATAAGGTTAATTTAATTCAAAAATCGAAAAACTTCCCATGATCATTCATTTGAAAAACTGCTCAACATAAAAAAAAACGAAAAGAAATCTTTTTTTTTTTTATAAAAAAAGATATATATACGAAATATTCTTTCTATCGTACAAAAATAGAAAAATGTGATTATAGAAGAACAAAATGAAATTCATTGAGTACTTTTTTTCGTTAAAAGATTTTCAGTTTCATTTTTTTTTCGGAATCCGTTTTATAAATGTATCTATTTAATGTTTGTGATTCGTTGCATTTTCAATTTCGAACTTTCTTGCTTTTTCTCGTAAAAGACTTTTTTTTTCTGTATCCTGCCTTTCATAATAAAAGGGTGAAGGTTATTCACCACTTCCATGTGAGTTCGATAAATAATTTAATATCTTCAGTGATTAGAAGTTGATTTTTTTATGAGTTTTACTTAAACACCGATAAAGTTCTACATATTTCGAACATTTCGAAACTAATATAAGTTCTGTTATAGAGGAATCAATAAAAATATGTCGACACATCACTTGAATGGGAATTTGATAACTAATTTAATATCTTCGATTAAGAATTGATTATTTTCCGAGTTTACCTTAAACAATTATAATGTTCCACATATTTCATACGCTTCGAAACTAATATAAGTTATTTGATAGAAAATTTAGCAAGAATAAGCCTAAATATCAATGAGAGTTTGATAAATAATTTAATATCATCAGGGATTAGTGATTGACTTAAAAAAATCAATTCCTAACCCCTTAAAAAGTTAAATTTAATTCTAAATTTATATTTAGAATTGAATTTAACAATTTTAATTTAGGTATTCATTTTTTATGAAAATTCAACTTAAAGTAAAAAGTATTCCCCTTAAATAAACCGTTCAGTTTATTAGCAAAAGAAATTCCTCAGAGTGTTTAAAAATATTTTAGTGTAGTAATAAGTTAAAAATAGGAGAAAAAATTAAAAATTAATATACTGGAAAACATTTTAAGTATCAACAAAATATTTTGTGATTTCATTTTGGGTATATGGTAGAGAAAAAAAATCAATATATATTTTATATACCAGTAGGTACCAAAATATATTTTCTCACTATGTATGGTGGTAGGGGCGCAGACCAGTTTTTTTCCACGGCCGTCAAAATTCCTAGTTATGGCTCTGATTACGGGATGCGAACAAAAACAAATCAAATAATAAAGAAATTATTGTTCACTCCGGAAACAAAACGAAACATCATAAACTTCTTCCAATTTAAGTTATTTCAGGCGCATAACAAGTTTTCCTCATGACATAAAAAAACAAACGTTAATGTATGTTAAAAAAAATAAATTATTTATCTTATTTATTAAAAAAATGAAGCTATTAGATGAGTGATTTGTAATGAAAAATATCTTTTGATTACAATGTCAAAAAAAAAAGCACCGAAAAATATATTCCTGATAGAAAATGGACGGAATAAAAAAATAAGGTTAATTTAATTCAAAAATCGAAAAACTTCCCATGATCATTCATTTGAAAAGCTAATCAACTTAAAAAAAAAAAAAACGAAAAGAAATTTTTTTTTTTTTAATAAAAAAGATATGTTTGAAATATTCTTTCTATCGTACAAAAATAGAAAAATGTGATTATAGAAGAACAAAATGAAATTCATTGAGTACTTTTTTTCGTTAAAAGATTTTCAGTTTCATTTTTTTTTCGGATTCCGTTTTATAAATGTATCTATTTAATGTTTGTGATTCATTGCATTTTCAATTTCGAACTTTCTTGCTTTTTCTCGTAAAAGACTTTTTTTCTGTATCCTTCCTTTCTTTCATAATAAAAGGGCGAAGGTTATTCACCACTTCCATGTGAGTTCGATAAATAATTTAATATCTTCAGTGATTAGAAGTTGATTTTTTTATGAGTTTTACTTAAACACCGATAAAATTCTATATATTTCAAACATTTCGAAACTAATATAAGTTCTCTTATAGAGGAATCAATAAAAATATGTCGACATAACACTTGAATGTGAATTTGATAACTAATTTAATATCTTCGATTAAGAATTGATTATTTTCCGAGTTTACCTTAAAAAAATTACAATGTTCCACATATTTCATACGCTTCGAAACTAATATAAGTTATTTGATAGAAAATTTAGCAAGAATAAGCCTAAATATCAATGAGAGTTTGATAAATAATTTAATATCATCAGGGGTTAGTGATTGACTTTTAAAAAAAATCAATTCCTAACCCCTTAAAAAGTTAAATTTAATTCTAAATTTATATTTAGAATTGAATTTAACAATTTTAATTTAGGTATTCATTTTTTATGAAAATTCAACTTAAAGTAAAAAGTATTCCCCTTAAATAAACCGTTCAGTTTATTAGCAAAAGAAATTCCTCAGAGTGTTTAAAAATATTTTAGTGTAGTAATAAGTTAAAAATAGAAGAAAAAATTAAAAATTAATATACTGGAAACATTTTAAGTATCAACAAAATATTTTGGGATTTCATTTTGGGTATATGGTAGAGAAAAAAAAATCAATATATATTTTATACACCAGTAGGTACCAAAATATATTTTCTCACTATATTTGGTGGTAGGGGCGCAGACCAGTTTTTTCCACGGCCGTCAAAATACCTAGTTATGGCTCTGATTACGGGATGCGAACAAAAACAAAACAAATAATAAAGAAATTATTGTTCACTCCGGAAACAAAACGAAACATCAAAAACTTCCAATTTAAGTTATTTCAGGCACATAACAAGTTTTCCTCATGACATACAAAACAAACGTTAATGTATGTTAAAAAAATAAATTACTCAACTTATTTATTGAAAAAATGAAGCTATTAGATGAGTGATTTGTAATGAAAAATATTTTTTGATTACAATGTCAAAAAGAAAAAAAGCACCGAAAAATATATTCCTGATAGAAAATGGACAGAATAAAAAAAATAAGGTTAATTTAATTCAAAAATCGAAAAACTTCCCATGATCATTCATTTGAAAAGCTGCTCAAAATAAAAAAAAAACGAAAAGAAATCTTTGTTTTTTTTTATTAAAAAAAAGATATATACGAAATATTCTTTCTATCGTACAAAAATAGAAAAATGTGATTATAGAAGAACAAAATGAAATTCATTGAGTACTTTTTTTCGTTAAAAGATTTTCAGTTTCATTTTTTTTTTCGGAATCCGTTTTATAAATGTATCTATTTAATGTTTGTGATTCGTTGCATTTTCAATTTCGAACTTTCTTGCTTTTTCTCGTAAAAGACTCTTTTTTTTTCTGTATTCTGCCTTTCATAATAAAAGGGCGAAGGTTATTCACCACTTCCATGTGAGTTCGATAAATAATTTAATATCTTCAGTGATTAGAAGTTGATTTTTTTATGAGTTTTACTTAAACACCGATAAAGTTCTATATATTTCGAACATTTCGAAACTAATATAAGTTCTCTTATAGAGGAATCAATGAAAATATATCGACACATCACTTGAATGTGAATTTGATAACTAATTTAATATCTTCGATTAAGAATTGATTATTTTCAGAGTTTACCTTAAACAATGAGGAATTTGAACATGTGGGGGATTAGAACAACTTAATATTTTTCTAATAATTATAGACTCATAGATTGCACAACTCTTCTCAAAAATGTAAAAAAACAGGGTACATTATTTTAAAAATTAATTTTAAAGTTAAGAGAAAATCCCGTGACATCAAAATATTCCGTGATTGGTTGTGACATCATAGTTTATGATATCCAAAATTTTCTTATTGCTTGTAAGCTCGCACTATTTTCTGATTTTGTTTTTGCAAATTTTTGAAATTTTCTAGCTAGCAAAATTTATTTTTATTTAAACCTGAAAGTTTATTTTGTGTTCGCCACAGCAGACATTATCTCAAAAATGGAAGATGATATTTTTTTGTTTATTTTACAGAGATCCCAATGTCTATACAGACATGGAAAAATAACAGAAATTAAAAAATATTTGAAAAAACATCTTGTCAAATTAAGGGTTAAAGTAAATGAGGAATTTGCACATGTGGGGAATTCGAACATCTTAGTATTTTTCTGGTAATTCCAGACTGGCAAATTCCAAAAATGTTCTCAAAAATGTAAAAAACTGGGTCCATCATTTTAAAAATTAATTTTAAAGCTAAGCGAAAATCACGTGACATCAAAACGCACCGTGATTGGTTGTGATGTTATCGTTCACGTTATCCAATATTTTCTTACTGCTTCTAAGCGTGCATTATTTTCCGATTTTGTTTTTGTAAATTCTTGGAATTTTCTAACTATCATAATTTTTTTTATTTAAACCTGAAGGTTTATTTTATCGATCTCGATAGCTTAATTATCTCAATTTGTTATAAATGTCTTTTCTACATGGATTTACCAAAGTCGGACAATCTCTCGAAAAGTGACAGCATGTCAATGTTTCGTTTTTGAAAAAAACCCCCGGATTTTATGGGAGCAGAAATACGGGGAATTAAAACCCAAAGGTATGTAAAATCATTTATATATTTATCCAATTTTACTTAACATGTATTAATATTTTATTCATGTTAATCACACCTCTTCTGTTTCTAGACACAGACAAATCAAATAAATATACATATATTATATACACATATTTGTAGTAGCATCACTTTTTATAAATAGAGATGGATGTAATATTAAAATAAAAATTAGAGGAGGTATTTATACTTAATTTTGTTAGAAGTTATTTTGATCTGATTAAAACAAAAATTATCTGATAATTATTGTAATATTGAAGTTTGAAATGTATTAAAAATCATTCTTGGATTAAAACATCAAAATTATGTATTTAAACCACCATTATGGTTTTAACACTTATTAACATTCCTAGATGTTTACTTTTTTGTGTGTAAAATACCAATTATTTCATATTTACATTCAAAATAACACAATTTTAAAATCTTTTAATATTAATATTAAATAAAAAATGTATACAATTTCTGAAATTAAATTTACATTTTTTAATCACTATTAAGTATTTTAAATCTAAAAATTTGATTTAATTCTTAAGTATTTTAAATTTGATGAAAAGAAATTTAAAATCTTTAAAAGGCTTTACTTTATTATTTATATTTATTTAAAATAGCAATACAATTTTATTGCCTTTAATATTAATGTTAAATTTAAAAATGTATAAAGTTTCTGAAATTAAATCTAATTTTTAAAGTAATATCATTATTAAGTATTTTAAAAATATTATACTTTTTTCAAATTAGTCACCAATTTAATTTAAAAATATCACTGGGAATTGTTGCACTTAAGAGCGTATGCATCTCTGAAGAAAATATTTATAATACTTTGAAAATACATAACCTTCCCCTCCCCTGAGTTATTTATTAGATAATTATATGCTTTAGATATTTATATGTTTTACGGTATTTATATGCTTTATCAAATATTTATTGTACTTAAACTCTGTGATAATACTCAAAAATTAGCAGTTTTAAAAGTTAAATAGCACTGGTTAATCAACAGTCCTTTTAAAGATATAAATGTATTTTTATATACTTTAATTGTTCTAAATTAGTAATAATTAAACAAAAGCAAGTATTTAATTACCGAAAAATGGTGTTCACAAACGCATAGAGATGATTTATATGATAATTTGGCGTTTGATTTCTCATTCCTTTTCATCGCATTTGTACAGATTTTACGTGTATTTGGATCTTTGGAACGCTGAAAAATATCTTCTCATTGCAATAGTTGTATTTTTACAGAGTGGCACAATACAATATTTAGAATATGATTTTAAGAATGAACTTTTTTATGAGTTGTACTTAATCACCATTAAAGTTCTACATATTTCAAACATTTCGAAATTAATATAATTCCTTTCATAGAGGACTCAATAATAAATCTAAATACCACTTGAATGTGAGTTTGATAACTAATTTAATATCTTTGATTAGGAATTAATTATTTTCTGAGTTTTCCTTAAACAATTATAAAGTTCCACATATTTTGTACGCTTCAAAACTAATATAAGTTCTTACTAAATTTTCTAAAAAGAAAATTTAATAAGAATAAGTTTATATACCAATATGAATTTGATAAATAATTCAATATCCTCAGTGATTTAAAGTTTATTTTTTTAATGAATTCTCCTTAAACACCAATAAAATTTCGCATATTTCAAAAGCGTCGAATGTAATTTCTCTAAGAAGTTTCAAGTAGAATGAGTGCATATATGATTTTAATGGGAGTTTGATAATAAACTTAATATCATCAATGATTAAAACTGTTATTTTTCTTTAGTTTGTCTTAAACACTGATAAAGTTCCACACATTTCAAACAGCTCGAAACTAATATAACTTCATTTACAGAGGTTCCTTTACAGAGGAATCCTCCAGAAAGTAACTTATATTAGTTCGTTTATAGAGGGTTCCCTTAGAAGTTTCTTTATAGAGGGATAACAGGAATATCAGGAGTCTATATACCATTTAATTGTGAGTTTGATAACTAAATTAATATTATGGATTTGGAATGGATTTTTTATGAGTTTTACTTAAACACCATTAAAGTTCTACATATTTCAAACATTTCGAAAGTAATAAGTTCCTTTTATAGAGGATTCATTGATTAATCTATATACCATTTTAATGTGAGTTTGATAACTAATTTAATATTTTTCATTAGGAATTAATTATTTTCCGAGTTTTCCTCAGACAATTATAAACTTCCACATATTTCGTAAGCTTCAAAGGTAATATAAGTTCTAAATTACTAAATTTTCTTTTTAGAAAATTTAGTAAGAATAAGTTTAAATACCAATGTGAGTTTGATAAATAATTTAATATCCTCAGTGATTTAGACTTTATTTTTTAATGAATTCTTCTTAAACATCAATAAAATTTCGCATATTTCAAAAGCGTCGAATGTAATTTCTCTAAGAAGCTTCAAGTAGAATGAGTGTATATATGACTTTAATGGGAGTTTTATTATTAACTTAATAACATCAATGATTAAAACTGTTATTTTTGTATAACTAATTTAATATCCTTGGTTAGGAATTAATTATTTTCTGAGTTTTCCTCAAACAATTACAAAGTTCCACATATTCTGTACGCTTCAAAGCTAATATAAGTTACATTTTAGAAAATTTAGTAAGAAGTCTGTATACCATTGTGAGTTAGATAAATATTTTAATATCCTCAGTGATTTAGAGTTTATTTTTTTAATGAATTCTCCTAAAACACCACCAATATTTCGCATATTTCACACGCGAAGAATGTAATTTTTCTAAGAAGCTTTAAGTAGAATAAGTTTATATATGTCTTTAAAGGGAGTTTGATAATTAACTTAATATTCTCAATGATTATGAATTGTTATTTTTTAAAGTTTTTATTAAACACTGATAAAGTTCCACAAATTTCGAACAGCTCGAAACTAATATAACTTCATTTACAGAGGTACCTCTATAGAGAAATCCTCCAGAAAGGAACTTTTATTAGTTTTTTTTATATAGGATTCCCCTAGAAGTTTCTTTTAAGAATAAGTTAAGGGTTCGATAAGAATAAGTCTATATACAACTTCAGTTGTGAGTTTGATAAATAAATTAATATTCTTGATTAGGAATAAACTTTTTTATGAGTGTTACTTAAACACCATTAAAGTTCTACATATTTCAAACATTTCGAAAGTAATATAATTCCTTTTATAGAGGATTCAATAATAAATCTAAATACCACTTTAATGTGAGTTTGATAACTAATTTTATATCCTTGATCAGGAATTAATTATAAACTGAGTTTTCCTCAAAAAATTATAAAGTTCCACATATTTTGTACGCTTCAAATCTAATATAAGTTCTTACTAAATTTTCTGTTCAGAAAATTTAGTAAGAATAAGTTTATATACCAATGTGAGTTTGATAAATAATTTAATATCCTCAGTGATTTAGAGTTTATTTTTTTAATGAATTCTTCTTAGACACCAGTAAAATTTCGCATATTTCAAAAGCGTCGAATGTAATTTCTCTAAGAAGCTTCAAGTAGAATGAGTGTATATATAACTTTAATGGGAGTTTTATTATTAACTTAATATCATCAATGATTAAAACTGTTATTTTTGTATAACTAATTTAATATCCTTGGTTAGGAATTAATTATTATCTGAGTTTTCCTCAAATAATCATAAAGTTCCACATATTTTATACTCTTCAAAGCTAATATAAATTTATTTTTTAGAAAATTTAGTAAATAGAAGTCTATATACCAATGTGAGTTTGATAAATAATTTAATATCGTCAGTGATTTAGAGGTGGTTTTTTTAATGAATTCTCCTTAAACACCAATAAAATTTCGTATTTTTCACACGCGTCGAATTTAAATTCTCTAAGAAGCTTCAAGTAGAATAAGTCTCTATGCGACTCTAATGGGAGTTTGATAATTAACTTAATATCTTCAATGATTAGGAATTGTTATTTTTAAAGTTTTTCTTAAACACTGATAAAGTTCTAAGCATTTCAAACAGTTTGGAACTAATATAACGTTATTTACAGAGGTTTCTTAATAGAGGAATCCTCTAGAAAGGAACTTATATTAGTTATTTTATAGAGAGTTCCCCTAAAAACTCCTTTATAGAGGATTCGACAAGAATATGTCTATATACCAATTAAATGTGAGTTTGATAACTAAATCAATATTCACTATTAGGAACGGAGTTTTATGAGTTTTACTTAAAGACCGATAAAGTTCTACATATTTCAGTCGTTTCGAAATTAATATAAGTTCCTTTCTTAGAGAATTTTTTAGGGAATTAAAAATAAATCTAAATATCACTTAAATATGAGTTTGGTAACTAATTTAATATCCTTGACTAGGAATTGATTATTTTTTAAGTTTTTCTCAAAAAAATATAAAGTGCCATATATTTTGTAGTCTTCAATACTAATATAAGTTATTTTATAGAAAACTTAGCAAGAATAACACCATAAACCAATGGGAGTCTGATAAATAACTTAATATCCTCAGTGATTTGGATTTTTTGAATAAATTCTCCTTAAACACCAATAAAATTTAGCATATTTCAAATTTAATTTAAGAGGCTTTAAGTATAATAAGCCTATGCATGACTTTAATAGAAGTTTGATAATTATTTTAATATCCACAATGATTAAGAATTGTTATTTCTTAAAGTTTTTTTTAAGCAATGATAAAGTTCCACAGATTCCAAAAATATAATAATATTTTTGGAACATATATTAGTTCCTTTATAGAGGGTTCAATAAGAATATGTCTATATGCCACTTTAATTTGAGTTTGATAACTAATTTAATATCTTTGAATAGGAATTGTTTTTTTATGAGTTTTACTTAAACATCGATAAAGTTTCATATAAATCAAACTCTTCAAAACTAATATAAGTTCTTTCCTAGAGAATTCAATAAGAAGAAGTCTATATAATAAGTCGATAAATAGTTTAAGATCTCCAATGATTTTAAATTGATTATTTTTTATGAATTCTCCTTAAACAATTATAAAGTTCCACATATTTGTATAATGCCAAGACTAATGTAATTCCTTTTACAGAGGCTTCAACAAAAATAATTCACTTCAATGGAAGTTTGATAAATACTTTAATATCCTCAGTGATTAGGAGTATATAGTTCAGAGAGTTTTCCTTATGCCTGTATAAAGATAGTTGTGTCTCAAGCAAGTTGAAACTAATATAGGTTAATTTATAACGAGATCAATAAGAGTAAGTCTATATAGGTTATTAGAGAATTCGACAAACAAATTCAAACAGATGATAAGAAGCAGTAAGAGGATAGAACATTACCTTAGAACCGGAGTTTACAAATCCCATCTAGTCATTGAAAATAGCAAAAATAGTTACGAAGGGTGTAATGTAGATTGGAACATAAAAAGCCAATTAGGAGTAGAAAACATTTATTTGAAATAAAACTGGATTACTGACAATGCCTCACAGTACATTATACAGTCTAGGTTACTATACAGTTACTTTTATCATACATCGTATTTAATGTATAACTTAATTTGTTTCTCATGCCTATTGTTAAATGCACTATATTGCGAATGATGACTGGTCCCTTGCGATTTTAGACATCCTGTTGAATATCTAGAAAAATACACGAGGAATTACCCTGAAAACTCAGGTGTGTAAACAGGATGGTAGACGTCATGTATTTCAGCTAAGAATTTTTCCCGAAGTCCCATAGTATACCGTCTACAAATTGAAGAAAAACTAATATGTTTTGGATAACCTTATAAAAAGTAATGTATGAAAAGCGTTGAAACTTTATCACATGATTATGATGCTTCTTGTAATAATCTGTGTCCATTGTTATGAGGATAGCACGTACACTCGTTGAGAAATTAAGGTTTTTATAAAAACAATCCCAAATTTCTCCAAGTGTTTTAATTATAATTTGCAGAGTTCTCAATATCAAAGAACGCTATTTTCAGGACGCATGTCAAGCGGCTTTGTACACAATACCCTGCAATCGGATTATTGGCAATATAATGTATCTTCATGATCGGTGGGAGGACATCAACTTAGTAACAATACGTTGCGAGTTTAAAGAAGATATAATTTGTTATGTTATGAGTTTAGGAAATAATAAGGTCTCGAAAAGAGAATTTAAGAAAACCAGACAAAATAAATTGAGATTAGAGTGTTTGTCATGCGTTACAGTTTAAATTTTAAACTTTTTTGCCTTTTCATATACAACCAGCGGCTTGCCGCTCACCTAGGGTTTCAGGCGTAAGGTGTTTGATGCAAGTCCAGTTTCTTCGTCCAGCAGCTAAGGCTTAAATAATAGCTTGCAAATTTTTACTTTAGACATTACATTCCTTAAGCATACACGCAACAAACCATGAAATTATAAACTTCCTCAAACCTTCAATAACTTTAATACATAGGTATTAAATGTAATATGTGGTAAATATCTGGGCCGTGACAGTCATTTCTATGTTCTCTCAGTGACCATGAATAGCAAATATAAGATATAAAATAAATAGATAGTAAAAAGGGAAGATAATAGTGGAATCGTGAGTTCATGACATAAAAACTAGAGAGGAAGAAGTTGAGGGGTAGGAAAACACAATATTTTTGCTGACAGGTACATCCGTTCACGTCCAAGTCTCATGCTAGAATGAGTGGGTTTTGTTAGATTTATATACCGTCGGTAGGCAGAAAATTAAGGTAGTGAAAATTGTTCACTTACCTTTTATTGTAGATTCCGGTTTCGATCTCTTTGAGAAACTCCAGGAACTTGTTGTAAGCTAATAAGCATGTGATCCATGAAACTATTTAAATTATGATATATAAAAACATTTAATTACGAAACGAAAAAGTTACAAATTTACATCACATAAAAACGGCTACCAGCATGGGACGGAACAAAACTACATCTGAAAAAATAGAGAGAGAGGGATTAGAGAGTTTACAGATTTGGCGATAAATTGCCGCTTCACGGGGTTGCCTCTGAACTTCAACAATTTTCATCCAACACCCCCCCCCTGAATTGTTTAAGTTCGTAGTTGGGTTAGAGTTCTCAGTTTTTCAAATCGTGGTTTTGGTAAGGGCTTAGTCAGGAAATCCGCTAACATGTCTTCGCTCTTGCAGCATTCGATTTCAATAGTTCCTTTGTCTTGTAGGTCCTTGATGTAGTGACATCGGATGTCAATATGCTTTGTTCTGTTACTAATTCTTCCAAACTGTGCCATCTTAATACAGGATTGATTATCTTCAAAAATTTTTATCGGAGTTTTTTTGTGGTAGTCCGAGATCCTTGACAAGGTTGATTAGGTATTGTGTTTCTTGTCCGGCGTGTGACAGAGCGACATATTCAGCTTCGGCGGATGATAGTGCAATGTTAGATTTATATACCGTCGGTAGGCAGAAAATTAAGGTAGTGAAAATTGTTCACTTACCTTTTATTGTAGATTCCGGTTTCGATCTCTTTGAGAAACTCCAGGAAATTGTTGTAAGCTAATAAGCATGTGATCCATGAAACTATTTAAATTATGATATATAAAAACATTTAATTACGAAACGAAAAAGTTACAAATTTACATCACATAAAAACGGCTACCAGCATGGGACGGAACAAAACTACATCTGAAAAAATAGAGAGAGAGAGAGATTAGAGAGTTTACAGATTTGGTAATAAATTGCCGCTTCACGGGGTTGCCGCTGAACTTCAACAATTTTCATCCAACAGGTTTAAAGAATTTGAAGACTGAACCGGCCAAATCACAACCACTCACAATTGAAGATTTTGACCAATGAAAAGTTAACATATCTGACTTGAGCAGAGGGTATCAGCTTGAGCAGAGGGTGTAATGGCCATTTTACACAGATAATAGACTTTTTCTTACGTTTTTTAAAGAATTTTTTAATATATATCTTTGGTATTATAAATATTTTTTAAAAAGCCATGCACATAAAAAACCTTAGGCAATAACGGCCATAGGCTTCTTCTTTTTAGTAGTATCTGTGTAATTGACGGGATTAAGAATTGGAACATCGGTTTTAAAAGGAAGGACTCGGCGACCATACACCATTTCATTTTTTTAAAAAAGAATATTTTTTGGTATTTACAAATATTTTTTAAAAAGAGATACACATTAAAGATCTTAGGTAAGAACGGCCGTAGGACTCTCTTCTTTTTAGTAGTATCTGTGTAATTGATGGGATTAAGAATTGGAATACTGGTTTTAAAAGGAGGGACTAGGCGACCATACACCATTTCATTCTTTTTAAAAAACAATATTTTTTGGTATTTACAAATATTTTTTAAAAAGAGATACACATAAAATATCTTAGGCAAGAATGGCCACAGGCCTCTTCTTTTTAGTATTATCGGTGTAATTGACGTTATTTAGAATTGAAACATCGGTTTTAAAACGAGAGACTTGGCAACCATACACCATTTCCTTTAAAAAAAGAGAATATTTTTTGGTATTTACAAATATATTTTTAAAAAAGATGTACATCTAAAAAAAAATTTGGCAAGAATGGCTACAGGCTTCTTTTTTTTAGCAGTATCCGTGTAATTGACGGGATTAAGAATTGAAACATCGGTTTTGAAAGGAGGGACTCGGTGACCATACACCATTTCATTAAAAAAAGAATATTGTTTGGTATTTACAAATATTTTTTAAAAAGAGATACATATAAAATATCTTAGGCAAGAATGGCCACAGGCCTCTTCTTTTTAGTATTATCGGTGTAATTGACGTTATTAAGAATTAGAACATCGGTTTTAAAATGAGGGACTCGGCAACTATACACCATTTCATTTATCAAAGAGAATATTTTTTGATATTTACAAATATTTTTTACACAGAGAAACACATAAAAGATCTTAATCAAGAATGGCCACAGGCCTCTTCTTTTTAGTATTATCGGTGCAATTGACGTTATAAAGAACTGACACATCGTTTTAAAAGGAGGAACTCGGCAACCATACACTATTTCATTTATCAAAGAGAATATGTTTTGATATTTACAAATATTTTTTAAAAAGAGAAACACATAAAAGATCTTAGGCAAGAATGGCCACAAGTCTCTTCTTTTTAGTATTATCGGTGTAATTGACGTTATTAAGAATTAGAACACCGATTTTAAAAGGAGGGACTCGGCAACTATTCACCATTTCATTTAAAAAAAGAGAATATTTTTTGGTATTTACAACAAATATTTTTTAAAAAAGATACACATAAAAGATCTTAGGCAAGAATGGCCACAGGCCTCTCCTTTTTAGTATTATCGGTGTAATTGACGTTATTAAGAATTGAAACATCGGTTTTAAAAGGAGGGACTCGGCAACTATTCACCATTTCATTTAAAAAAAGAGAATATTTTTTGGTATTTACAACAAATATTTTTTAAAAAAGATGTACATCTAAAAAAATTTGGCAAGAACGGCTATAGGCCTCTTCTTTTTAGCAGTATCCATGTAATTGACGGGATTAAAAATTAGAACATCGGTTTTAAAAGGAGGGACACAGCGACCATACACCATTTCATGTTCAAAAGAAAGAGAAAAACACAAGCCAAACCGTTTTTGATATATAAAGGTCCAGTACAAAGTTAAATATATCATACTAATAACAAAGACAAAATGTAGAACAATGTTTTTCTTGCTTTTTCCTGTAAAAAATGCAATACTTGCCAGACTTCTAAAAAATTTTTCTCTCTCTCCTGAATTTCTTAATAAAAAATCGAAGGTTATTCACCACTTGAATGCGAGTTCAATAAATAATTTAATAACCTCAATGATTAGAAGTTGATTTTTTATGAGTTTTCCTTAAACACCCATAAAGTTCCACATATTATGAAAGTTTCGCAAATAAGAAAAGACGTATTATAGAAGGGTAGTCTATATAAATGGTGACAGTAATTTAATGAATTTTCTAAGCATTACTTAATTTGTTTCTCCTGTTGTCTCTCTAAAAGTAAAGTAACTAATTTAATCCAATATAAAAAATGTCTTTATTGATAACAAATTTTTTGCTTCAATATTTCAAATGATCTTTTGTTTGCATATGTAGCAATTTAAGAATAGTTTTTATAATTGTGAGGCTCCTTTTTAACTATTTAAAAGGTATGATCCGACAGTTGTTTTGTAGCAGGAAAAGTCTATAAATAAATTACTTTTCACTTTATGTGCTTTACTTTAAATATAAGTCCTTTGTTATCAAGTTCAATATGAATAAATCTATGTAACAAAATACAATTTGATGAATTTTATAACAGTTACTTGTTGTTTTTTTAATTTCTAAACTAAACCCAAAGTAAAGTGTGTTCCCTTTGATACTAAATAAGAATTAAAGAGATATTTTGCATTTAGTATGTTTATAATGGATCTATTTTCTTTATATATGCAGGCTTATAAAAAATGTATTTTTTTAATTTTTGCAGTATTTATTATGGCAATTTAAGCATCTAAAGCGAAATTTTCCGAAAAGAAAATAGACGAAAAAACAATTTGTAACTTAATTACTTTTGTACTTAGATATTTATATAACAACCCGTATTTAGAAGATTCAACAAGGATAACACTATATAATAAAAGATAAAAGCATATTAATGCATTTTTTGCATGTTACTTAGTTTGTTTCTTATGTCTAGATCAAGGTAAATAAATAATTTGGCTTAGCATAAAACATATTCTCATTGAAAGTACTCTTAACATCATATCTAAAATGAGGTTTTAATTAATAGGATATATGCGTAGTATAATTTTTAATGTAGTACAACTTTTAAATTTTATTCATTTAATGGGACAAAATACTATAAATCTTAATTTTGAAAATATTCAACTTTAACTGTGACCTGAATGTGGTCATTTTAAGCATTTGATGGGACAAAATACTTTAAATCTCAATTTTTAAAATATTCATCTTTAACTGTGACCTGAATGTGGTCATTTTAAGCATTTGATGGGACAAAATACTTTAAATCTCAATTTTTAAAATTTCATCTTTAACTGTGACCTGAATGTGGTCATTTTAAATATTTAATGGGACAAATTATTTTAAACCTCAATTTTAAAAATATTCATCTTTAACTTTGACCTGAATGTGGTCATTTTAAGCATTTAATGGGACAAATTACTTTAAATCTCAATTTTTAAAATATTCATCTTTAACTGTGACATGAATGTGTTCATAGCTAATACTGTTGCATAAACAATTTAGCACACGTAAATCTACATGAAAAACATTTTGTTGATAATATGAAAGATTTTCGTAAAAAATTAATAGTTTAAGAGCATTAGTTAAAAATGTTCTTAGCACACTATATTATATATAATTGTGTATACATTTTCACTGCTAATTAAACATCTATATAAAAATAAAACTGGGTATTGATTTACCTGTAACTATAATTTATACAAACTATAAGATTAAATAAAATTTATATAAACTAGTACTTAAAACCATACAATATTTCATAAATATCGTTTGTTGTTTCACTTTAGTAAACTCACTAGAACTCAAAATATTTTACATTTTGAAACAGTATGCCCTGTTTTAATGCAAACATGTTAACACATTGTATGCGGAACACGTACTAATACGTTTTTTGAAGATTAATACTTGAGCGCGGGTCACGTATTGGTACGTTTTCTGACGATTGATACATGAGCGCGGGTCAAGTACTAGTACGGGTTAGTGTAACATGGATTGTTTGTGAGCACAAAAATAACGGTACATACAGGAAAACGAAGCCGAATCTTCTTATCTACTACATAGATTCTGGAAAAATTTAGACAAATAAAAACTAGTTTTTACATCAGTCGATGCGGAACCACAGAACGGGAAAAAATTGAAGCTATATATTACTATATCTGTTTGATTTTTCATATTTACGATACTATTATAAATTTATCCACTAAAAAATATATTTCTTGTTTACAAAAATCGGATGGATGTTATTTATATATTTCTATTTATATATTTGCTTATACATATCAATACAAAATAAGAAAAGTTGGTTAAAATATTAAATAATTTTCGATCTATTGAGATTTAATTGAATAACTAAATTTAAGCTCAAAACGCCCGCTTCCTGTACAATTCCTCTGCGAAATGTACCTGCACACAATGTGTTAATAATAGACAATGTCCACAAATTCAATCGAAAGGAACAATGGAACATTTTATAGTTTTGTAGTCACCAATAGAATATTAAAAATCAAAATTAAAAAAAAATATGTGAATTTTAAAATAAAGGTGTATGATAAGTAGAAAAAAGGCTTAATGAATTTTTTTAATAAAATAAAATAATCTTTGAAGTATACGCCTAGGACAGGGGTTTCCAACTTGTGGCCTGGGAAAGATTTAATGTTTTATGAAACACACACACACACACACACTCTCTCTCTCTCACTTTTTTTTACGATAAAATTTATTAAAAATAAGTACAGAGCTCGTCTTGAAATTCGTTCTTGCTCTATCTTCTAAGATTAGAATTAACAGAGATGTGGATAGACATCCATTCATTGATGCTGATGAACATTAACAATGCTCCCTCTAATTTTTCCTTTTTTTGAATTTCACATAATTAATTTAAGTTCGCATTTAATTTTTTCTTCTTGCCATTTGTCTTGCAATTTAAATAACCTGACACCGTTCAGTGATCACCTTCGAAACTCAATTATTTGGGGTAATATAACTTTGTTCATTGATGCAGATGAACATTAACAATGTTCCCTCTGATTTTTACTATTTTTTAAATTCTACATAATTAATTTAAGTTCGCATTTAATTTTTTCTTGCCATTTCTCTTGCAATTTAAATAGGCTGACACCGTTCAGTGATCACCTTCGAAACTCAATTATTTGGGGTAATAAAACTTTGTTCATTGATGCAGATGAACATTAACAATGTTCCCTCTGATTTTTACTATTTTTTAAATTCTACATAATTAATTTAAGTTCGCATTTAATTTTTTCTTCTTGCCATTTGTCTTGCAATTTAAATAAGCTGACACCGTTCAGTGATCAGCTTCGAAACTCAATTATTTGGGGTAGGATGACTTTGTTTATTCATGCAGATGAACATTAACAATGCTCCCTCTAATTTTCATTTTTTTGAATTTCACATAATTAATTTAAGTTCACATTTAATTTTTTCTTCTTGCCATTTGTCTTGCAATTTAAATAAGCTGACATCGTTCAGTGATCACCTTCGAAACTAAATTATTTGGAGTAGGATGACTTTGTTCATTGATGCAGATGAACATTAACAATGCTCCCTCTAATTTTTCCTTTTTTTAAATTCTACATAATTAATTTAAGTTCGCATTTAATTTTTTCTTCTTGCCATTTGTCTTGCAATTTAAATAAGCTGACACCTTTCAGTGATCACCTTCGAAACTCAATTATTTGGGGTAGGATGACTTTGTTCATTGATGCAGATGAACATTCGCAATGCTCCCTCTAATTTTTCCTTTTTTGAATTTTACATAATTAATTTAAGTTCGCATTTAATTTTTTCTTCTTGCCATTTGTCTTGCAATTTAAATAAGCTGACACCGTTCAGTGATCAGCTTCGAAACTCAATTATTTGGGGTAGGATGACTTTGTTTATTCATGCAGATGAACATTAACAATGCTCCCTCTAATTTTTCCTTTTTTGAATTTTACATAATTAATTTAAGTTCGTTTTTAATTTTTTCTTCTTGTCATTTGTCTTGCAATTTAAATAAGCTGACACCGTTCAGTGATCACTTTCGAAACTCAATTATTTGGGGGTAGGATGACTTTGTTCATTGATGCAGATGAACATTCGCAATGCTCCCTCTAATTTTCATTTTTTTGAATTTCACATAATTAATTTAAGTTCACATTTAATTTTTTCTTCTTGCCATTTGTCTTGCAATTTAAATAAGCTGACATCGTTCAGTGATCACCTTCGAAACTCAATTATTTGGAGTAGGATGACTTTGTTCATTGATGCAGATGAACATTAACAATGCTCCCTCTAATTTTTCCTTTTTTTAAATTTTACATAATTAATTTAAGATCGCATTTAATTTTTCTTCTTGCCATTTGTCTTGCAATTTAAATAAGCTGACACCGTTCAGTTATCAATTTCGAAACTCAATTATTTGGGGTAGGATGACTTTGTTCATTGATGCAGATGAACATTAACAATGCTCCCTCTAATTTTTCCTTTTTTTTAATCTTACATAATTAATTTAAGTTCGCATTTAATTTTTTCTTCTTGCCATTTGTCTTGCAATTTAAATAAGCTGACACCGTTCAGTTATCAATTTCGAAACTCAACTATTTGGGGATAGGATGATTTTGTTCATTGATGCAGATGAACATTCGCAATGCTCCCTCTAATTTTCCTTTTTTTTAATCTTACATAATTAATTTAAGTTCGCATTTAATTTTTTCTTCTTGCCATTTGTCTTGCAATTTAAATAAGCTGACACCGTTCAGTTATCAATTTCGAAACTCAACTATTTGGGGATAGGATGATTTTGTTCATTGATGCAGATGAACATCCACAATACTCTCTCTAATTTTTCCTTTCTTTCAATTTTACATAATTAGTTTCAGTTCGTATTAAATTTTTTTTCTTCATTACCATTTGTCTTGCCATTTAAATAAGCTGACATCGTCCAGTGATCACCTTAAAAACTCAATTATTTGGGGTAGGATAACTTGTTGTTTATTTTTAATTTCACTCTTTTTATGCAATTGTAAAATAATCAGCGTTATAAGAATTTTTATTATTTTGCTTTAAAATTTTATGAAAGCTATTTTTCTATTTCGATTCCTTATACTTTCTCATGCTTATTCTAACATTTAAAACGTACATATAATTTCCAACCCCGAAATGCATTAAAAAAAAAAAAGTATTGCATTTTTCACCCAAATCTAGAATTTTGAAGGTCCCTTATCCCTTTAAAGTTCGTTTTTCCACCAAGTGTTTTGTAAATGAAAAGTTTGTAAATTAATCATTTCCCCAATTTATTATTAACTTTATTACTAAAAAATTTAATAATTAAGTAATTAATAAAAAATTGATGCTAAATGATTCAAAGTAAACGATTCTCTAGTTTAAAAAGCTTAGCAACCAACCTTTTAACACGTTACAAGAGGTTGAGATTTCCTATTTAATTCTCCCCACCGTTACAGTCTCTAAGCGGTTCTTTGTCAACACATAAATACAGATTAAATACTAAATGTAGAATCACGAACTGGAGCATTTAAGTAGAACGATACTCGTGTGGGTGAGGTGATACCATAGTAAAAATAAAGTACTACAGTATAGCATCTTATCGTTATTTAAGCTATACCCAATTCCATTTTTATAGCCGAAATATACAAGCAATCCATCTAAATTCGTCTAATAAATGTGCGAATTTTCGCATGCTGCGAAGTCGAAAACAGGGAAAAAAATTCCTCAGATTTATGGCGGCAGACATGTGTTGCTTGCATTAGATATTTATATTTACAATACTTTTACTCCTTCATTGCCGTTTCTTATTACTTTTTACTCCTTCCCTCCTCATTTTTTATTCAAGATTTTCATGACATTTCGTTTTATATCTCCATTACAGATTTTGTTAAAAAATTCAGTACCTCCAATGCAACATAAGATTCCTCAGCTTATTTTCGCTGGAGGATTTATTATTTTGTAGTTTCTTACTTTCTGCCAGTCATTTTGAGGTATTTTTTTCTGTGCTCTCGCGGTATTAAATAAGAAATGCTTTTAGATTTAGAGCGATGTCTTTTTTTTATTCCATTCTTCGCACAAAACTAGTTCTTCAACTTTTCTCAAATCAGAAACATTTTGGATTAATAATTGCAATTTTCTTAGTGCAATTATGCATTTTTGGGTGCTAAATACAAATATAAAAATAATAAATGTTTTAAAAATGATAATTTGTTAAATATAGAGGTTACATTTTCATTTTAATTGTTTCAATTTTATAATGCTCTGTTAAACCATGCGTTATCTGCAAAATTAGTACACCTTATTTCATAAATTTTAAAATTTCATCTTCCAGCCAGGATAATGATTATGCTAACAAGGCTTCTTAAAAATAGTATTATAGTTGACGTGCTTTTTAACGTGCTATATAATATGCACAGTGTGACTGAACGATAGCTCAATCGGTCTACTTTACCTGTCACCTATGACCTCCACGGGTTTACTTTATGCTAGCTATTTGTTATCTGTTATCTGTTTCAAATCTATAATACTTTGTTAAACCGTGCGTTTTTTTGCAAAATTAGTATACCTTATCTAATAAATTTTAAAACTTTGTCTTCCAGTCAGGATATTGCTTATGCTAACAAGGTTTCTTCAAAATAGTATTGATAGTTGAAGTGTTTTATAACATACGTGTTATATAATCTACACACACTGTGACTAGCAGTGCTGAACGATAGCTCAAAAATCAGTCTACTTTGATTGTTATCTATGACTTCCACGGGTTTACTTATACTAGCTATTTGTTATCGGTTATCTGTTTCAAATCTATAATGCTTTGTTAAACCATGCAATTTTTGCAAAATTAGTAAACATTATCTAATAAATTTTAAAACTTCATCTTCCAGCCAGGATATTGCTTATGCTAACAAAGTTTCTTCAAAATAGTATTGATAGTTGAAGTGTTTTATAACATACGTGTTATATAATCTACACACACTGTGACTAGCAGTGCTGAACGATAGCTCAAAAATCAGTCTACTTTGATTGTTATCTATGACCTCCACGGGTTTACTTTATACTAGCTGTTTGTTATCGGTTATCTGTTTCAAATCTATAACGCTTTGTTAAACCATGCGTTTTTTGCAAAATTAGTACACCTTATCTAATAAATTTTAAAACTTCATCTTCCAGTCAGGGTATTGCTTATGCTAACAAAGTTTCTGCAAAATAGTATTGATGATTGAAGTGTTATTTAACGTGTTATGTAATATACACAGTGTGACTGGTAGCGCTAAACGATAGCTCAAAAATCAGTCTACTTTGTCTGTCACCTATGACTTCCACGGGTTTACTTTATGCTAGCTATTTGTTATCGGTTATCTGTTACAAATCTATAATGCTTTGTGTTGGGGTAAATTTTGACTTATTTGCAGAGTGCCCAGCGTCATGTTATGCGTGTGGTGTGGATATACGTAGAGTCCAAAACACGGTTCAATTCATACATTAAACGTTTATTCGTTCAGCTCGAACGATAAAAATATAAACAAGGTATTAAAATCAAACTAAAGTAAGCAGTTTTCAACATAGTACGTTGTATTTCCTTACGACTGACTTACCAACATTTTTAGCAACACCAAACAATCATAGTAACAGACAAGGCTCAGGAGCTAACCTGGAAAGTGAATTTTTACCACGACTGACACAACATATTTGCATAGGAGGAAATGCGGTTAAGACCGAAATTACCAATATCGATATTTTTATCGATAAGTCTTTCCAACACTTTGTTAAACCATGCGGTTTTTGCAAAATCAGTACACCTTATCTAATAAATTTTAAAACTTCATCTTTCAGCCAGGATATTGCTTATACTAACAAGGCTTCTTCAAAATAGTATTGATGGTTGAAGTGTTATTTAACGTGTTATATAATATGCACAGTGTGACTGGCAGCGCTGAACGGTAGCTCAAAAATCAGTCTACTTCGCCTGTCCCCTATGACCTCCACGGTTCTACTTTATGCTAGCTATTTGTTATCTGTTATCTGTTTCAAATCTATAATGCTTTGTAAAACCATGCGCTTTTTGTAAAATTAGTACACCTTATCTAACAAATTTCAAAACTTCATCTTCCAGCCAGGATATTGCTTATGCTAACAAAGTTTCTTCAAAATAGTATTGATAGTTGATGTGTTATATAATATGCACAGTGTGACTGGCAGCGCTGAACGATAGCTCAAAAATCAGTCTACTTTGCCTGTCACCTATGACCTCCACGGGTTTAGTTTATGCTAGCTATATGCTATGAGTTAACTGTTTCAAATCTATAATGCTTTGTTAAACCATGCGTTTTTTGCAAAATTAGTACGCCTTATCTAATAAATTTTAAAACTTCATCTTCCAGTCAGGATATTTCTTATGCTAACAAGGTTTCTTTAAAACAGTATTGATAGTTGACGTGTTATATAACGTATAACGTTATATAATATACACGGTATGACTGGCAGAGCTGAACGATAGCTCAAAAATCAGTCTACTTTGCCTGTCACCTATGACCTCCACGGGTTTAGTTTATGCTAGTTATTTGCTATCAGTTATCTGTTTCAAATTTATAATGCATTGTTAAACCATGTATTATTTTCATAGTTAGTACGTGTTACCTAATACATTTTAACACGTTATCTGCAAACCATGCTATAGCCTATACTAACAAGCTTTCTTCACAATAGTATTCATAATCAATGGGTTGTTGTTGTTGACTTATGCTACTTGGTGAACACGAGGACGATTGAGCCGGAGGCTACTCGTTTTAAGGAAAGGGGTAAGGTTTTCGCTTTAATGATCACCATTAAGGTGAAAGAATGACATCGCTCTAATGGATCCTCGTAATTTTAAGGCAGGACCAAGCAGAAGACCCACAGACTTGGCCTGCCACCACCAGAGGTATTGATCGAGAACTTGGAGGACATTGTGATCACTAACATATTTTACGTGCCCCAGTCACTTTTAATGAACACGGTGGATTTAAGGCCGGCTCAGGTTCCGATCCCGCAAGTTCTCAGTTACGAGATCGTTGCCCTTACCGACTGAGCGGTTCCATATCAAGGAGTCATATAGTGAAATACACGGAGTAATCGGCAGTGATCAACGATAGATTAAAGATCAGTCTACTTTGTCAGTCACCTATGACCTTACAGTGCTACTAAAATATCCAAATGTTGGTTACCTGTTCCCCCCATTGCGACCAATATGTTAAAATTGATTAACAACTCATATAACGTATTTTATTAAGCATTGACATGCTTTTTGACAAAAAATTATAGAAACTATAGTTACAATAGAGACAAAAATGTCTGAATTTTATTTATGTCACAACAATATATCTCTTAAAGTACTAGATAAAAACACTCCAACAAACCATTTTCTGCTTAATAATAGACTGACTGATCCCCATCTACAGTCAAACTCGCTGTGTATATGTCATTTAACCATGGCTAGAGGATATCATTCTGTTACTTTGTAATTCCATCTGTAAGGTTCACTTTGTATATAGATGAAAGAATTGTAATCGTTTAGTTTATGTTAACTTGTGAAAACGAATGTTGGCAACATATGTATGGTTGTCGATGTCTGCATGGTTGTAACTACGCAGTTGCTTTACCAACAATAATAAATCTTTATGTTTCTAATTAAGAACTCTTCTTAACATCTAAATTGCAAGAGGCTGATTATAAATCAACCTTATATATCGTTCCTATATTTGCAACATATATTAACATTTATATCGCTTTCTTAAAACAGTATTTAATCTCAATATACGGCAACATTTTTCAAGTTATCTAAATCTATATTAATGTATTTTTGAAGTCATTCAACTTACGTCTAAATTGATTTTACTTTCAGCCAGTTTCCCGATTGCAGTAATTATAGACGTCAGATTGATAAGACTTTATTATCATGTCCTCTTCCAGAAAGCGAGAATTATTTATTCTCCTATTCTTACCTCTCTTACAAATGTCATTCTTCACACCCTTACAAGAATTATTAAATAACACAAGTGTAGGGAAGTCCTCATCTTGAGCTCATTAGCATGAGAGGAAGCCAGAGTTCTCAAAACTGATTCTTTATTCACTAGAAACTGCAATTACAACGAAAAGTATTCGGTAACATGTGGCAACGTGCCCACGATCTATACTTGGCTAGCGCTGGATATTTTTGTCGAAGATGTTAGTAAAAATTTTCTGTTGCTGGCTGGAAGCTAATAGATACCGATTTTCATTTTGAAGAGGGGGGTATAGGAGGGGATATAGAATGAAGTCACAAATAGAACCGGTCAAATTTAATTTTAGTAGGCACCGGTGTATTTGTTTCATAAGAATGTGAAAATTTGGAGTGGAAATAGCCGGCAAAACTTATAAATCATGAATGAGTTTGTAAAAATGATATGCGTTGTTAATTCGATGGCTAGTCGCCAGTGACATGGAAATTTTGAGTAGTTTTTAGTCTGAGGTAAGTATTTTATACTATTGTGGTCATACGGCAAGCAAAAAATAAAACACTGAATTATGAATAGTTTAAAACAATTTAATTTTAGGTTTCTATAGATCATCCATTTATACGACTGCATAGTTTTTAAAAATTAATTAGAAGAGGTTTCAAGATTATTAAGCAATATTTAAAATTTAAAATTTCAAAATGTACGTATTTTTTATATATTAAACAAGCAAACACTTCTATACATTTTAATGCCATTAATTTCAAAATTAATTTTTCATATTTTTTTTTTCATTTTTTAACAATATTAAACTGCAAATATTTCTTCGTCTTTTGATTCCATTAGTTTTGCTACATCTCAAATGAAACGACAATCATAGCAAAAACAAGTTTGCCTCATTTGTTACGTTCTTATATTTAATCCAAACGTTAAAATTGATGGGAAATGAAACGATAAAGCTGTATATTTTGATTATTTTGAGTGACATCATAATTTATATGAAAATAATATAGCTCTCAAAATATTTATTATTAGCAATAGCATTCTAAATATTTTTTTAATATTATGAATAAGAAAAAAAGAATTATTTTTTGATTTTATGTTGTAAGTAGAAAGCTTTCGCATCTTCAGACTTAAACGCTGATATGACATAGTAATTATAGGAATTTTTTAGACTTCATTTAATATGTTTTAGTGAAATGTCTTGTTATTCTTTGGCTATGTATTTTTCCCTGTAATATAAACATTAAAATTTATTTACCTTTTGATTCCTACTATAAACCAGTTTCTATAGTAATATAATATAAAAATTTTGTAAACTTTTAATGAAATATAACATTTAATGGGAAATCCCATTTATATTACGGCTAGTTTACCTGTTTGTCTACTTATCTATTTCTCTCTCTTTATATATATGTATACATATATATGTAATAATATCAATATCTAAGCCCTAAAGCCTATTCCAAAATTATACCTTTTCCCCATTCATTATTTTAGATCTTAATTTCTTCTTATTATATTAACCATATTTCCCAGCCATCCAATTTAAAC
Source organism: Pardosa pseudoannulata (assembly GCA_032207245.1). Taxonomy (NCBI): domain Eukaryota; kingdom Metazoa; phylum Arthropoda; class Arachnida; order Araneae; family Lycosidae; genus Pardosa; species Pardosa pseudoannulata. The sequence continues at coordinate 77,125,494 of CM063510.1, forward strand.
GAGGATGTTTTTATTCCTGACGCATAACCCCGAAATTCTTTCTATGATTCCCAAAACAGAAAATGATATGGCTGGCATTTTAATTAAGAAGTTATAACTTTCCCATGAAAATTTGTAACGATCAGCAGTAATGCTCCTCTGAGACGCCACACTTTACAGATGGCTCCAGTCAAAGGTTACTTTCTATAAGCAAATAACACGTGCCTCAGCATTTTTTCCCACACACGGATTTTAGCCGTTTCTCGCAGAAGGTTGGCATTACTATTATTTAGAGAGAGAGCGTTCTGACACCGTCAGGTTCAGATGCCTCTAGATTTTGTCCTATCCTGATAAGATGAAATAAAAGTTAAGTTCGGCCACGACGAATGATGTGCTTCATTCTAACGGACGGTTAGTGGGACACTTGGCAGCCCATCATGCCCGGGCTGAGGAAAATAATAGGGGCAATTTTAAAATGAGTTTTCAAGTGTAAAGTTCGGGGCTGGTTGGATCCCTGGACGATTACATATATGCATATATATGTGAATATATGTATAAATGTATATAAATATGTATATATGTTACACAGCTAAATTAAACCGCCGGTTATATATGAAAATTAATTTAACCCTTATCATTTTTAATCGGCCAGGTTTACTGGGCAATGGGTGAGCCTAAATAATATGTAGTGTAATGACTCCCAGCCCTATGGCAACAAAACGATCAGGAATGTCTCAAAAGAAATGTATTGTCAAATCATTATTGTGTATCTGTGGTGTGACGGACTCATTTGCAGGCGAAGATGACAAAGCCAAATTAGTCACTGCGCGAATTTGAGACTTTATGTCAGGATGATTTCTAAGATCGGGCTCTTCAAAGCATTTTTGAAGCCTT